>RXID01014860.1:0-445979 GCA_005019695.1 Trichopus zeylanicus subsp. travancoricus | reverse complement strand
AATAATGAATAATTACGTGAATAATATTATGTACGTGAACAGTATCTGACAAAAACCGATAAGGACGTCAAAATCAAATTGGC
The DNA here is from genome assembly GCA_005019695.1 of Trichopus zeylanicus subsp. travancoricus. Lineage (NCBI taxonomy): Eukaryota > Viridiplantae > Streptophyta > Magnoliopsida > Dioscoreales > Dioscoreaceae > Trichopus > Trichopus zeylanicus. The sequence continues at coordinate 445,896 of RXID01014860.1, read as the reverse complement.
GATAGTGCTGGCTTCAGTGTAAGGCCAGTCTCAGCTTGCGAGAGTACTAGTCAGGTCGATGAGGGTGCAAGATAGGTAAGGGAGCGGCGGTAGACTAGCGAGTGCGCAGGGTCCTTGGGCTCGGACACGAACCCGGCCCGAGGTCCCCCCAAACAACCCCCCCCCCCCCCCCCCCCCCCCCCCCCAAAACCAAAACCCCCCCAACCACTTCCTACGCCCCCACTCGTGAGCCCGACGAGCTCCCGCTCGCGCGCTCAAGCCTGGCGAGCTCCTACTCCCGTGCGCTTGAGCCCGCAGGCTCCTGCCCGCACGCGCTCTCGCCGGCGCGCTCATTGGTGAAGATGAACAGTAGTAAACAGTAAACCCTAATCGAAATCCAAAATAGGGTTTCGGTTCGAGACCGGCCGAAATGTAAAACCATGGTTTATATAATGACCTAGAATTAATTATAATATAACAAATATTGATTTTTAATGTAAAATAATGATAATTTAAATTATTAAAATAAATCTACCCAAATTTCAATTAAATCACTAATGCAATAATATAAATAAAGATAAAAAAATCTATTGTATTTTTTATGTGATTCGAAAATCAATTGCTCTTATTTTACAGTCTCTTCTTCGCTATTAAGAATTTGGATCACCCATTAGTGATGTTGTTTCTCAAAACGAAATCAAACATTTACATTTACTTACAAACCGTAAATGCACTTTTTTATGGTGAAATCATACCTGTCACTCTATTAGGGTGAAATTACATTCGTATAATTGATCTCTCCAACTGAGAAGATCCATTCCACACTCGGACTATTGTACTCTCATACTTCTAATACTTAGGAGTATTTACAAGTGAAAAAGGAAAAAGACAATATATTTTAAAGTTCACTACAAGTTTATTCAAAAGTTGAAAATAAAGACAATGATGATCTACTTTGAAATTGAAAAATTTTAAATATTACTTAGGTAAAAGGCATAATGGGCTTGATCTCTTTTTTAAATAATAGATAAAGTTATAAAACTGATTAAGAGAAATCCAATTATACTTATTATACTTTATGGGTCGAAATAAATCGTTGGGAGTGAGAGCCCACAATTTGTTTCACTCTAACAATTTAAAAACTAGTTGTTAATTACACAAATTTCATGAACTGGACGTCCGTCAAACAACTAAACGTTTGATTGCAGTTTTATAGAGTTGGCTCAAACCTTGATCGAATGTCTGATCCTATTGGAGCAAAATACTTGCCAGACGTTTGGTATTATAACATTACTATAATATCACTTTAGGAATATTTTAGTATTGAAATTCCTACAGAAACTTATACGACGTATGTTCTAAATAAAATAATTTCAAATATAAATCTTCAACTCGATTAAAACAAAATAAAAATATAAACCTATGAGTTTGAAATCGATCTAGTATCTTGAACATTCTTTGAGCTCCTAATTTGAACCTTAAGCTTTATTTTCAATTTATCGTTATTTTTATCTTTAATTTTCATCTTCAAATTTTAATTTCAAAACTCGGTCATTTACAAGTTTGAATGATTATCGTAAATTTAAACATGATCAAAACTTAAAAAATTTGTTAAATACTAATTTGATTATTATTAAAATTCAAAGAGCAATAAAGTTACATTTTTAAAAATATCTTTGCGAAAACCTCTCAATAATCAAAGTACAATTATACTAATGAGGAGGGACAATCAAAATTCTCTATAACGGAAAATGCGAAAAAAATTCTTTGAGGTTATAACTCCGAACTTTTTTCTCTAAAGTTTTCATTCCATTTCTTCTTTCCACAAAAAATGAATGTCAAGTTGAGCGAAAGAATATCATCCTTCGGAAAAATTTAGGTGGCCAGAGATGCGTAGACTGTAGTTCAACTAGAAAAAAATCACAATTGAACTCACGTCAATTAGAACTAAGAGTCACAAAAGCTTGAACTTTGGACACGACGCCAACCTAACTCAAGAACCCAAATTGCCACCCCTGCTATCAACAATAAAATGTCAATTTTAAATAAAACAAAAACTATTATCTTTTTTCACTAGACCAAAAAAGCTATAATTATTAGAGGCATCTTTCTGAAACCCTGTCATTTATGCTGCGTACTATGTTTGAATTTAAAATAAAATCCGGCAACCAAATTCCTTTAGATCCTCCGAATCTTGACGGTTCAATTTGGACGGCAATAAATTAATTTAATTTTTTCATGTTACTGTTCAAATTTTGGCTGTGAGAAAAACGATTTATTTATTTATTTATGAATAATCTGCTTTGACTTAAAATAATTTTTTTAACCGAAACCAATCAAAATAAGGTTTAGAGCCAAATCAAATGATCCTGTTCGGTAGGTTTTGAACCCAAAAGGGCATAATAGTCTGAAAATTTTGATTCTACTCCTTAAAAGTTATTCGGTTATTTAAAAGTAGATGAAAAATATGAAGAATTATTTTTTTATTCTCAATTCATTTTTAGAGGTGACTGAATCTAAAAAGCAGACGCTTCAAATATTTTTTTAAACAAAAGTATATTTAAAAATATAATATTAGTATCTAAAAAATTATTGATTTTAAATTTTTTAAAAATTTTCATATTATTTTAATTCAGAATATCATTTGATGTACTTTTAAAAGTTACTTTCAAATAAAAAAAATATATTTAAAGTGAATTAAATTAAAAAATATTTTTATATAATCAAACAATAGAAATGGACAAAAATGTCTTTACTGTCAATTACTTTTATCATTTTCGACTAATTAAATAAGTTCTTATTGAAAATAAATAAGAAAAATGGTTGAATAATCTACTATTATCTTTGTCTGTTACCAAATAATATTGGGATATAATTGAAATATCTCAAAATAGCATAAAATCACGTATGTCAGAAAATAAAATTTTATTGTTCAAGTTTAAATCCAATTATTTTTATTTGATTTTCGACATAAATTTAGACATGCACTTGTTTGCGTACCAAAATTGTGAATATTTTTATTAATCAAGAGTATTTGAAAAAAAGGTACTATATGCTTCGCACATAATCCCAATTAATAAAATAACAACTTATTTTTTTAATCTATTTTTAGGGATGTATTACTTTTTTTTTTTTATCTATTTTTAGGGCTGTATTACTTTCTCTCTCCTCTCAGCTTAATAGTGTAATATAAATTTCTAATTTTTCCAAATTACTATTTTATCCTAATACAAATAGCTATTGAAAATATAAAAATAGGGGCAAAAAGGTCAACTTTCACTTTTTCGACCCAAAAAACTATTCATACTCCGACCGTACCTTTATCACAAGCAACTCTAGGATAATAACTCTACGTAAGCCCATCGTTAAACGCGATCAAAACGTACAAGGATAATTTCACAGTTCATAACCATACGGCAGAAATTGAATAATTTCAAGGATTTATGTGTAAAATTGGATATTTTGTGACTTATACGTAATTAACTCAAAATCATTATTTTCCACCTCCCATATTTCAGGAATCTAGGATTGGTTGTACCTAGAATTCAAGGTCCATGGGCCCGAGGTCCTTCCTTCCACTAACAACAAACCAGAATCTGCCAACCCTATATAGATTTAATTGCAAAAAAGAAGAAAAAAAAAATGCAAATGCAAATGCAAATTGTGTCAAATAAGTTTTAGCGGCAACAAATTAAAATTTGCCAAAATTGTGTGAAAAATATAAGTATATATGAATTTCACGGGATTTATGTGCGGTGGTCGTTTGTTCCAATTGTGGAGACATAATTTATTTAGTTATTCAAAAATAAATTAAAATCTATAGATGTTATTTTCTCTCGCTTTTAACTTACTTTTAATATCAATGAAAGCAGTACACTTTTAATGTTATGATTGGACAGAAGTGCATTTTAAAAATATAAGTACGAATATATAAATTATTATTGATTTAAAATTTTTATTAATACAATTTTTTGAAAAATAGTATTATTATCATAAATAAAAATAAAAAAATTTATTAGATTTATTTTTAAAAATTATTTTGGATGAAAAAAAATATGGAAGTCAAATTTATTTCATTCTTTATTTTTATCTGAAAATGATTACAAGTGAATTGATTTTTTAAAAAAAATTATTTTCATACAATCAAATGATAGAAATATGTAAAAGTGATTTTACGTTTAATTATTTTCGTTCATTTTCTGCTAACAAAATATGATCTCAATAATTTTATTGGACCAAGCAGAATTCACCTAATATATCAAATATCGGGTTACTAATATCTTAAATATTAGTTTGGTAGTTATAAATTGTTTAAACTTTTTTTGGTTATCTTTAAAAAAAATAATATATCGGTAGTTATATTTACTTCTCATAATTTTGTATTTTATTTATTGTAAAATATAAAAGTCACCATTGGAATATAAGGGAGATAGGATCTAATTGAACTCGTCCATTTATTGCAGATGAGGAAGGTCAAATTGGATCAACTATGTAATTATGTTAAGAGTATTGTTAGCTTCAAAAATGACAGTCCGCCGAGCCGAAGGATTAGTGAGATGAGGGCCACAAAGGATGATGGGTTGGTAGAAGATGATGAGATCACGGTACCGAATTGCTTGATTTGGTGGTTTGGTGGATGTTAAGAGGTCAAATGCAATCAAGCCATGATCCCCTTTTATGGATCCATTTACCATCACCATCAATCTCACTAGATCTTCTGCACCTAGGGCTTCTTTTTTTTCTTCCCAAGCCCGAAAGCCCGGCTCGAAAAAAAAAAAATGAATTGAAATTTGAGTTTTGGTAATTATAAAATAAAAACGATCGTCTCAAAATCACAATTAGCTAATTGGATGAAGAGTCGGGAAATAACTGATAAGTTGTTATTATTTTTGAACTAAACGAGAAAAGTACTACTTTGTAATGCATAAAACAAAAAAAAAAAAAAAAACAAATAGAGAACATAAAGGGAAGAGTGTGGTTAATTTTGAGCTCAATATGAATTTCTCGTCCTATGATACTATCTATTGAAGCTCTTTCGAGGGGTGGAGTATGGAATTAAAACCCTTTTCTCTGAGATTTATGCATATAACACCTTCTGAGTTGTCATAAATACAGATAACACAATAACATATAAATATATAGAAGATTTTCCCTACATAACCCTCAAAACTCTAATAATTGCATTTATCTTCTTGAAAATATTATAATATACCTACATCCCTCAAGAATCAACAAATTTACACAAATATGTTGTTTACTCTAGACAAAATTACTTAAGTATTTTTCTCGTATTTCTATTCACCATAATTATCACGTGGAAAAAGAGCAGTTGTCATAAAAAAAAATTGTTGGTAAAAGTCATTAAGTAAAATTTTATCGGATAATTGAACTTGATATACCATAAAGGCTCTTGTGTATAACTTCGACAACTTACAGTGTTTCATGAAAAAAATAATAAATAAATATTTGCAACCCTAAGCCCAGGCCCGGCCCGGGCCCGAGATTAAGAGTCCTAAATGCAACCAAACTCATCACAACCACTTGACAATCCGGACTAGATCTCATGTACCACAAGGAGCATGATGAATTCCTCCAAGCAAAGCAAGCACAAAGCTCTCATTAGAAAGAGATGCCTCATTCAATATAATAATCCAAGCTCCAGGGTTGGCACTGTCAACCCTAGTAGCTTTTCCCAGACATGTTAGGTCATAAAACAAATCCAAGCAGCCCCAACATAAACAAACAGATCCAAGCTCAACAATGCATAAAAAAACGAATCGCCTTCACCTTCAGAAAAAAAAAATGAAGATGGTGAAGAAGTAGAGGTCTTACTCTTCACAGCAATGGCGGTGGTTAAATCATTTATAACATAGCTATAAATGCAAGCAACCTTCTCTCCTCTTGCTTGCTTCTCTCCCTATATATACCAAGCCACCTTCTTCATCTTGTTCTTCTCATCTCTCTCCATTTGAGCTGAACTGGAGTTGTTTTGGTGGTATCTTTGCCTTTTTCTTCCAAATTTCCTGCTGCTGCTGTTAGCTTTGAAGTGCCTTTACATTCATGTCTTCTTTTGTGTTGGATTCCGTGTCTTATGATGTTTTGTTTGTTTTTCAGCTTGCAGCTTCAGGTGTTAATTTGATTTGGAGTCACAGTGAGCTTGATTGGGAGTTATGGACTTGGGAGAGAACAGAGGAGAGAATGAGAATCCAATGAGATATCAGCATCCTTCGTCTGAATGGCAATTCGGCGGTATACCGGGAGGTGGAGTCGCTAGAAATCCGTCGGTTTCTATGGTGGACTCCTTCTTCCCCAGCCTCTGGAACAATGTGCAAAACTTGTCTGGCACTTCCAGTGCTGCAGCCATTGGAAAAGCAGCTCCAGGGACTAACTTGCAGGCTGGCCCCGGATTTCTCGGTCCCTGTTTTGCGCACTTCAATGGTGATTCTGCCTTCATTGAGAGGGCTGCAAGGCTTTCCTGCTTCAGTGGAGCTGCTTCTGGTGGAATGAGGAATGGTTTTGCTGCATCTGACGCATTGAGTCCTCATCAGAGTGGTCCGAAAGGCGTTTCAGGCGTACCGATGCCTGTGGATCATGGCTCTAATAGTGAGAGCCCAAGAAGTAGGAATCAGGAGCAGGAGATTACAAGTTTGGCAAACGAAGCAGGGGATTCTTCCTCCAAAGAGAATGACTCTAAGAAGAGGAGAAGAACCAGTCAAGTAGCTCTTTTTCTATTCATTTTCCATGACTAAAAATTATTATGGCATTGTTTTATGTCGTCTTGTGATTTTGTAGGAGGAATTGCAAATGGAACAACTACCAGGAGGAGGAGGAGGGTCTTCTCAATTGTCTGCTGAACCCAAACAGGAGAGTGTTGAAATCACACATAAGACAGAGAAGAATGGCTCATCTACAGTCGCTGCAAAGCCAGCCAGAAAGCAGGCCAAAGATGGCTCCGACGTGCCCAAAGAGGACTATATTCATGTGCGAGCCCGGCGTGGCCAGGCGACGAATAGCCACAGTCTAGCAGAAAGAGTAAGCTGTTGAATTCTGCAAGCTGATAAAAAAATTTTGCATCTAATTGACAAGAATAAGAACAATTGCAGGTGAGAAGGGAAAAGATAAGTGAAAGGATGAAGCTTCTGCAAGATCTTGTACCAGGTTGCAGTAAAGTAAGTCACTAAAAGCTACACTGAAATGCTTGAATGCATAATTTCATATAATGTCTTACCATATTTGTGAGCTTTAGGTAACAGGAAAAGCAGTCATGCTTGACGAGATCATTAACTACGTTCAATCACTGCAACGACAAGTCGAGGTATGTCAATTTTTGTAAAGCATAAAACTTTTTTTTTTCACATAGCATTAGTTCTAATTCTGGCTTTTTTTTGTGCAGTTTCTATCTATGAAGCTTGCAGCTGTGAACCCAAGGTTAAACATAGAGGGGCTTCTATCTAAAGATGTATGTGGATTTCATAATTCTTCTGATAAGTTGTTTATTGATTCCAGTGTCAGTATCCTGAGTTTTGTTTTGATGACAGCTACTTCAGCGCCAAGGTAGTTCATCATCGACAATTGTTTATTCATCAGAAATGATTCATCCTCAGTTTCATCCTGCTCAACAAGGTTTGATCCAATTTGGGATCAATCATGGCATGGTGAACCCTCATGATTCACTTGGAAGAGCAGCTAGCGTTCAGTTGAGCACTTTGAATATCTACAAGGATTCGGCATCTCAGGTCTTCGTAATTGACCAAACATTTTGCATGACATGTTTCTTTGATGAAATAGAAATTGTCATAAAATAGAAGCATTTTTCCATTGCTTTGGAACATGACCGGAAATTCAAATTAAAAATAGTCTCAATTTTACATTCTGATTCTCACTACTTCGCCATATTTATTTGTGAAATATCTGATTCACAACCTACTTTATCAGATTTGTTTATTTATCTTTGGCCAATCCTGTAAAGTCTCAATTAAATAGCAAAATGAAGAGTTTATATCATAAAGCTATTCAACCTGTTTCTGGTGGGTTTTTTAATCATTGCTATAGAAATTAAAGATTGTGCTATGAATCGAAAACCTATCTTTGATGATAAAACATGTTCACCATTAGTTAATGATCTAAGCAGCCTTCATCTAGTTTCCTCTCTATCTACTAGTTTAGCTTTCTTACAAGCAATCTGATCTTACATCTGATAATTCTCAACAGATGGCCAACGTGTGGGACGAAGAACTCCGAAATGTCGTTCAGATGACTTTTGGCACCAATCCTCAAATAAACAACCAAGACTGCTTCCCCAAATGAGCCATTTCTACCCAAAGTTTGATCATGAACTTTTCTTCTGGCTCGACATGTTCATTGCTGCCTCAAACACCACTTCAAAGCATCTTAAGGCTCTGTTTGATCTAAATCCAACAGAGTAGAGTTGATCTATCTTCTTGTATAGCAGCTACGGCAGAAGTGTTCAGGCCAGTAGATCAAACCAGGAATAAGGAGCAACAGCAGTGGAAGTCATGAACCAAAAGTTGACTCCTTTCAGTAAATCTGTATTCCGATCTAAGCTAAATTTAAAGTGGAAATAATATGGTTTCCTTATGAATGGAAAAAAAAAGCTTGTTCTAATTCACTGATAGTACTCCATTCTTACTCTTTAATGGTCTCATTCTTAATTTTAATGTTATTTTGGGATTAACCATGCGATCCATATTAACCATGTGTACCCCTAGATTCATAAGCACTTGTTTCACAAACAAACCATGGATGTGACCATGGTTAGATAACAGCTGTTGATGACAAGGATGTGCAGCAAGAACTGAGCTTTGCAGGCTATGCTAACTCCAAGTTTGGAGGGTTAAAAAACAATTTGGAATTGTGCAACAGTCCTCGTTTCTTGTTGAGAGAATATTGTACTTGAAAATTTAAATTGCCAATCCAGCTTGCTTTCTCACTCTAATCACTACACAGTACAGTGCAATATGATTAATATGGTCAGTAGTCAGTACAATAAAAAGGAAAAAAAAAAAATCACACATTAGTCCCTTAGGTCTGTCTTTACAAACCCTGTAGCTTTTTAATTTCTTTTTTGATCCCTGATTCTTTCGTAACAATGTGGTTAATCCACAATCATCAAATAAAAAATTTCTTTTGTCCATAACGAAGGACTAGAAGGTAATTTTAACCAAAAGAACAGCCTAACCTAACAAATAGCCAGGCTGATATCTGACAGTGATGAAAAAGAAGCAGAAGAAAATAACTACTCGAGAGATTGGTGGACAAGATCCTGATGAATTACTGTTTATCCTCATGGATGCATCTTTTTTGCATATGGGCCCTCGTACATCTTCAGTAATGTTTGTGATCTTACGACCTAACTTGATCTTACTACCTAACTTTATTTATGAGTTCTGTGAATTGTCCATCACCAGCTTGCAATAACAAGGAATTTATCTTCCATTATTCCTCAATTTAACCCATATTCAAAGACTTCCATGTTTAAAATGAGAAATTGTGTAGATTGAAATATTTATAAGCTTTGACAAAGTTTTGTGAAGGTCTGATAGAACTCTTGGCGAAAAGAATTTGTGAAAACTTGAAAAGGAAAACTTTTAGACCTGTTTATAAAACTTTTTAATTCAGGATTTCTATTGCAAAAAAGCTAAAATAAAACCCTCCTAGTCCAATCTCCTCATGTTGTTGAAGTTTTGGACTCTCTAATTAGGTATTGATTTTATCTTTTTCTTTCAATTAAACCTTAGTTCATATTCTCCATATTTTTAATTTTGATACTCTAATTTTGGTTCTATTCTTATATTGACTCTTGCTCTATTATTGGAAATTCCTATAGACTAGCACATTTAATTATAAGATCTAAATTCTCTTTATCCTATTTTGGTCTTGTTAGAACTATTTTTATTTTGAAATTAAACCAAAATTTACTAGTGAATTTATAGAGGTATGTTTTGATGCTTAGATTTTAACATGATTAATGCGATTACATTGAGATCATTGTGCTCTAGGATGCTTTGGAATATCGTTACTAAAACTAGGATTTTTTTATCCTATTCATGCCCAATTTAATTTAGTTATGTTATTATTAGAAACTCATGTCCATGATTTAGAGTTTGATTATTCATGTTATAAGTTTTGATCGTGAGATTAGTGCGGATATCAAAATAAGATAAGTATTATTAATCAATCTCATATAATGTTTATACATTGAGTAGAATAAGCCCAAGGGATTTTAGTTGGGGCTAATAATTAAGTTAACGCTATTAGTTAATTTGGTATTGTGATTTTTGGTGCATTTATATTGATCTACTTATATATATTAGGTTTGAGCGAGGAGATTTGAATTAGTTCTTTTAAATTTGTCATGACTTTCTTGTCAAGTAAGAAAATGAGTGACTTTCAATAATATTAAGTTAATGACCTAATTTGTGAATTTATATCTTTTATAAGTATGAACTATGATTATATATTTCATATACCTTTAAGTATTTTTTGGCATTTTGAAAGTCTTATAAAATAATTATATATTATCTTACATTTATAATGTGTTTACTTGCTTTAGAAATGTAAAAATCATGCATGCAAATTTAATAAAGGATTATTTACTTTTTGCTATTTATTTGAATATATGTATTCTAAACTTAAAAATCATGTATGTATTCAAAGTAAGAATTTTTTAATTTGTAAATGTTTATTGGATCTTGATATTATGATTAGTATTTGGCTGCATCTCTTCTACTTGCACTCTGTTCTTGCCCGATCATTGAGAATAATAATAATATTCTATTTTGGCCTAACCATTGAGAATAACAATGGTATTTTTTTTGACCCAACTTTTGCAAATAATAATGGTATTATGTTTTACCCAACCATTGGAAATAACAAAGGTCATGCTAATATGTATCTGTATTCTATAGAAACTGATTTTACTGTCACCCACAAATATCAAAATAGCGACACATTTATGATAAAACCCATTTTATGGGTAATTTTTGACTTCTATTACCACCACTTATTTCAATTGTGTCAATTTACATCTGATTCAGGTTACAAATTGTGTGTGAGTCCATTACTTTGTCTATAAAATACCAATTATATTATTTTTTATATTGATTTGTAATTATGTAAATAATTTCTTACTTTGTGAATTTAGCCCCTTTGTACATGTTAAGATTCATAAAAAAAAGTCCTATTTGTTATATTTATTTGAACCTTTGGAAAGATTTAATTCTACTTAGAATTAAATCTTTCCAAAGGTTCAAATAAATATAACAAATTATTAAAATTATATCGTATATATATATAATATTACAATAATATGGGATCACTCATTTTCTTGCAAATTTGAACATTAGATTTGAGGTCTGAAATATCAATTAAGTTTGTGCAATAATATAATCGATGGATATGCAAGTTTTTTAAAGAAATTTGAGAATATATAATTGTATTTATTGACAATTAGTTTTACAAGTTTAGTCTAATTTTTGAATTGTTATATATATATAATTATATATATATATATATATATATATTTAAAATTATGGATTTATATGCTTATGAGATTTTGGTCTCATAAGTATGATATTGTCATATATCTGATTCTACAAGATTGGGATTTAAGGTGTGACCGAATTTGAACATTTATATGCCATGAAAAACAAAAAATTTTGATTAGTACATAATTTTGATTGAACATAATGATTTAACAATCCTTCACCTTCTTAGCATCTCCATGCTCAACTTTGTAGAGGGGAAAATAATTTCATTGGTCAAAAAATGGTTTTCAATTTGTTTGTATTTTGTATTAATTAAGTGAACTGTTAGAGAGTGTTTGGATCAATTCCGAATTTAGAATTGTGAAATCGAAAAATTTGGATAATTTCAAAAAAAAATTAAGAAAATTGAAAGAATTAGATAATTTCAATGTTTGAATAAATATTTTGAAAATAAAATTAAAATTTAACCAATTCACTCAATTCTATATTTTGGTGTTCGGTTGATAAATATAATTGATCGATTTCATTAATTTCTTAAATTCTAATGTTTGGTTGGAGTAATAATTAAAAATTAACCTATTAAAATATTTTTTTATAAAAAAAAATTATTTGTAAATTATTACAAAAATATAATATATTTAATATAAAAATTAGTAAATTAATTTATAAAATTAATAAAATTTTAAGGGCGGAGAGAACGTCCCAGTTACAATAATTTTAATATTAAATATATGAAATTGATGAAAAAATTTAATAAATCGAACAACTTCTCCACCCTATAGTTTCTCCAGTACAATTCCAGAAATTTTTTTTTTTTTTTTTTTTGATACAAAGACAATCTGAGAAATCCGAGAAAAAAACCCAAAAAACAATCACCCACCAAATCAAACTCAAAAAATACCGAACTGGAAAAAGAAATAAAAATTAAACCAAAAGGGAAATAGACCGAGAAAATATCGGTCGCAATAGGCTCCATAACGAACAACGCCTTAGCGAGCTGGTGATGGCCGCCGCCAGAGGCTGGAGCCCGATCATAATCCACCTGCTTCCTCCTCATCAAGCTCCGGCTCCCCGTCCATCCCTGCCTCCCGCTCCCGCTCCCGCTTCCGCTCCCCTCCTCGAATCGCATCGCCGGACCAAATTCTCCTCGGCGACCACCTCCAAATCCCCCCAAAAGATTTGGATCTTTCCCGCAAGAGAGATACAAAAAAAAGAGAAGAGAAAGAAAGGCGTCGACTTTCCTCTTCCGTGCAATAACGAAGCGGCCTTCTCTCGGGCTTCTTCTTCTTATTTTTCTTCTCCTTCTCTCTCGTGTTCTGCAGCCGCAGATCGGAGAAGATTGGCCGGAGAGAATTATATGCAGAGAAGAAGACACAGGACAAGGACGCTGGGGTCGAACAACAAGCGTGGAGTCCAGGAACTGGTAGGGTGGCGGCGGCGACGTCAGAGACAAGGTCGGAGCGGAGCTCAACGGCGCAGAGAGTTTGAGCACGGGGAGATCGGGCAACGAGTAGTGGAGATCGGGAGGGAGGAAAGAAACTTTTCGGAATGGAAAAAAGCTGAATTTCTATTTTCTGAGGATCGGTGTCTTCCTGGCCAAGTGAATGGGAATTTAAATTCGAAATCGAAAAAGAGAGAAAATTATCCAATTGCCTAAAATTTGAATTTCGAAAGCGAACCAAATATCAAAATTGAAGAAATTGACGTTCAATTTTTCTAATTTTTTTAATTTTGATATTTGGAAATTGAACCAAATATGTCCGAAGCATCTGAGTCCTTTTGCAGATTTCCATGACTTCTGCAATGGAAGCCCAAACACCGAATTGTCTTTCGATGAATTGATAAGTGATTTTGCTTTTTCCTAGGCCAATTATGAATTGATAAGTGATTTTGCTTTTTCCTAGGCCAATTATGAATAAGCCACCCTTAATTTCACCCTCTCCTTTCAAGTTGTGTGATATTCCAATCACCCTAGTGCAAATGTAGTTTGAAATAGCACAAGGTTTAAGCAAAAATCCTTTAGGTTTTGTTTGATTTAGAATTAGGATCAGAATTAGTTCATTTCAAAATTATTATTTTTTTATAAAATTAATATTACTTATTTTATACTATTATTAAATTAAATTATTATAAGAAATAAATAGCTTTTCAAACTTTAAATTATTGAAGCATTAATTTTAATAAAAAAAATATTAGTTTATAAAAGTAATTCACTAGTCTTGATCATGATTTTAAATCAAACGGTACTTTAATGAATTTGTCCCTACCCAATGTGCCCCCTCCAAGGGCTTTGAAGAAATCGTTTTGTTCATCAGGAACTACAATGTCACCTCAAAACTGAGGCCAGAAGTCCTAAACCTTTGAACCATCACTGTAAGCATAAATGTGGACTGAACATAAGAAGAGGGCAATCAGAACACGAAAAATATCTTAGATGCTATATGTCCATGCAATGTAGGTCTACATGCAGACAACTGGTGAGCATTGCTCTGCACATGATACATTTGCTCACAAAACTACAAGCATAAGCAATCCATCTAATATAATATAAACTTAAGCATTATGAATACTATAGCATTACCCGAGGAGTCCTACACAAAAAAGGGCTGGTTTGTGATGCCAGAGATTAGAGGCCTTCTTTGGAGGAGCCTTCGAAGAGCTAAAATGCTCCATTCTAACTCATACTCTAGGGCGAGCTTCTGAATAGTGATGCTTTCGATAGAATATGGAGAAACATTATCTAAGTTGGAGGTTGGATACAACCACAAAACTGACCCTCTAGGGGCCTAGCAACAACCGTGCCTTTAAAGACATATCTTCTGTTATGCCTTAAATTTGAAATTTGAGAATCAACATTTGACAATGTCATATAATTATGAAATTAACACTTTATAAACATATAAGACCAGTAGGTATATCAATAAATCTTCAGAAATATATTAAAGCAAATCCTAAGTACAAACTTACAAATTTATATAAATAATTTTAATTCTAATAAAATACAACATCTCTAATTAGATAACAAAATATATTTTAATAAATTCCTTATAGTTGCCTAAACTCTAATATACAAGCGAGTTATTCATATTTAAAAAAAAAATATAAGATCTCATAACTAAATTGAACATATATATTAAAATCATAATAAAACATAATATAATTAAAATATAACATATAAGATCATGTAATAGAGTTATTTTACCATACTAATAATTTCATAAACATTTTCTTATTCGAAAATATGTTTTAACTTTTTGTATTAACTATGATCACACACTTAATCTAATAACATGGATTACACACATAGTACTGTAGGTCTCCGTGGTCGATTTGTGATTTAATTTTGGTTTTGAGTTGTGCAATAAGTCAGTTCTTGAATTTGATTTGATTCAACTCCCTTTTCATACATGCACTTACCTCAATGGTTTGCACGTCTGACATACAAAGCGTGCAAAATCTTCAAGAAGATTGTGAAAGCCTCTGCACTAAGCGCATAATATATCTGTCCTACCGACTTTATCTTTGAGTTTACCTACAAATGAAAGAAAAAAAAGTTCATGAGTTTCTTGAGTGTAGCATACAATTTAAAAAGAAAAAGATGAAATTATGAAAAGAAAATGAGTTTAAAACTTACCAATCATCTCAATGGAGAAGGGGGTCCCTCCCTACTTCCTTTTTGGTATTCAAAGATTAAATTTAAAATATAATGAAATAAAATAAAACTAAAGTTATGATCTAAATCCATCAAATGTAATGTAAAGTAGTGAGAAAAATAGAGAAAAAAGTGGAGAGATGTTACCTATTCATCGAAACAGGATGGTGATTGAATATTCATCAAACTCAACATTGACGAGAAATTCAACTTTGGATTTCTGTGGAGGCCTTTGGTCACTGTGGAACTTCTCCTTCTATATCAAAGCACTGAGAACTTTTTCGCAAAATAATGATTTTTCACTATAATTTTCGGTTCCTCCTTATTAGTGAAAATCAAGTGGTATTTATATACTGAGAAAACAACTATTTAAGAGAGATTTTGAATATTAAATTTAGATAATTTTCTAGGTGATTGTAATGGAAGGATTAGATGAAGATTATGCTGTATTAACTACTCAGATTGGAGAGAAATTAGATCAAAGGTTGGATAAATATTAGGTGAGATTCCATAAAATCTTAATAAAATCTCACCAAAAAAATATCAACATAAAATGCTTTAATGCAATTTTACAATGAACAACTTTAAAATAACAAGTTTAGGATATTTTACAATAAAAAAATATGAATTTTTCATATAAACCCTTGAAAAATATGATTTTATAAATAGGTTCCAAAAATTTGTAAAATCATAATCAAGTCCAATTTTAAAGATTAAAGATTAAAGAACTACTTTTCTCAAAGATGCATTTATAAAATATTTAAAAGAATGAGAAAGTTAATTGGAGCATGATGCTTTTGTAAGTAAACCCTCGAAAAGTATATTTTTTATAAATAGATCTCTAAAACTTGTAGATTTTAAAAACTAAAATACTTACAAATCTAAGATATTTTAAAATATGAGAAGGCCGATTAGGATATGATATTTTTACAAATAAAATCATAGAAAAATTATAACATCGTGTAAGAGTTTGAACCGTAAGATTTTAGCCAACTGGATTGGTGTAAGGCTACATGTCTATGGTTTGAAAAGCAAAATTAATCCCTTACAAACCCATATACATATTAATATGATCAAAATTTTTCCTTATTGACAAGGGAATATCAAATAATTAGAGTATAGATGTATTAAAATATATTTAACAAAATCTTATCTAGTTCTTATACAATTTTATAACAAAAATAAATAATTATAACTTAGTTTTCATACTTTTTGCAAATAGAGATCTCAAGGTATTTTTTTTCCTTTTCAAATCCAGAACCATAAACCCAAGATTATATTAATAATTCAAACAAATATCATAAATTAAATTTTCATCTAAATATCAAATAATATAATAATTCGATAAATCATCAAATAGTTGTCATAAATGAACATGCAATGGAGTGATTCATTTGCTTAATACTATCACAATATATGCAAATCATAATTTTTTCTTTTATATATATATATATATCTATCTATATATAATCCTAAATATTAAATCCTATGTGTGTGTGTATGTATCTTCAACTTCAAAAACAAATCTCTCTAATTTTTCACTATTTGAATATCTTTTTTTCTTTAATATATTTTTCTCTTTATTTTTTTCTCCTACCCGGTGTCGCCAATTTTGCATAAAACCCCTTCTGGTCCTTGACTTGTGCTAATTCCATTCAAATCAGAATTGGGGGATGCTTCTCAGAATTGGATGATAAAAAAAAAAAATGATAAATAAGTATTTAAAACTTTAAAATTTTATTTTCTGATTAAATTCCATAATATTTTAATAAATTTAATTCGAATCAAAATTTATTTGGCATGGATATCACATCTTGTGTCATGCCAATCTCTAATAGTTGATCAACTATGCTGCATACTTCAAACTTCCTCTATATGAGGGTCTCATGTTATGCAACCTGTTTATATTTTTAGAAGGCTCATCATGTTGTGATACCCAGTTCAATTAATAGTTTTATATTAACTAAAATTAAACTATTTAAAATTATATGTAATTATAGGGTTTTTATGTAAAATTTTAATCCTCCTATGTAAAAGATTGGTTACTCAAGTTGGAGGGGAGTTTTAGAGTTGACAGAAAAAAAGAGATTAGAGAACAAACAAATATTTAGAGATCAAGAAAATTAGAGAGTTCTGTTTTTGAGGTTGGAAAAATATACATATATTTTGAAGAAAATGAAGATGAAGATTTTGAAAAATTATTTGGGGAGTCAAAAAAGTTATGATTTGCATCTATAATAATTAAGGTAAGAAAATGAGTCACTCCATCCTATATTAATGTATTCAAATTATTTTGAATATTTATAATTTTTGATATTATTATATTATGTGATAAATATTATTTTCAATATATGATCGATATTATATATTTTGACATGAACATAAAAACTCAATTTATTACAACTTACAGAACTAATTTATGATTATTTATTTTTTTATAAAATTATATAATGACCAAAAAAGGATTTTCATCTAGGTTTTGATTATATGATGTGGCCATGTCAATGAGAAAAAATTTTGACTATGTTGACATACATATGTGTTTTTGAGGAACTAGTTTCAAATTTGGGATATGATCTGATCTCATATGTTATGTGTTATAATGTCAGGTGTGATGAATTAGTTTCACATTAGATATTGGATAGATAGGATCCAATATATATAGTGAAAAGACCCATATTTCATGAGTTTAAGTTTTTGGGATGGTTTGGTGTCCGACTCACTATATTGATCTAGTTCAATACTCTTTCGACTCCTCCCAACAAGCGGTATCAGAGCTTCAAGTTCGAAGCTGTGCAAACTCTTAAAATCGAAATTACTGTGATGGTGTGACTAAATTAAGTCGCATATTATTTTTTCTTAAGAAAAATAAAAAAGAATAAGACAAAAATCCATTGGTATGGATTACACGATGGAACTAATTGAGTAAAAGAGTTTTTGATTAAGAGTGTTAAAATTGATGTGGTCAAATCACACCTGAAGAGGGATATTATTATAATGTCAGGTGTGATGAATTAGTCTCACATCGGATATTGGATAGATATGGTTCAATATATATAGTGAAAAGATCCATATCTCATGAGCTTAAGTTTTTGGGATGGTTTGATATCCGATTCACTATATTGATCTAGTTCGATATTTTTTTGACTCCCCCCAATATTTATGTGCCTGACCAAACCATGGGAATTAAGTGTATGATTCATGTAATTAGATTAAGTCTATAATTGTAGTTGATACTGAAAATTAAAATGTGATTTAAAAAAAAAATTTTGTTTCATATTTTTAATACGAATGCCTTATTTGCTTACAGATTAGAATTTAATTAACGCTAAAGGATCCAATAAAGCATACTTTTTGCAATCTAATTAGAGGTGTTATATTTTTAGTAGAGTTGATATCATTAATGTAAATTTAGAAGTTTAGATTTAGAATTTTCTCTTATGTTTTATTAAGGATTTGTTAAGATTAATTTGTGAGTTGTTATTTAGTATTTTTATGTCTAGTGTCTTTGATGTTTATGAGGTGTTTATAAATGTACAATGTTATTATGTGTTTGAAGACCCAAATGACAACTTAAAAGGAAAGCGAAATAAGTTTTCATAGATTCAAAACCCAAAAGTACTTCAAGCATAAGCAAATGATCAAAACTCAATTATAATTAGTAAAATAATTACAGAAAATAGGAATGATTAATTCATAATCATATATAATGTAATTTCCTAATCAATATCAAATTTGAGTGCATAAGATAAATAGAAAAGTAGAGAGAGTGCAATTTAATATATGTGATTCAACGACTAATCATGCCTATTGCACGACCCTTATCTCAATTTTGAGAACTTTAATTTTTCACTAGAGTTATCATTTCTTTCAAGTAAATTCATACTCTTACATTACTTTACAAACTACGAATATCACTTTACACCGGAGCCAATTGATCACTCTTTATAAATCGAGGAGTGTGCACTCTCACCACTCCCTTAAAAGTTAGAAAATTACTTAATTCTCTCCTAATAATATAGAAAAACTAAACTGATAAAGATTGAGAAAAATAAGATAAAAATCTCACAAGAAGAGCTACTCAAAGATTGAAACACAAGAGTAATGAGAATTTTAAAGTTAACAATCAATTAGAACTTTTATTGAGGCTACATTTCTTTGAAGGGTGGATCTTACTTAAAAAAAATATGAAATCTAGTTTCCCTCAATGCACAAATAAAGTTCTAACCCTTTATATAATTGTTGGAGTTAAAAACTAATTGTTGAGAATCACCCATGACTATTACTAACAGAGTTGGTTGACTAAACTTGTGATCAAGCTATTCCAATTGTCAAAAAAACAAGTCATTGTGCTCTATATGCCTATAATCAGGCTACTGAACTCATTAGAATAGAAACTAGAGAACTTCTTTATGAAATGTTTGGTCGACCAAGTAGGATAATCCATGCAACTTAATTTAACAAAGACAAAAATTTGAATTTTGTCTGTTAAGGTCGGATGACTGAATTTTGTAATTTGGGCATCCAAACTTGACAGAAATTCAATCATGAGTTTTTGTAAGTTCAGGCCAAGTTTGACATTTTTTCAATTTACGTGGGTAAAAGTAAATAAAACATAAGAAGGCTCATCCAAATAAAGTGAAGTGTCAAACACAATAACAATAAATATTTTTATTTCAAATCTTCAACTTGACTAAATAAATATAAAAAGCTAAACCTAATAGTCTTCAAGTCATTTTTGAGCTTTGTATTTGCTTGAATAATTTTTGATCCATCATCTTGACCTCGAATAACATTTATTGATTCACCATCATTCCTTCATAATGTGTCCATCATCACCTTGAAGCTTCCGAATAGACTTTTGATGTCTTTATAAACTTGACTATGTTACAAGCACTTATAACTTGATTAATCATTAAATACATGATTTAGTTATCATTAAAGAGGATAATAGTATTTGTTGCGCAAAATACTGATATCTACCATAATTCGCAATGCAGAATAAGAAAATAGAAAAAAAAAGTACACGAGATTTATGTAGTTCGATCTATAACCTACTTTACAGGTGAAGGTGATTCGAAAAATATTGTATTAATGAGAAAAAAGAGGAGATTATGATGATAGAGGCAAAACTCCAATATCACCAATTCTCACAAGAGACTAATTAGCCTAGTCGTTATAAGATGTTTTGAGAGGTTTGATCTATGTCTCTTTATCTCACTATTATGACATCCTTAGATAAATAAGATATTTATAGGAGTGGCCTAACTGAATTTGAGTCAAAGTTGAAGACTGACTTAAATAAGGATTTAGCCCACTGATCCAAGTCTTCTAGTAAGAGACAAATTCAGAGAAAGATTAGAACCATTAAATTACTTCCTAATATAAATCCTAATTTAATTAAGATTCTCCAGAAAGTCTAAATTCAAGATATAACTAAGTCAACAATATCCACTTTGGCTCGATCTTCTTTTCTTTGAATTTGAATCTTCAACAAATGCCTTCGCCATTGCCTCGTAAGGTAGGATCAATAACCTTGAAAATTGATCAAGTCCAAATAGAGTTTAAACTTATCAACCAGAATCACCTTTGTCAACATATCTGTAGAATTTTTTGAAATATGAATATTTTGTAAAGAAATCTCACTATTTTTAATAATATTCTGAGCAAAGTAAAATCAAACATCTACATGTTTTAATTTGATAGTACATTTGATTTTTCATATGGTGTATGATACTCTAACTGTTACAAAAAATCGAAAGAATACATTGCAAAAAACTAATTTCACTTGCCAAACTTGTTTACCATATAGCTTCTTTGACTGTTTCTGTAGCTGCCATATACTCAGACCTTGTTATAGATAATATCACAATAGACTGCAAGGTATATCTTCAACTAATAAGACTACCAAAAAGGGTGAAAAGATAACCAGTGAGGGATCATCATCAATCAAGATCTCCAATATAGTCTGAATCAACGTAACCAATAATTTTGGCCTTGAACTATGTTCTTGTCGAAACATAAACCAATAATAAGAGTACCTTTGATATATTTTAATAACCACTCATAGTTTACCAATACTCTTTTTCTCGATTTGTCATATAACAATTAATAACATTGATTACTTGTATAATATCAGATCTTATGTATATCATATTATATATTAGGCTTCTAATAGCACTTGAGAATAGAATGCTCTCCATGTATACATGCTTCTCATCTATAGAAGGACATAGTTGAGCTAAAAGCTTGAAGTGGATTGCCAAAGGAGTACTAACAGGTTTTGAATTTTGTATGCCAAAACGAGAAATAATCTTCTTGAATACTTATTCTGTTTGAGCCATAACTTGCCATATTTTTAGCTCCGATCAATCTCTATGCTGAGAATCTTCCTTGTAAGACATAAGTCTTTCATCTCAATTTTTTTTTTCATTCTAAGGTTTAGATTATTAAGTAGAGATATATCTTGAGTAACAATAAGCATATCATCAACATCAAGAAACAATATAATGAATGAATTATTGGCATATATTTTAAAATAGGCACAATAATTATGTTTGTAATGGATAAAATTTTGTTCCAAAATAAAATTGTCAAACCTTTTATACCATTGCTTTGGAGACTATTTCAAACCATAAAATGATTTGTTCAACTTGTAGATATACTTTTTCTTCCCTTCTTAGATGAATCCTTTAGGTTGTCATATAAAAATTTACTCTTCTAATTCTCCATACAAAAAGGTAATTTTGACATCAAATTGTTCTAATTTAATATTATGAAAATAAGTAAAATAAATATAAAATGAATAGATGTGCGTTTAACCATAGAAATTTTTTTTTATTAAAGTCAACACCCTCTTTTTGCAAATACTTTTTTGCAACTAAACGGGGCTTGAATTTAACACCATCTATCTTAGAAAAATCCTCTTTTTTTCAAAATACTCACTTACAATCAATTGATCTTTTACCTTCTGATAAGTTTACTAAGTCCCAAATGTGGTTTTTTTGAAGAAAGTTCATCTCTTCATTCATGGTAACTTACCAATGGAAAGAATTATTATCCTACATTACTTCTTTATAGGAAAAGGATTACCATTATCAGTAAATAAAGCAAAAGCTGTCATGTGCTCAAAACCATTCCTTTCGAGTGGCTTTTATTTTTTTTAGATCTTTGAAGTATGGTTTTCTCGGAAATTTTAACTTGACTCTCCAAATTCTCTTGAGAGTTTGGCATACCCAAAATGTCTTCTTGTAAAGAAACTGCAAGCTCCACTTTCACTTGAATTATATCATTGAAATTTTTTTTGAGAGATTTTAATATAGTACTTTCATCAAATATTGCATCTCTCTCAATAATTATATTAGAAATAGTAGGATTTTATAAACGATAGCCACTAATACCTTTAGTATAATAAAAAAATATACTTTGTGGAACATGCTTTTAACCTCCTTGATAACATGTACGTAAGCAGGACAACTAAATATCTTTAAAAGAAAAATATGCAAGTTCACTAATCCATACCTCTTCAAGAATTTTGTAACGAAAGATTATCTGAAGAGAATAATTCATAATAAAATATGTTGTGTTGACTACTTCTATCCAAAAGTCCTTATCAAGATTGGCTGCACTAAGCATATTATATGCTTTCTCCAATAATATTTTATTTATTCTTTCAGTCACACCATTTTTTTGAGATTTTTCTAGAATAGTAAAGTGGAGTTTGATGCCTTCATCTTCACAAAATTTGAGAAACTCTATTGACTTGCTCTCCCTAACATTATCACTTTTGAGCTATTTAATTTTTTTGCCAGTCCCTTTTCCGACTGAAGTTTTTCACCATTTGAAAATAGAGAATACTTCATCTTTGTGATGTAAAAAATAAATTCACACTTTTTTGAAAAAATCATCAATAAAACTAACAAAATAATGAGCACTAGATTTTGATGGAATAGGATAGCACTACACATCAGAATGAATATAATCAATTAAGCCTTTAGTGTAAAAAGTTCTGGTGTTAAACTTTATCTTGGACTGTTTACCATAAAGACAATGTTGGTAGAAATTTAATTTACATGAGTTGAGATCTTTCAATAATTTTCTTTTATTGAGCTTAATGAAACTCTACTTACTCATATGACTGAAATGCATATATCATCAGTGAGTTATATCAAAAAAAACTTGAGAAATTGTTGCTCCACATTCAACGGTTTTTTCTACTATCTCATAAAAAAATTTATATTTTAGGTCCTTTATCACTATTAATGAGCATTAACACCATTAGGAACTCCACCATTAGCATAATACTTACAACCATAAGAATCCAAAGTACCCAAAAAATTAAATTCTTTTTTTAAATAAAAAACATACCTAATGTCAGTAAGAGTTCTAATAATATTATCAAATATCTTATTTTTGATTGTTCTGATTCTAATAGTTTTGCATAAATTATTATTGTTCATCAAAATTAAAACACCATCATAAGACTTGTAGTCTTCAAATCAATCTTTATTAGGACACAATGATAAAAATAACTAGAATCAAGAATCCAAGTATTATGATAATGATCAAAATCAGAACTAACAAAGAGAATATTACCATAATTATTATTAAAACTCTCTTGAGCAATTGACCCTTATTCTTTGGCTTACTCTTTAGACTGAGATTCTTTCTCTTTCTTTACTTTAAACTTCCAACACTGTTTAATTACATGTCCCATCTTTTTGTAGTATCTACAACTCTTTTCTTTGGATTTGGATTTAGAATGACCTGACTTTGATCTTTTTTTGATACGACATCTGGAAATTAGTGCTTCTAAGTGTGACTTATCCCCTTCAATTTTTTTCAAATATTTATTAGATAGAATGGTAATAGAAATATCATTAAATTTTAAATCCTTACTATACATAAAAGTAGTCTTCAGATTCTTAAGAAAAGAAGGTGGAGACGATAATAAAATAATTGTCTTATCTTCATCTTCAATTTTGATATCAATATTCAATAATCAAAAGACTAATTTATTGAAAGTATTAAGATGATCAACTATATTCGTACTTTCTTTCATTCAAAAATTAAAAAGTTTCTGCTTTAAGCAAACTTAGTTTAAAATATATTTAATTATGTATTATTTTTCCAACTTTTTTCATAATTTTGAAAATGATATTTCATTAAGAAACATATGGAGTACCTCATCGGTGAGACTGAGGATAATAGTGCTATGTGTATTAACCAAGGTTTTATGGTCGGTTTCGGTTTCGGTTTCGGGACCTAGCAAAACCGATACGTTTTGGCCATTTCGATTTCAGTTTCGCCCGAAAGATTTTTTTAAATTATTAATTGGGTGTTGACCAGAGTTTGACTATATTTTGACTGTACTTTGACTTCAAATTAAAAATATGATAAAATATTAGAAAAAATTTGGAAAAATTTGAAAAATTAGGAATAAATTTATAGTTAATTTTAGCATAATATTAAATATTATTTTAGTTAATTAAAATTAATTTTGATAGTTAGTCACTGATATAGTCTACTTTTAATATATATTAGTGTATTAAAAAAATATACAAGAAATAATATGAATATGATTAAAAGTTAAAAATTAACATAAGCATATTTAACTTTTCATTAAAATGTACTTTACACATACATAATTTATAAATTCTAAGATAATACAACTAATCATCATAATCATCATCAGTTGAGTTTGAAAATAATATATGAGAAATAATATGAATATGATTAAAAAAATAAAAATTAACATAAGCAAATTTAACTTATTATTAAAATATAATTGATATATACATAATTTATTAAATATAATATAATACAACTAATCATCATCATCATCAGTTGAGTTTAAAACATCTGGATGTGAAATTATTAATTCAGTACCTGAATGATCCAAACGAATATTTATAGACATACGAGAACAACTAGCTCTGCGCAATCTCGTGACAGTGATTTACATGGGGTTAAGACCGACACAAATTTTTTTTGCCTTTACTTTCAGTGGAACGACCATTCACGCATGCACGTGAACAAAAAAATCAACGTGTTTCGATCAAAATCATTTTCATTTCAGTTTCAACCAAAATATTTTTTTATTAACTATATTTTGATTAAAATCTAACTTTATTTCAATTATTTTTTAACTTCAAATTAAAAAATTATAATATGTTTAAAAATTATGTACGTGAACAGTATCTGACAGAAATCGACAAGGACGTCGAAATCAAATTGGCGATAGCGCTGGCTCCAGTGTAAGACCGACCTCAGCTTACGGGATTGCAGGTTAGGTCGGTGAGAGCGCGAGATAGGCAAGGGAGTATCGGCAGACAAGCGAATGCGCAGGGCCCTTGGGCTCGGACACGAAGCTGGCGCGAGCTCCCCCCCCCCCCCCACCCCCCCCCCGCCCCCCCGGCGGCTTCACCGGCGAGCTCCCGCGCGCGCGAGCCCGGGAGCTCTCCCCCGCGTGCGTGAGCCCGGCGAGCTCCCGCCCGCCCACGCGCGCTCACCAATGCGCGCTCCCGCCTGCGCCCTCACCCGGCGAGCTCCCGCTCGCGCTCGTTGGTGAAGATGAACAGTAATGAAAAGAAACCCTAACCGAAATCCAAAATAGGGTTTTGGTTCAGGACCGGTCGAAATGGCTTGATTTCGGCTGAAACGTAAAACCATGGTATTAACCTTCTAGTTCTTCTAGATTTTTAGTGATATCTTCAAATTTAATATCATCCAATGTGCTTTTCAACCCTTATTGAGTAAGAATTGCTTGAACTCTCATTTGCCAAATGAAAAATCCTTGCTTTCTATTGAAATTCTCTACATCCAACTTCGTAGTGAACATCTTAAACCAAGCTTCGACACTAATTTATTATGTGAAACACTGATATCCATCACAATTCATGATGTAAAAGAAGAAAAAAAATAGTACACATGATATTTACATGATTTGATCTACAACTTACTTCACGAACGAAGGTAATCTGGAGAATATTATATTAATAAAAAAGAGAAGATTATAATGATAGAGGTGAAACTCCAATATCACTAACTCTTATAAGAGACTAACTAAACTATCAGTCATAAGACATTTTGAAAAGTTTAATATATGTCTCTGTATCTCACTATTATAAATTCTTAAATGAATAGAGTATTTATAGGAGTGACTTAACTAAATTTGAGTTAAAGTAAGAGACTGATTCAAATAAGGATTTGGCCTACTAATCCAAGCCTTATAGTAGGAGACAAATTCGGAGAAAGATTAGGACTAGTAAACTACTTTCTAATATAAATTTTAATTTAATTAAGACTCTTCGAAAAATCTAAATTTGAGACATGATTAAGTCAACAAGTGTTGACTCTTTAATTTTAGGCGTGAGACTTGACAATTTAGTGGTACTAAATATTTAAGTTGTAGAATTAAATTTCAAATGTCATATGATTCATATATTGAGGATATAGTAGGCTACTTTTTTGATATTTAAATTTTTGGTGCTCCCTAAGACTTGTGATTATCTTGTAAGAAATTTTAAAATAAAGTTAAAGGAAATATGATGTGTTAGATTGATTTATGTGAAATATATCTTAAAATTATATGATTTTGAATATAAGTACTACTAAGTTAAATATTTGTTTGGATTTTGGAAGATTTTAGGATTGTGATTAGCATGATATTAAAATAGCGCAGGGGAATTGTAGTGGACTTATGTTTGAAATTTGGAGACCAAACTTTTAGAAGTAGGAGAGTATGTGATATCCAAGCTAATTAAGCGTTTTGAATGAACTAAAACTAAACTTCGTAAAATTATATGTATTTGTTTGGGATTTATGTAAAACTGAAATTCTCTTATGTAAATTATTAATTTCTCAAGTTGGAGAGGAGTTTTAGGGCTGATAGAAAAAAAGAGAAAAAAAAAGATATTACAGAAAGGAAGAGAGATTCAAATATTGAAAAAAATTAGAGAGATTTATCTTTTGAGGTTGGAAATATATATATCCATATATATAAAGAGAAAGAGATCAAGGAAGATAAAAATGAAGATTTTGAAAATTTATTTGGATAGTCAGAAAATGTTATGATTTGCATATATAATGATTAGTTAAATAAATGAGTCACTCCATTTTATGTTAATATTTATTTATTATTTTGAATGTTTATAATTTTTTATATTGTTATATTATGTGATAAATAATATTTTCAATATGTGATTGATATTATATGTATTTTGACATAAAAAACTCTATTTCTTAAAACTAATTTATGATTATTTATTTTATTATAAAATTGTATAAGAATTTTATAAAAATTGTTAAACATCTATGTTCTAATTATGTGATGTAATTCTATTAGTGAGAAAAAATTATAATTATGTTGACTTGTATCTATATTTGTAAGGAACCGATTTCGATTATGTGATGTGATATGATATGATATTAGGTGTTATATATGTGATCTAATTATAATGATTAAGTGGTAGTTCGTATTTTGCACTGATTTCAATTATTATGTATGTTAAATGTGTAACTATAGTTGATATTAAAGATAAAATGTGTTTTCGAATAATAAAGTAAATTTTTTTAAAGTTCTAAATGTGATAAGATAACTATGTTATATGATTTTATATATTATATTTTGACTATATTATGTTTTATGATTACATAATTTTGAAATATGTGCGCAATTTATTTTTAAAACCAAAATTATATCTATATCTATATATTCTATCTATATATATTATCTATATTATATATATATATATAATATATCTTAATATAGATGGTTTATTTATTTATATATTAAAATTTAATCAGAATTAAGAGAACTAATTAAGTTTTTTTTAATCTAATTAGAGGTGTTGTGTTTTAGTAGAATTAAAATTATTTACGTAAATTTATAAGTGAATTTAAAATTTGATCTCATGTATTATAAAAAAATTATTGAGATAAATTTGTAAGCTATTATTCTAATATAAATAAGTCTAGTGGTTTTATATGTTTATGGAGTGTTAGTCCCATAGATATATATGATATTATCATAGGCCGATTTCTATATTTTCGATTTTAGATGTTACACATGTTTTGTTTTCCATGTTGGAAGACTCGCAAGTATTTGGCACTCCCCAATTCATAAACCGGGGGATGTGGCCTCTCTTCATGCCATATTGCAAGGAAACGTCAGAAGAATTCAGAATCAAAAGCTCTCCCATGGATATCCTTGAAGCTTCAAGCCCATCTGCGCAATCCATTAGCGATCAACCATGTAGGTATGATCTGATTTTCAACGCATTCTAGAAAAGATTAATTAAGAAGTAAATTCATGCATCATCCCCATAAAAAATTTAATCTGACAAAGCATGGATGTTATACAAAGATTAATAACAGAAGCATCAAACATTCTGCTGCTGTGTGAAGTTCAAGAAAAAACCATATCCTCTTTGCTCATCAAAATCTTCATTGTTGGGACATCGTCCCAACCGCCAGCTACAAGCTTTAGGACGAGAGCATTCAGAGCCCCGTCGCCCATGAACTCCTCCACCGAGTAAGAGGCCACTTTCCCATCAGAGTATAGAAGGATAACTAGATTTAGAAGGATCAAAATTCAAGTAAAAACATCCTCTTAGAACACGAGAAATCTATCAAGAAATCGCTTATAAGAACTCGGAAAACAGAGCATATAAATTTTTGTTGGATTGAAATTTAAAATGATTGCAATGGTCAACACTATCTTCACACCAGCATTACTTAATCTCTGCAATGTCTACTTATTGCTGAAGCAAATCAGATTTTTCACAATCAAAATTCTGTCGAACAAGACTAGATTCTTGTAAATAATAATTAATATAAGATAAAAGCAAACCAGAACAATCAACTTCGACAGTTTGGAGATCAAACTAGTGGACACCAACATTCTAATGACTTAGCCGTTTGGATAAAGAAGTTCATTTGCGGGCCTCAACTTTCCAAAATCTCAAGCTTTGATGGATTTGTCATCTGACTTGCTTCATAAAACGAAGGGTTCTTGCAACTACTTGCGCGACTTCAGATTCTTGAAGAAGTAAAACAGAAACAAGGATAATGCATGAGTAAACTGTATGAATATCTCAAAAAACCATGGTTTGGAAAATGGGCCGACAGGTATCAGTTGTGGCCACAAGTTTTGGTTGTGGCCGAAACGTTTCAGCCGATTTTATTTCAGTTTCATTTGTCTAAGGACTCTCCGGTTTAGCCCCCGCGCTAGTCTCTAGCGCTCATATTTGTGTGCTTATACTGGTTTCATGTCTGTACTCACGCTTTCGCTGATCTAACCCCTGCGCTCGTGCACTCGCATGCTCGCGCTGGCTTCTAGCACTCGTATTTATGCGCTTGTGTCGATCTCACGCCTACACTTGGACTCTCGCTAGCCTGGTCCTCGTGCTCGTGTCAGCCTCTGGTGCTCGCACCAACGCCTTTGCCTGCATTGTGCCCATGCTCGCACCTTAGCCGGCCTGGCGTCTGCACCTGTGTGCTCACGCCAGCCTTACGTCCATGCCTTGGCTGGCCTCGCGTCCACGCCCGCCTTGCACTCATGCTGGCACTGGTGTTGACTTGGCGCCTACGCTGGCGGCGTCGCAATGCCACACCAACTAACCCTACGCCACCTTCACTCTTAGAGAGAATGAAAGAAGAAAAAAAATAAAAAAATTAACATAAAAAATAAAAAATAAAATTTTAAGGGGTTAAATTACAAAATTACAAAGAGTATAAGAGAAATTTTTGGTGAAAATTTTGATTAAAATTTGAAAAATATTGGTTAATAAATTTGTAAGAAAAATATATATTTTTTAAATTATTTAAAAATTTAGGGCTTTTGTGAAAATTATGTAATAAAACAATAATTTTAAAATAAACAAGATTATTTTTTCATTTTGGACGTTCGATACATGGTAATATTTCAGAACCGTTACCACGAGATCACATAGAGCTTATTATTCTTACTCATATACCTACAAATGCTTATCCTAATTATTCAGGTAATAAATTTATAATTCTACATTCAGATATTCCAAAATTAACTGCTAATGACTATAATGACGACGACGATGATGATTAATTGTATTACGTTATAATTAATAAATTAAGTATGTGTCAATTGTATTTTAATGATAAGTTAAATTTGTTTATGTTAATTTTTTATTTTTAATCATATTCATATTATTTTCTGTGTATTTTTTATTTTTTATACAAAAAAATATAAAAATAGATGATACAAGTGATGAACTATCAAAATTAATTTAAATTAATAAAAATAATATTAAATCTTATGGTAAAATTATTTATAAATTCTTTTATAATTTTTATAATTTTTATCTTATTTTTAATTTAAAATTAAAATACTATCAAAATATAGTCAAATTCTAGTCAACATATAATTAATAATTAAAAAAATATTTTGACCGAAACCAAAATGAGAATGATTTCGGCTGAAATGACGGAAAGGACCCAAACGTATCGATTTGTTGAAACCAAATATGAAATTAAAACTTAAAAACTTACAAAAAAACCTCAATTTTTGAGTTGAAAGTAACTCAAGTGTTATTTAGTTGCAACTGCGAGAAAGTGAACTAGGTATTTGTCAAAAAAATTTGTTTGTTTCACGTATATACTATACTCTCTCAAAATCCCAAAATTGTATAAATATATTGTTGAAGTTTGTAATTACAAGTGAAAAATGCTATAAAATATTGTCACAGATTTTTTTAATAGTAAAATACTTTTGTAAATTAATATTTTTTCAAAATTAACCTTATAATAATTTTATATTAAAAAACTAATTTATTTTTTAAAATAATTTAATTTAATAATAAATTAAAAATAATTAATTTTAAATTTTTTAATAATTTTTTTTTTAATTGCCCACTCTTAATGCAGACAATGTCACAAGCACCTAGTCAGTACTTGTGAGTATTGCCAAAATACATACTTGGCAGAGAGTATTAAAAAAAAAAATAAAATCTAGGCTGTGTAGTTCCTTGGCAAGTTAACCCCCCTCCTCAAATTCCACAAAATGTTCTCTTCACTAGGGCCACCACCTGCGGTATAGATCTCATTCCTCCTCCCTCTTCTCATAATCAACCTCTCAATCACCGTGAATGCCTTGTCCCTCACCTTCTCCCTCTGCTCTCTCCTCATCACCTCCACCAGCTTCTCCACTATCCCATCTCCACCAAGAACCTCTGCACTTCTCTCCACATCCACCCTCTCATCCACCAATGTGCTTATTGCACCAATTGCTGCCTCCACCACCTTCTCATTCTCATGCTCCAAGCACCTTACCAGCTTCTCCACAGCTTTGACCTCCACCAAGCAGAATGTACTGCTTGGTGTGCACTCCCCCCTGTGCACTGGGCACAGCCTCAGTTTCCTTGGTTTTCTTTGTAACATACTCTTCCCCCGGGAGCTTGTTCCCGCCTCCAGCGGGGGCTTGGATAGCTTTACAGATTCCAAAGAGAGCTTTTCCAGCCCAATGGCTGCCATTCTCTGCACCTCATCACTCCCTGCAGTTGTTAACAGCTCCATGAATAGTGTTGCTAAGTCCTGCTCTCTGGCCATTTGAAGAACTTCATGATTGGATAGTGTTGATGTGAATCTTAGAAGAATGCCCACAAGGCCTTCAACAAAATGCCTTTCATGTCTCCCTGGTTTATCTTCACTTCTGTTCATGCTTCGGATTCTGTCTACGATTATGGGCAAAGTGCCACTGTGGAGTAGTGCTAAATTGAGTAGCAGGTGCCTGTGGGGGAGTCTGGCTAGCAGGTTCACTGATATGGCATCTCTCTTGGTGATTCGGTTGGTGGGGAGCTTCTTGATTAAACTCTCTGGTTGGCCTCTGGTCTTGCATAGCACTTCTGCTATTCTATGCCCAATTTGAGTTGAGAGTGTGATAAGCAGTTTGCCAGATACAATGAAAAGATCATCATTTGGAATGTTCAAGAATTCGGTGATAGTGTAGCAAACTTCGGTTTCTTTCAGAACTGCCACTAGTGTTGCAAGAGGCTTTGGTAGCTTGGTTAGGCATAGTTGGATTCTGATGAGGTTCTTGTTTAGTTCATCGGAGTTGGAGGAGTTGAATATGCGAGCAAGGTTGTGGACAGTGTAGTCTGAGTCCATTTTGTGGCCGTGCTTGTTCACTTGGAGATGCCTGGGATCTGCACCAGATTCAAGTAAGTTTGCTAGGACTGCAGAAGACTGTTCCTTGGACTCCATGGTCACCTCCTGGATTTTCATTGTGAGTAACTCATCCATGATGAAAAGGACAATGCCAGTGTCTGTGAGTGTCTTGGTGTTTGTCTGGTGAGCTGAGATGTGGACTAGAACTTTGAATGCTGCTTTCCTGGATGGCTTGTCTCCACATTGGATCATATTGATTAATGTTGAGGAGACTCTTTCGGCAACATAAGATTTCATGTTATTACCAAGAACAAGCTCCCCAAGGTAGCATACCATTTCCATTTGCATCTCTTCATCGCCTGCTTACATATTTTTAAGAGTTGATAGATATCAGAGAACACTTAAAGCCTGATAGTCATGCATGAAAAATATAATGATATATGATTTTATCGGAACTCAGTGTGCAGCCACAAGCATGGAATTGTTGTTTGATTGTTTCCTTTTATATTTTTTGAGGTTCTGCTGCAACTTGAAAATTGCAATTTCATGTTAAACAGTCAGTGAACAGAGGAGAATGTCTATGTTACTCTATTACATTATCTGTAAGGTGTCAAATAGACGTGATACTTTAAAGCAATTTAACTAGAGTTATTGAAGGAAGAAGAAGAATAAGAAGAAATTTTTACCATCAGCCATATGGTTTATAAGAGGCTCCAATAGACCATTTTCTGCCATGCACTTGATATTCTCTGTATGCTTCTCCAGGTTTTTTAGTGCTGCTCCTGCTTTCTCAACATCAACAGGATCTGAAGATGTATCATATTTCATGGTGATAAGCATCAGAATACCGCCAGGTGTGGTTCCAATTATTTCACAAAGTATCTGGGACTTTGAAAGTTCTAACAACAGCGACACAGATGCATGCCTCTCTTGTGGATGCTTGCTTGACAACATCTCGATTGCTGCTGCAATTGCTCTTGTTTTTGCAATGATTTCCTAAATACAATAAACCGGTCAACAACAATTTCTGGTATTTTAACTGATTTGCTTCTCAATTTAGATATTCATTTCTTTGATGTGCTTTCAACTCTCCTCTCCCATATTGACAGTAGATTCATTTTCTCTTGGTACTCCAATGTGCAATCTGCAAGCAGAACTGGATTGCCAACTAGGATGTACTTATGTTGTGGCATTGGGTTTGATTCTCTACGGTTGCTTACTCTTAATGCATGACTTTTGGCTCTGGTTACACAAAATATTCTCCTTGTTATTTGAGAAATTGCACTCTCTAATGAAATTTGGATATTGAATCCAAATGCTTAAGACACTATGTCTTACCAAACCATCTAACTCTTTGACTATATCGATGTAAAAATAACTTGAAGATGATGCTTTAACAATGCTAAAACGACTTTATCAGTGTTCGAACATGAAAAAAGAACTTATTAGTGCAACCATATGATTTAATAAAACAACCTAATTCTTTGTTTCAGAATGAAATTATCCCTGACTAATCTGTTCATAGGTATAGGAGTTACTTGGGAATTTAGACACAGGAATGGCAAAGAATTTTACTTTTCAAGAACTATACTAGCTAACATAGATATTCAGAGACAAAGAAGAGTTCAAGTTCTATTCCTTCTCAAATGGAACTATTTTGTCTTTTTGGTAAGTTAGTAATACCATAGTTGCACTCGAGTAATGCGTTGTTTCTTGGGTCAATTGCATTCAGAGTAAATATACATTGACATGTATAATATGTCAGAAACTTATTTTGGAAATATGAAATTGATACTGGTATAATATGCAGAAGGTTTCTCTTATTACATCTCTTGAAAAGAAGATCCAAAACTTACCTTGCCATATTCATCCTCCACCAACAACTGCAAAATGCTGAATGTTTCACACCTTACATTTGTGTCATCATGTTCTAGGAGCTGTGCAAGCATCTTCGTAATTCCAACATCATGCATTTTCATTTTATTGTACATTCTCTTTGTGCAAAGGTCCTTCAAATCCTTTATTGCATCGAGCACCATGACTACTAAGTTTGCTGAGGACAAGGCAGTCTGAGCGAGTCTCATTCTGGTTGTTTCATTTCTTTCCTTCCACTCTGCTATTGTTGTCTGGAATGCTATGTTGGTATTCAGAATTCTACCATTTAGTTTCTGCTTCGTAATCGGGCAACGTATTTCCTTTGAATCATTATCTGAATTCTCAAACCACTCCTCAATAGCTCTTCTTTCATATGTCACTCCACTTTCAATGATAACTGGGTCTTCCATTATTTTCTTTGTCAAAGGACAGAAAAAGGTATCATAGAGAGGCTCTATTTGCTCTGCCATTTGTGACAATGTCTTAAATGATGGATTAGAACTCCCATGGCTACAATAGTACATTCCTTTAAGAAAATCTTTCAAACGAGGCATTTCTCCAAGTTCATAGTTTGCAGTGAGTTCTTTTGATGCCATTTTTGAAGTTTGAACTTGATATGAATCCTTTTTTTCTTCAATCTTGTTTGTTGATGAATTCTCTATTCTATCTTGATCATTATCACTTGGTAGAAATCTAATCATGTTGGAGCCTGCATTACTCATCTCTTTTGAAAGTGACTGGACTTGAATTTCTGCATTGCAGTTATTTTCAAAAATGGGTGAGGGTATTAAGTTTAGGTCCTCAGTTATGTTACTTAGCACTCCCTTTAGCTGTTCAATGATGCTTTTGAGATCAGCATCCATTGTTCTGCATTTCCAAACAAGGTCCTTGGCAACATCAATTTTGGTAGATAAAGATTGCAGAATGTCTGTTGCGATTGATGGGGAATCTTTTGTATCTGATGATTCTATCATGACTGGCTGGAGGTACTTGTTGAGATGGCTTCAAAACTCCATAGTATGTTTATTTTCAATATCCAACTGACACCACCAATAACATGGCCTCTGAGATGGATGCTAGTACAGTCCCTTCACTGTTTGTCCCTTATTTCTCTGCTAACAAGGAGATAAAATTATCAAGATTTCTTCCTATTGATTAACATTATCTTTATGACCAGAAATTGTTTCTACCTGGATTCTGTTTATAGGTAAAAGATACAGTACGTTCACTACTGGGCACTTCAATATGTAGTGAAAAATCGAAAGCATGGAATGCATTCTACAAGATACAATATCAACGAAAAATGATAAAATGGTACTGAAGCATTAAGGGATGAAGTGGATGCTCCTCAGAACATCAATTTCAAAATATTCTAATTTTTTTCCCAACTCTAGATCATAGTGCATCTAGTAGTATTTCATATCAAATTTATAATATCTGAATATCAACTGTTTGTTGATTGTGCTATGACCAGCAGTTAAGGATCAAAGTGAAACTTCTAAAATGCATACCTGATACATCTGAAGATTCAGAACACAAAAAGGACCTTGATTCTTTCCTTTGATTTCAGATAATCAGTTGGGTTTTCCTTCTTTTATCTGACAAGGTTAATAGGGCAATGATTGTGCAGTATAACTACTAGGTTTCCTATTTTAAAACTGGCAATTTAGCTTCAGGTTCCCAATTCAGGAGCTATATCTACAGAATTTGTATGATAAGGCATATGCTGAAGGAATTTTTCTAGTTGGAATTATTCTGCTGGTATCATTTTTCAATCATATCATGAACAAGGAACAAACTTGCAACCAATAGGATATTTAGGCCGTGTTAAGTCCACGAGGCCAATTAAAATTTCATGGTAGGCATCTATGCATGAGTATTCTGAGTTCTGACACATACCTTGAAGAAAGCTAGAGTACGACATGAGAATAGAGACACTAGTTTCTGCATAGGAAATGAAAATGTTCGTGAAGCTTGTGAATAGCACTGAGACTGAGGCGCAATCCTCTCTTGTCTGTGGAATAATACAGAACATGATCATCCTTCTATCTTTCCTAAATGCTTTTCTTTCAGATTCTAGCTGGAAGAAATCCAACCACTCCTTTGTCTAGGTTTGACAATAGAAGAAAAGAGTCTAACTACTTGGCTTCTTTCGACCTCAACTTTCTCTTTCTTTTTGAAAAAAATCACCTAGAATTTGTTCTTAAGTGTTTTATGCATTGCTGATTAACCCCAACTTTAAATCTGAATCCAATCAATGATGAGCCAAATAGTGCAAACTTTAGCCCAAGAACGGTGCAAATTATGTCAAAAAAACGAAAAGATTGAAAAACCAGAAAGAAATCTCACCTACATCAAACTTCAATACCAATACAGTGATTGTATTCACCAATTTCTTCCCCAAAAAAATACTGATTATCGCTGAGGAAATAATAGAAGTCGGAGAAAGCATACCAAAATTTTCATATATATTGAATTATCTTTGTTTTTTCCTTTTTTTTTCCTTCTGTTATGTTGTTGAAGTTATTTGCTCAATATTGTTACATTCTATCACTTTCCATTATTTCTTTATCTATGCTTGTCGTTGTCAGACAATATATACTGTTACAGGACAATAAGCTTTTTGAAGGTCTCCACTTTCATACTAGTTGCTTGTTTTTCAAGTAAGAAAAGGCTGCCAATTCAAACTAGTTTGTACTTGTTATAGAGATTTTTGCACATCTATCCCTACTCTTCGTATATATACACCTATTGTCAATTTTCATCTTTCTCACCTATCTTTAGTTTATTCCAGTCTTTTCTAATTTTGAAATTCCCCAAGAGGCACAATGCGTCTGAGGGAAATATATATTGGCAAAAGAGGCTTCAAAATTTACACTGATTTTTTTCTCGAATTGTTCTTTATATGAAAAAGAAAACCTCAAAGAGAAAGCTTCAACAAAACTTTGCAGTCCGAAATTAATAGTCCACCTTCAGAAATTTTTTGCGGTATGAGCTACAACGAGCCAAATGATATATGCTAGGGCTGTGCATTCGGTTAAAACCGAACCAAACCGAACCAACCGAACCGAAATTTCCGAAATTTTCAAAAACCAAAACCGAACCGAACCGAATAGTATAAAAACCGAACCGAAACCGAACCGAAATATTTCAATTCGGTTCGGTTATAACCGAATTGCAAACCGAATTTTTACAGGACTGACGGATTTGGTCATTTGCATAAGGGAAAAAAAAATTAGTACAAGATATACATTATACTAAGTTACTAATCCTAAATCTGGCCTGATAGGCTGATACCCAGTCCAATTGCAAGTTTACAAATTGTAACCCAATAAATAATCAGTTAATCTCAGTATCTCACATGCCACAATGGCACAACCGCACAAGCAGGAGCAAGACAGTTCAACACTTCAAGTGAATCAAGTCTTCAAGTTGTAGGAGCAGCACAGCAGGAGGCTAGGAGCAGCAGCAGCAGGATAATGTATAGTAGCAGACTAGCAGTCTAGCAGAAGCGGGCAAGCTACAAAATACTTCAACAGCTCAACTTCATGTAGCAAGACAATTCAAGACTTCAAGTAAATCAAGTCTTCAAGTTGCAGGAGCAGCATAGCAGGAGCAACACAGCAGGAGCAGCAGGAGGCTAGGAGCAACAGCAGCAGGACAATGTATAGTAACATACTAGCAGTCTAGCAGAAGCGGGCAAGCTGCAAAACACTTCAACAGCTCAACTTCATGTAACAAGACACTTCAAGACTTCAAGTGAATCAAGTCTTCAAATTGCAGGAGCAGCAGGAGGCTAGGAGTCGCAGCAGCAGGATAATGTATAGTAGCAGACTAGCATTCTAGCAGAAGCGGGCAAGCTGCAAAACACTTCAACAGCTCAAATTCATGTAACAAGACACTTCAAGACTTCAAGTGAATCAAGTCTTCAAGTTGCAGGAGCAGCACAACAGGAGCAGCACAGCAGCGGGAGCATGTATAGTAGCAGTCTAGCAGAAGCGAGCAAGCTGCAAAACACTTCAACAGCTCAAATTCATGTAACAAGACACTTCAAGACTTCAAGAGTTCAAGTGAATCAAGTCTTCAAGTTGCAGGAGTAGCACAGCAGGAGCAGCACAGCAACAGGAGCAGCATGACAATGTATAGTAGAAGTCTAGCAGAAGCGGGCAAGCTGCAAAACACTTCAACAGTTCAGCAGTTCAACTTCTTGTAGCAAGACACTTCAAGACTTCCAAGTTCCAAGTCTTCAACAGTTCAACACTTCAACTTTATACTTACAGGAGCAGGCGAGCAACAAGACAATGTATATTGTATAGTAGCAGAAGCTGGCAAGTTGCACTGCTGCAGAACACTTCAACAGTTATGTGGTTCAGAATAAATATGATCAACTGTAATTATGTGGTTCAGAATAAATAACTGTAATTATGTGGTTCAAAATAAATATGATCAATTCAGTAATCAGTTAGCATTTTAACTTTGAAGGATTATATCATGCCAAATGGTCCATTAAGAAAAGCTTGAGAAATCTCCTGTAGTTCCATGTACAGAAGTAACAGAACAGAAGCCAGAACCAGAAGTTTCAACTTCCAAACAGCATAACATTACAGGGTGAAGCCAAAGAAGGAGACAATCGTCCAATCAGTCACTTGCCCACATGCGAGCATAGCATATGGCAATGAGCCAATGATTCAACATCTTCATCGCCTCAAACAGCTTATGAAAAATTCAACAAATATCATTAAAAAAATCATAAAACAATTCCAAGAGGGTCATACCGTCATATTCGCCTTATATCGTCATACCCAGCATCCCTCTATGGCTGTCTCCGTGAGCGAATGGTAGGTAGTGGTTGCCTTCACAGGCCATCCAAACAATCATGTCATTGCTACAAGTCTACAAAGTGAAGAGGACGAAGCCAGAGTAGGGGACCATTGGAACACCTCCGCATCAAAACACCAAAGACAAAAAAACCTCAAATAAAAGCAAAAATTCAAGAGGCTTAGATGGCTTTGATGCATCATCAAAAACGAAGATGTCTCCCCTCAGACATCAACCTGCTCGGCTGCTCCTACAAAATAATAGTTGGATACATACCTATCCCTGGATAGTTGAATCATACTGTTGAACCTAAAAAACATAGTAAATAATCATCACAGTAAAAACAATTAAGAAAATATCAGGTAAGTAGGTAATTGGGTAAGGAATTCAGGACTGTAAGATCATAACTTCACACATGCACTGATGTTGTGATGCACATGAATGATAAGGATATAAAAGAATAAATCTGCAAGAGATGACCATAGAAAGTTAGAAACATGAACAGAAATGCATAAAAAATAAGTAAGCATATTCAAACCTTAAGATGACTTCTCAAAATTCAATGGTTGCGACATCCAATTTCATCTTTATCAACTCTGAAATAAAAAAATCATTCAATGATTATTTGATCATAATAAAGAAATATACAATGCAATAATAAAAATATTAGCAATGCAAATCTTACTCTCTTGAATTTTTTCAAGTTCTTCCAAACTTTCCTCAACATTGATTTCTGTTTTTGAATTTTTAATCCAATCTTGAGTGCAAATGAGAGCTTGTACTAGTGTAGGAGTCAAAGATCTACGAAAACGATCAAGTATGCGCCCTCCTGTGCTAAAAGCTGATTCAGAGGCCACTGTAGAGATAGGTATAGCTAACATATCACGAGCCATATGTGACAGAATAGGAAATCTGCAGCTATTCACTTTCCAGAAGCCCAGAACATCAAAGTTTGGCTCATTTTTTTCAAGATCCTCTGATAAATACTTGTCTATCTCAGACTTCATTTCATCACCCATGAAACTTTTTCTATGCTCAGCAAATAGACTGCTTAAGATGTATTTACCTGATTGCTTTCACATACTTGATCCTTCACCAGATGGCATTCCTCCCGGCTGTAGTCGCATTCTGTACTCTTTGAACAAATCATATACAACTTCATGCAACCTTCTCCTCATCATAACACCTCTTTCACCTTCATACATTTTTTCAACTCCAAACTCAATATATTCTAACTTGCGTCTTGGATCAAAGACAACAGGAACAAAGAGAAGCATATTAATCTTCTCTGGCTCACCCCAATACTTGTCATATTTGTCTTTCATCACAACAACCATATCTTGGACTTTTGTATCACCGCAGATTCAAAAGAAGTTTAACTTGACAAATTTCATCAAAAAATAAATTACTTGTAACATACATAGAGCCAGAAACTCTAAGAGTCAACTCATAGAAATGCTTTAAGAATGTAATAAGTCGCCTAACATTCTGCCAGTCAAAAGATAGAGGAATTCCATCTTCATCATTAAGCTCATGACAGAAATTGTTATCATCCTCTTCAAATTTTTCAAGAGCCCGCTCAAAAGTTTGAGCTGCTTCAAGCATCATATAGGTGGAATTCCACCTTGTGGATACATCTAAACAAAAACATTTTCTGCTTTCAATTTTTTCAATTTTCACACATTCTTTGAACCTCTGCCATCTTACTGGAGAATATCTCACATATTTAACAGCAGATCTAACCCGAACAATGGAATCTACCATCTCTTTCAAACCATCTTTCACCACAAGATTAAAGATATGTGTTATGCAACGCATATGAATATATTTTTCTTGTGCCAAACAAGTGCCCCAATTTAAAAAATTTTTCTTCAAATAGGAAATAGCAGTATCATTTGAAGAAGCATTATCAACAGTAATAGTCAAAACATTATCAATTTCTCATTCAGAGAGGCATTTTTCAATTGTTTTTCCTATAACTTCACCCTTATGACTTGTAATTTTGCAAAAATTCAAAAGCTTTTTCTTCAAGTTCTAATCAATATCAATATAATGTGCTGTGATACACATATAGTTTATGTTTTGAATTGAGGTCCAAGTATCAGTGGTCAAACAAACTCTCTGTTTGGACTCTCTGAAATACGGTTTCAACTTTACCTTTTCATCATGGTAGAGTTGAAAATAGTCTCTAGTCATAGTCCAACGTGAAGGCATTCAAAATCTAGGACAAGCTTGAGACATAAAATATTGAAAGCCTTCATGTTGTACAAAACTAAAAGGCAGTTCATCTACAACAATCATGTGTGTCAGTACTTTTCTAATTTTTTCTTGATCAAACTTCCAGCTAGTTAGCACAGACTCATTTGCTACTTCTTTCTGAATAGGTTGCATAGCAAGTTGTGTTTGATGTGTATCAACATTATATGGATATTTCTTGCATTAATTCATGTGATGTCTAAGAGAAGAAGTACCATTTTTTTTTAATCACAAAAAAATTCATTATCACAGTAGTTGCATCTGGCTTTGGTTGACTTGCTCAAGTCTGTGAACTTTGTGTAATGCTTCCATACAGCTGATTGTGCTACCATTCTTTTTCTCGGCATTGGAGGCTTTGTACTGCACGTAGATACATTGCCCTCGTTTGAAACTTCGATAGCCATAGGCGTAGAACTTTCTTGAGAAGCAGAAATTGGCATTGGACTTGGAATAACTGGATTTGTGTTTAAAAGCTGTTGACTGTCATCCTCGTTCAACATCTGTCAATAGAAAAATACAGAATTACAGATTAAATCGTATGAAATCAAAAAACCCTAATTTAATTTCACAAAATTCAACCCTAACCTTGCAATTTGATCCCGATGATGCCGTTATAGAAAAATGAGATATTGAAGCTCAGAGCCTCGAAGGCTAGTCACAGAGAGATATTGAGGCGTCAGGAGTCAGAGCCTCAGAGGAGGAGGGGGGTCCGGGGGTGGACGAAAGCGATGCCACCGGGGATGAAGGAGAAGAAAAATCGGGAGTTCGGAACTGAGGATTTACTGATCTAACAATAAAATCGTATGAAATCAAAAAACCTAATTTAATTTCACAAAAAATCAACCCTAAATTTCATAATTTCCGAAATACTCTCAACTTGCAGCTTAATCCGTTGTAGAAAAATGAGAGATTGAAGCTCAGAGCGTCGACCAGAGAGATATTGAGGCGTCGGGACTCAGAGAGTCAGAGCCTCAGAGGAGAGGAGAGGAGAGAGGGGGGGTTGCGGGAGTGGATCGTGGACAAAAGGGTTAACAATAAAATCGTATGAAATCAAAAAACCCTAATTTAATTTCACAAAAAAGTCAACCCTAAATACCCTCACCTTGCAGCTTAATCCGTTGTAAAAAAATTAGAGATTAAAGCTCAGAGCGTCAATCAGAGAGATATTTGAGGCGTCAGGACTCAGAGCTTCAGAGGAGGAGGGGGGTCCGGGGGTGGACGAAAGCAATGTCACCGACACGGCGCAGCACCCGCAGCTACAGGGATGAAGGAGAAGAAAAATCGTCAGTTCAGAACTAAGGATTTACTGATCTAATAATAAAATCGTATGAAATCAAAAAACCCTAATTTAATTTTACAAAAAGTCAACCCTAAATTTCATAATTTCCTAAATACGCTCACCTTGCAGCTTAATCCGTCGTAGAAAAATGAAAGATTGAAGGTCAGAGTGTCGACCAGAGAGAGGCGTCGGGATTCAGAGCCTCAGAAGAGGAGGGGGGTCCGGGGGTGAACGAAAGCGATATCACCGACACAACGCAGCATCGCAGCTGCAGGGATGAAGGCGCAGCACCGCAGGTCCGCAGCGGCGAGAGCGAGAGCGCCGACAGCGAGAGGGATTAGGGTTAGGGCTGAAGCGAGAGGCGAGAGCGGCGAACCGCTCTGAGAAAACGCAAGCATATATACGCCATCTAGGGTTCGGCCCAGTTGTTTGAGCCGATTAGCCCAAAACCGAAACCTAACCGCAGTATATAGGTATATATATAATTCGGTTCGATTCGGTTTTTACGGTTTTCGAAAATTAGAAACTGAAACCGAACCGAATTTTCAATTTTTTTTTCAAAACTAAAACCGAACCGAAAACCGAATAACCCGAACCGAATTGGTTATTCGGTTTCGGTCGGTCGGTTAATTCGGTTTTGACCGAATAATGCACAGCCCTAATATATGCTGCGACTTCCCTCGGTGCAATTTTGAACTATTTGCAAGACCTTTTTTTCGGTAATTTTTGCAAGATTTTTGAAAAGTATATAAATTTTGTGTGCAAAGGATATTAATCCCGTATTCATATATAATTGTAATGTGAGATATACTACTCAAGCTAATATTAGCTCGGTGGTTGTATTATTGTCTCGTATATGAGACGGCATGAGTTCTCCAACCTTGCTTGAAATAATATTTTAATGATAAAAAAACCTATGACGTGAGAGATAAGCATGGCTGAAGTCAAAACACTTTTTTAACCTATGAAGGATGAGTTGCAGATCAATCGGATTATATTTTAGCGTTTTAGATTACTAAATCCAAGAAGTAATCTTGATAATACATTTGATTTACTGACTGAGAATTTGTCAGCAATAGAAATATATGCATCATATGTTGAAAATTATTTTGAATGGGTCATATT
Organism: Trichopus zeylanicus subsp. travancoricus; assembly: GCA_005019695.1. Lineage (NCBI taxonomy): Eukaryota > Viridiplantae > Streptophyta > Magnoliopsida > Dioscoreales > Dioscoreaceae > Trichopus > Trichopus zeylanicus. The sequence continues at coordinate 402,263 of RXID01014860.1, read as the reverse complement.
TAGCTGGCAGATAAAGTTTTTTTTCTTTTTTTTCGAGAAATTACTTTCTTTGTTTATATGCTGTCATTTTTTTGTTTTCTGTATTATTGTCACAGATTTGTGTGATATTAGGACTACTTTTTGTTATTTATTCCTTTAGAGAAAGTGAGGAACAACAGAATTTTCAGATCAGAAACTAAAATGTTAGCTTACTACCAAGAAAAAAAAAATCCTAAATCACAGATGTTTGTTTTAGATGTTTAATGAATGGTTTTAGTGATGAACACACAACACCTTTTTCTCAAAATTAATTAGTACACTTTTAAAATCAATATGCTATCATAGGTGTTATGAATTTTGCTAGCATCATATCACAAGATGAAAAATGAGATTTTAAGAAAATTTCTCTCTTCTGATAAATGGTATTGAAATGGAAGCAATAAAATTGAAATATCCTGTGATGGCAATTGATTTTTCATTCATGCAACATTGCTATGAAACAAAAATAAATCCTTTTATTCGACAAACCATAACATCAACAACATTAAAAGAAACTGCCCAAACAGATCACGAAGATACAAGGTACATAACATAAATATTAACAGATTTCTTTCTCAACCTCCAAATTCACCCACAATAAATATATCTTACAACCACACCACAAAAGTTGCTGGACAATTATGTTACACTTGCCAACTCCAACTCATATATTTAAAAGAGTTCTCTTATTACACGGAGCAAGCTTATCCTGAGCAACCCACACTTCCAGTGGGTTATGCTACAATGGTACAAATCAAACTCTTGTACCAAAGCCATGGTATATGTACAGATTCAAGAACCGAGGAGTGCAAATTTCAAGCTTGGAGATGAGGTCTTGTTCTTGTTGAAGAGAGCATTGGCATCGCTGTATATTGCCACCACATTTGATGACACCGCAAGGACAATCATGAAAATTGACACGATCTTATCCCGCTTTGTCGCTATGCCATGGGGATCTCTGAAGAAGAAAAGCATTTTCAGAAGAAGAAATCAACACTTGAAAGTTATTAAGTGAGGCAGAAACACAGATAGATGGCTAAAATTCAACAGAAACAGAATATTGCCTCGCTAAATTTGTTAATATCATCTATGACACATGTTCTTTTGAACCAATGTTTTTCTAACTGGACCAGACCAGCTGGCTGAACTAGATTTGACAGGAGTTGGGCGGTGGCTCATTTGTTAAACAGCCCAAACCAAGAGTCTAATCAGTTTGATTTCAATATCAAATGTAAACAATAGCTTAACATCCTAGAACAATCGAGTAATATTTCAATATTTGGCTGCATTGGTGACATAGCTCAATAGACACAATCAGCACTATACACCCTTTCCATAACATATTTTTGTTCAACCAGTTAAGCTATTGACCAAACCAGGTTTTACCAGGCCAAATAGCTTTCAGGTTCATCATCTGGTCCCATTCTGACAACATTACCTTTTAACCTTTTATACTAGCCAAATTCCAAAGTCTCAGAGAGTTCAATGTATTAGGCTCAAGGAATGCAGGATATTTATAACTAAAATGTAGAGAGATTTGCCATAGAATATGGCAACAGCTCACCTCAGGATAACTGCAGCAGGAAAGATGAACCCAATGCAAACTGCAGCAGTTGCACCAGTAAATTGGAATGCGTCCCAAATGCTAGGTATGAAATTGGCAGCCAGGAATATCACAGAAAGGAGAACCACTGAGAGTAATGCAAACCTTCGGTTATCAGAAGACAGATGCCGAGCAGTGGGAAAAAGAAGGCCGTCCAAGTTGAGACGGAGAGCATGGAAGATGATGGGGAACACAAGCATAAGATGGAGAGCGTAGCTCACACGGACAATATCACTGAAAACAGAGCTGTATGGTATACCAAGATTTGCATCAAAGTTTGCAAGCACATCATCAAGGGTGGATTCACCAAAGAGAAGGAAACCAAAGAAACTGGTGGCTACGTAGACACTGGAACATAGTAATAATGATGCTCTTACAATAGGTTGTATCTGGGATGAGTCCTCCAGCTCATTATCTATTGTATGAACTGCAAAAGTCATATCAAAATCATATCAAAACTTGGTTACATTTTCCATAGAACATACCAAACATCATTATTTATAGTGATAACTTGAACATCCTATTTGAATAGAGGAGTCCTTTAGAATAGAAGGGACATACCATTGTAGTGGCAGATATACGCAGTGACAAGAACAGGAACTGCTGTGAAGAGTTTCCATACTGATGACAAGTCTGGAATATTTGGAAATAGTCTTGGCATCAGAATCCCTCCACTCAGTAGCTTGACAATTGCAATTCCAGCAGTAATTACAACAAAAACTACTGCTAAAGCAACTGATAATGCAGATGTGAATTTTAATGAATCTGTAAGTGAGCAATAATGTGTTACATCAGTGTCATTGTATAAGGTAAATAAAAAATGTAACTTCTATGTTAAAGCATCACCATAAAATTATTCAAAATTAACTTACCGACACGCTTAAAGCATGCTAATGGAGCAAACACTAGAAGAGTTGTAATGAGAAGAACAATTGTACGGCCATTCCACCACTGTGTTCCAAACCATCCTTCTAAAACACCAGAATGATGAACACCACTAGAAGATGTCCCAGATAGCACATCACCTTCACAGAAGAAAGAAATAGAAATCTTAGACTTACTGAAAACATGCCCTTGCAGCTTGTGTAAGGTATGAAAATTGAGAAACAAATATCATCCTGACAGAATAATAGATGTCATCTTTGTACCATGAAAGTTCGACTGCCAGAGTTCTCAATTTCAAAACTCTCAAATGATTTAACCATGGAATGCACTAGGCAAACTTTTTTCAAACATCTAAAAATTTGATCATTCGATAGTACCCTGCTATTGCCAAATAATCCTAAAGATGAGATCTTGAAATATTATTCTGAAGACCAGAAGTTCTAAATCAAGTCTAAACTGTTTAAGATCAAAGTTATGAATGCTTTCTGCCTAATAACTTCCGCAACGGTTGCATTTTGAAAGTCGTATCGGAGATATAAATCATCCACGAGTCCATGACCAATGAGCACAACTTTGAGTTAATAAGAAATGGTAAAAAGAAAACTAGTATTGTGTTGTAAACCACACAAGATGCCCATATGGTTCCAAATTGTAACATCTGCAACCATTGACCAAACATAAGTTTCCACACACACACAAAAAGAGCAAATGCAGAGGACAGTGAAAATTCATAGTACAGAGTGTCTCTATTAGCCACAGTATAAGAAATATTCAAGAAACACAATAATTTTATGACTATACGTTCTATTCTAAGTTATTGTTTGCCCAGTGATGGTAATCTAATTCACTAACTGAGATACCCAAGGCCAAAACAAACTGCTTTCTTCATGCCATCAAATGGCATAGTTGATTCCACAGGATAATTCTCGAAGCAACAAAATAAACCAACTTAAAAACCATAACAGATAACGATTATCATCTAAATGACTAACGCTAGAAGCATAAAGAACACATGTCAAATCCAAATGGAGCTTAGCAATGAGTAAACATAAGGAATCCTGTAAACACCATACCAATGATGATCATATACACAATCATGACACCGATGTTGTTAATAACCACACAAATCTGCAACAGCATCCTCCCTATCTTTCCAAAGGCATCCCCCATTACAGCTCCATACGAAGTCGCCTTTCCTGCCCGACTAAACCTGATCAACATGTCAATCGAGGCCTCCGTCAGGAAGGCCATGAACACGATCATGGCGATCCCCGGCACCAGCCCCAACACCTTCATGGTGGCAGGCAGAGACATGATACCTGCCCCAACAATGGTAGTGGACAAGTTAAACACCCCGCCAGCAAAAGAAGCCCCATTGAACTCATCATATGCTTCCTCCTCCTCCTGCCTGGTCAGCAGCAGCGGCGCCTGCTCGTCGCGCACCTGCTTCTTCTTCCTCCCCTCAGGCGCCGGCAAGAAGCTCTCTATTGTCATCTTCAAGATTCACGAACTACAACCAAAACACAGAAAAAAACAATTCTTTTAGACGGAAATCTATCTGATTTCCAACAAGGCACGGATCTTTCAGCCGAAAATCGGCAAAAAGAAACGAGGAAATAATGCAAAATTTGTCAAAAAAATTTGAAGAAAAAGGCGGAGACTGGAGACGAACCTGAGGAATTACTTGCGTACCGTTCAAGAAATCAAATTGACTATAAAATCGACAGAAATAATTGACAAAAATGGGTTTCGAAGGCGAAGTTGATTGAAGAGTCGTCGGATTATAAAAAAAATGGGAAAACTTTCATTTCAGCCCCTTGAAATATTTTTCTTTTTCAGCCCAATAAGTTTTCGCTTTTCAATTTCAGCTCCTCCGTGTGAGACCCGTCCTCTAGGGTCTGTTTGGAACGGGATGGTCAAGATCAAAGTCAAGACTAGTAAACTATTTTTATAAATTAATATTTTTTTATCAAAATTAAGACTTCAATAATTTAAAACTCAAAAAACTATTTAATTTTTTATAATAATTTAATTTAATAATAATATAAAATAATAAATATTAATTTTACAAAATAAAAAAAAAATTTTAAAAAATACTGACCCGTCACTCACCCCAAACCAAACAGGCCCCTAATGTTTGGTCGTTTAGTCGGATGCCTATGGGAGTGGGCGGGCGCGGAAGATCGAGCGGGGTGTTCGCTGGCGCAGGGGGTTGGGAGGGCAGGCGGGTCCATGGGTACGCGGGCAAATTCTCGCGGGGGTTTCAGCGACGGAACGCGAGAGAGGTCTCACACCAAAAAGGGGGTGACAACCGGGAGAGCAGGCGGACAAGAGCGTGCGGCGGACGGCGGGTTCGTCGACGTGAATGGGAGCAACAAGCGAAAGATTCACCGACGAAGAAGGAGATGACGAGCAGAAGTAATTAATTTTTGTGTCGGGGGATGGGGCGTGGGGGATGAGAAGAGATTTGAAAAAATTCGAGAGGTTAAAAAGTAATTAAAAATTTTGCTGAATTGATAATAAATTTAAAAAATTTTTAGAGATTAATAAAAAAATAACCTCTTAAAAAAATCCCATTTATCCGAATTTTCTCCAGATTGGGATTTTCGGGGAAAATGAAGAGAGATCGAGTGATTTGGAGGTTGGTGGGCGGGTCCTTGTTTTCGCTATTTATATAAAAAGAAAATATATTCAATATAATTTACTATTTTTGGTTTTGTCATTTTCTAGATTTTTTTGGTTGGTGCAGGAATTCCTGGCCGGCGATTGTTTGGGACGGTTGTCTTTTATCTTTGAATATGAGTAATTATTGGGTATGGCGTCAGGCCATTCACATGATATCGTTGACACGCAATACAATTTTTTTGGGAGAAAAAGACTCATAATGATTTACAGAATAAATCCAAGGTCATCTTACCGTCCAGAATATGAAAGTAAGTATGATTTGATTATGACTCATTCACATGTAATTATGTGACTTGTAACAAAAAATATTTTGAAATTTTACATTCATAACTTTTGATGTAAAAAACATAGTACATGAGCTTATGATGTACGGAATTAAATTAATAGAGTTAAAAAAAATTTATAATAATAAATTTGATTTGTCATAATAAATAAAATGACGGTGTTACAATATGTAAATTTGATTTGATATAATAAATGCATGTGAGTTGACACAATGAATAAATTTAATTTGTTATAATAAGTGGACTTGAGTTATTTTAATAAGTAGGCTTACTTTGTCATAATAAGTAGATTGGAGTATGGTACAAAATGAACGAAATTTTGTGTTTATATTTTATTTCAAGAAATATGAGATATATGTTTAATCGAATATTTTCTTTTAAGAAAGTCGAAATTTTTGTCATAGATAAAAAATAGCCATTTTTGTTATTGTTTCCTCCAAATGCTTAAGTATAATATCTCTTTAGAAATCAAGCGTTAATCAATGACATGGGTCTTTCTCTCGAACCGAAGTTGATTTTTATCAGTTCATTGATTGTGACTTGCTCCCTGTTTTTGAGTTCTGGTAGAGTTTCTTTTGATTTGAAAATCATGTTTTCACCAAGTGATTTGTCACGTTGAGTGGAACTTGGCAAAAGCATTTTGGTTGCATCATGCCCTCCTTTCTCTTCAAGTTTTGATAAAGTTTGCTGAGGATTTCACCCTTTTGTGACATCTAGAGTACCGTGGATAACTCAATGCATGCGGTTTGTATGTCAAAATGCTAAAGTTTGATCAACCTCGTTATAGTTCCAATAATGACTATGAGGCATGTGTGGATACTTAGAGTGATGTAGCCCAGTCTTTTAATATTCTTTATTGGTATATTGGAGCAAGATACTCTATAGTGATTAGCTGAATCAGTAAGTAGATGCTTAGGTCGATGCAGTTGAACTATAGTAATTCAAGTTGATAGTTCATCTTCTAAAACGTCAAATTGACATATGACCATCAAGAGAAGCAACTATATAAAGTGATGTTCTCTCTCTCTTTTTTTTTATTGTGATGCCCAAGAAGCAATGATGCAGAGCATCTATATTTATATTTGTTCTTTTGAAAAAAATCCTTTTTAGAGATTTCTTTTAGTAGTCAAGTGATACATCCTTTTATCTTCGAGTAAATCCTCCTACTTGTTAAAATTTAAGGATAATTGTCTTACAATATGATGAGTCACTAATCAATCTCCCCTTACATATTTTTTTCAATGCAATATCTTTTTCAAGAACTTATTTTTCTGGTAGTTTCACTACTTTCACCATGTTCCTATTAGTTAGTTACTATTTTGAATTTAGCTTTAATTTTGAATACCTTCTAACCTCAATTTTTAAGGTTTACACACCCGCATATACTTTTTGAATGGTCTTTCTTGGTCAATAATACACCGAGGTGAGGCTAGATAATTTCTCCTAATTTCGACATGTGATCTAATTTTCTCCTCTTTTCATTTATTTATTTATTTTCTTTCTTTTTTAACTTAGCAATCTCATTTTTCTTTGAGGATTCAAGATTTGTAGTCTTGCAAATATTAACTAGTTCTTACTCTTTAAGTCTGCCTCTCTTGATTTGGCTTTACATATAGGATTTGTCCATTTAGAACTTTATTTCTCATTGTTCATCTAGGGGAATGATTTTTTACTTCTAGGAAGAGATTCCTAAGAGATTATCATTCGATCTTAATACTTTTATTTTTAAAGAAACTTTTCTAATAAGGTTCTAACCAAGGTTTATAGTTGCGGTTTCGGTTTCGGGACCCAGCGAAACCAATACGTTTCGGCCGTTTCGATTTCGGCCGAAAGATTTTTTTTAATTATTAATTGTGTATTGATCAGAGTTTGACTGTATTTTGACTTCAAACTAAAAATATGATAAAATATTGGGAAAATTTTGAAAAAATTTGAAAAATTAGGAATGAATTTATACTTAATTTTATCATAATATTAAATATTATTTTAGTTAATTAACATTAATTTTGATAGTTAATCACTGATATAGTCTACTTTTAATATATATTAATATATTAAAAAAATATACAAGAAGTAATATGAATATGATTAAAAGTTAAAAATTAATATAAACACATTTAACTTTTTGTGACTGCGATTCACATGGAGGTGAGACCGACACAAATTTGTTCCGCCTCCGCTTCTGCCACCGGCTCCCGCCCACGTCCACCTCCGCTCCCGCCCAAGTCTGCCTCCGCTCCTGCCCGCGTCCGCCTCCGCTCCCGCCCGATTCCGCCTTCGCTCCCGCCCGAGTCCGCCTCCACTCCCGCCGGCGGCTCCCGCCCGCCTCCGCCTTCGCTCCTGCCCACCCAACCTTTGCCTCCGCTCCCGCCGCCGGCCTCCTCCTCCGCTCCCGCCCGCGCGCCGGGGTGTTATTTGCAAAAATCCAAATTTTGGAGACTTTTCTGTCAATCGAAATAATTTCCGGGGGTTTATTTGCAAAAATCTGAATTTCGAGGACTTTTCTATAAATCAGAGTTATTTCGGGGTGTTATTTGCAAAAAATCAAATTTTGGGGCGTAAAATATAAAAAATAAGTTTTTAGGGATGTATTTGTAAAAATAACCGAGGGTAAAATCGAAATTTTTTGGGAAAAATTTGATTAAATAACAATTAGGGGGGGTGTGGGTAAATATTTTTGAAAATAGGGGAGTGTGGGTAATTTCGGAAATTACGGGGGGTTGTACGTAATTAAGGCTAATTATAGGGACTTATACGTAATTATCCCCTTTTTTATAGGCTTTGAAGAGGATTTTGAAACCAAATTGAGAGGATTTGAAACCAAATGGAGCTGATTTGATTTTGGAATGTTTAGAATTGTGACTATAGTTAGATTGAATCCTAGAATACTTTATTTGACATGCAAATTTGTTTGATTGGGATTTGTTTTCTTGAGGAGAAAATTTAAATTTTGTACTGATTTTGGAGGATGAATTTTTATAAAATTATTTATAAATTTTTCCGAAAAATTAGATTAAAGTGTAATTTTGTAAATTTCAGGAGGTTCTTTATAAAAAGAATATATTTGTAAAAGTTCTAAAATTTTCATAGTTTTTTTAATAAAATTTAGATTTATTTGTATATAAAAATTTTTGAAGAACTTATTTGTAAAGTTAGAAATCTTGAGGGTTTATTTACTAAAGTTAGAAATTTTAGAGATTTATTTGTGTGAATAAAATTTTGAGGAGTTTATTCACAAATCCTAGATTTTACGAGGATTAATTTGAAATTTCAAAATTTTAAAGAATTTTTTCGTAAAATTTTTTATATCATGATCTTATTTATAAGAAAAGTCATGTCAAAGACCTATTTATAAAGTTTTTATAATTTCTATTTTGGTCTAAATATTTGATAAAATTTGGTCCAAATTTTGGTTCAAGTACTGGCCCAATCAGCTCTCTTTAATTTAATACCATATTTTTCAACAATTCAAATCCAAATTAAACCTAATTTGTGGTCAAATTTAATTACGATTTTTGTTTAATTGAGACTCATGTTTCGATCACAATCTAGTAGCATTTAATTCTATATTTTGACTGAATTTTGATTAAATTTAATTTTTGGTCAAAATTGATTCAAACAAAGGAATGCTAAAATTAAAGAGACTTAGGGGCAAGAGGAAAACTAGTAATAGTCACTCCGAAGAAATTTCATTCCCAAACTCCATAACCCTCTAGTCAAAGAATATCTCAACATGATCTTTATAGGATCTTTGAGTTAAAGTGAATCTTTCGCGTCGACCAGTAAACATCAAACTATCATGGGGGCACTAATGGATTTGATTTGAAATGAGAAGCAATTCTCCACGTGGTGTAAAGGCAATATTGTAATCCAGACTTTGAAGGCATAGTTTTCTCAGCAAATGACTTAGAAAGAGTCTTAACACCTCACAATGGCACGCTGGTGATTTCTCTGATCCTTGATGGCTACACCACACAACCTATCATAATATATATAGAAAGTTCAATAAATATTTTAGAGTTAGCCAAAGGATAGATTTCTAGTGAGAAAGGTTCCCACTTGGGAATTCACCACGGTATGGCCCATTTCAAAAAGTCACCTTTTGCCTCATGGTAAAATTTGTTGGAGATTGGTTTAATAATAAAATTAAATCAAGTTTTTCTCTCTTAAGGATTATTGATCCGAGTTGAAACTTGTTGTCTTTGGGAAGAAAATGTTTTGTAATCTAAGAAATAAGTCACTATTAAATTGGGTTCTTCCTTGGATAAAAATCATGATCGACTTGGTTGAAAATGTAGTCTAAACTTTCCTTAGATCTCTCAGAATAAAATCCAACTCAATTTCTTAGCTTGTGATTTGAGTTAAGCTTGATACCAAACTAAGTTTTTTTTTGGGATATAATCAAGATTGGTTCAATATACACCAAAATAGAATTTTGATTAAGTTGCTTGAGATAAAATCATTTTGTCGAGCAAAGACTTATTAAGCTCCTTATCTCATATTAAATCATGATTGGGTTAGTAGAAACTGAGTTAAAACTCATCAGATTGTTGGTATGATATTTGACAAGCAAAAAAAAAAAAAATCGAGCCAAAACAAACAACCGAATCCGAATCATGACTTGGTGCAAAAACAAGTGGAAAAGTTCGTTCATTAATGTCAAAAGCATACATCTAGCCTAAACCAAAACAAAATTACAGCAATCAAAATTACAAAACCACAATTTAGAAGCAAAAGATCCAAAGATAAGAAGCCCAGAGATTCAACTACTTGGGGGTAGGATCTGTTGACTTGTTGGCTTTTCCTTCATGGAAGGAGTAGTTTGGGCTAGAGTTAAAGGTGAATGCAGCCTCATCTTAGGCAAGGACTTCGTTATATTCCTACTTCAAATGGAGTATTCGGTCGAAGTCATAGAGTTCAGTGTGGATATCCTCCGGGTCAAATTAGGATCTTTATAGGACAAGATAAGAGTGTCACAACAATAGAGGTAACCTTGTTGAAAGAAACATTAAGAGCTCACCTTTGGAGTGGAGATTCTCCGTACTTAACTTGAACTTGGTGACTACCAAGTTCTCATCTAAACAAGGAGCTGCAAGAAACCTTCACTCTGAAGGTAACCAACTACAACATCCTCCCAAGCCTTGTTTAGCTCATCTTCTTGTTGAAGTTGCATCTCACTTAGCTTTCACTTTACCCTGGAATAAGACTCATAATTTGTTTTCCTCACACAATTTTGGCATCTTCTGCTTGCTTCTTCACTACCTCCACCTTGACTATGTTATCTTTGGCCTTCTAAATGTCTAGTTGAATATTAGTGAGGCAAGACCAAAGTAGTGCCACCTTGAAGTCAGTGGTGGAGACCTTAACTTGAAGCTTGAATGCTTTCCTTTGAGAGGCAAAGAATCTCTATCCAACCAACTGAAACATTTTTAGAGCCTAGATCCGAACCAAAAGTTAGTGAATAATATATATATATAAAGTCAAGAAGAAAGACGAAATACATATACTTTCATAGTTGAGGACCCCCTCCATGAGAAGCTCATCATCTATGAGGCTTGTGATGGGGGAGCTAAGGTCCAAACCAAAGTCAGACTCAAAGTGCTCCTCCATACTAAGTCAGCTATCCCCCTACCTGGATGCTGACTTGTAGAATCTAGTGTCAAAGTTGACAATCAAGGTGTTGGTGAGGGAGTCAATGATAGTTCAATCACAATCTCCATCTCATGAACCTCCTTCATGGTTAGTTTAGTGGAAACCCCAATGGGAGGAATGGTCAATGACGTGGTTGGAGCATCTGATGGCTTAATCGGCGAAAAGAGCTCGTCAAATGAAACAATGAGAGTAAACTGGGTTTCCCTCCTCCTCTTCTCCTTCTTCTTCTTATCCTCTCCTCGAGAAGTAGCATAATTGCTACCCTCTTCCACTGAGGTCATCTTTCTCTTTTTTGCCTTGGGAGCCTCCTACTCCCAAGAGGGCTCAATCGTCTCCCCCACTAAATTCTTCTTCTTGCTTGGTGGTTGAGAAGGATAGACCCAATGAGCACCAGATCTCCTATTGAGTGCCTCATTCATAGAGACAACATGGTCCAATCCAATTTAAGAGGTAAACCTCTAAGTTAGTTGACTTATGGAGCTATATAAAAGTGGGGGTGTGGGTGGGTGGTGTGGGGAGGAGGTAACATACTAGACTGGTGAGACACCGATAGATCATGTTCACTGAGGTGCAACTTGATTGACCAATAGGGGGCTAACCTAACCCCCTTGCTCCTCTCGACCAAGACACTAATAGGCTATGTATCTTAACGAAAATTTTGAGATCATCTCAATGGTTAGCTAAGTTACCCCATTCACTACAAAGGCCTTGGTCCTCTCCGGCAAAAATTCTAATTGATTGGTCCTTTTAAAAGTGGATAAAGGAAGGGTTGGATGCAAAAAATTTCAAGTTTTTCTTTGGAGCCAAATATCATTGACACTTAGTATTCGACCCCTAACAACCCTTGAATATATCTTGAAACATACCAATGGTGGGAGTGACCCCCTTAGACTTGGCTAAAGTCCTAAAGGTTTTAATGAATTTCATGGAGTTTGGGACGAGTTGGTCTAAGGCAAGGTTCTAGTCAATTAAGAGATTTCAGGTGAGGTCATCTACAAGGTACCTAAACTCCCTCATATGATTTCCAAAAAGTGAAAAATACAAAACCAAACTCCCTCTTGAGTTTTCCAGTCTCATCCTTTGATCCCTTGTCCAAATAACCAAACACTTGTATAAGGTTCTAGATTAGCTTTTCTCTAAGGCTGGACTTGGTGTTCCCGATCTAAACTAGAGCGGAGCTTTCTCTAGATTCGAAAGCTCCTATCATAAATACAATTACCGAGTCAAACTCAATTTGTTAAAAGGCCTATATAGGCCATGGTAACCCTAAGGTATAATTGAGGTGACACTCATCGGACCACTTCGATGACCGATATTGCACGAAATACTAATATTCACCATAATTCACAATATAGAAAAAGAAAAGAAAAAAAATAGCATACAAGAGACTTACGTGGTTCGATCTATGACCTACTCCATGATCAAAGGTGATTTGAAGGATATTGTAATGATGAGAAAGAAAAGAAGATTACAACGATAGAAGCAAAACTTCAATATCATTATAACTCTCACAAGAAACTAACTAGCATAGCCATTACAAAATATTTTAAGAGTTTTGATCTATGTCTCTCTATCTCGCTATTCTGAAACTCTTAGATGAATAATGTATTTATAGAAGTAATCTAACTAAGTTTGAGTCAAAACATAAGATTGACTTGAATAAGATCCTACTAATCCAAGTCTTCTGATAGGAGACAAATTCAGAAAAGGATTAGACTCACTAAATCATTTCCTAATATGAATCCTAATTTAATTAGGACTCTCTAAAAAATCCAAATTTCTTCAACAAAGTTTTGTTCATCCTTTCAGCCACACTATTTTGTTAAGATTTTCCTAGGATGGTAAAGTGACATTTGATACCTTCATTTTCACAAAAATTAAAAAACTTTATTGATTTGTACTCTCTGCTATTATCACTTTTAAGATATTTAATTTTTCTATCAGTCCTTTTTTCAACTGAAGTTTTTCATTGTTTGAAAATAGAAAATATTTCAGCTTTGTGATTAAAAAAATAAATCTACACTTTTTTGAAAAAATCATCAATAAAATTAAAAAAAAATAATGAGCAATAGATTTTGATGGAATAGGAGAGCACCACATATCATAATGAATATAATCAATTAAGCCTTTAGTGTAATGAGTACTAGTGTTATATTTTACTTTAGACAGTTTACCATAGAGGCAATGCTCGTAAAAATTTAATTTGCATGAGTTGAGGCCTTTTAATAATTTTCTTATGTTAAGCTCAATTAAACCTTGGTCACTCATATGACCGAGACACATATGTTATAAGTGAGTCATATCAGAAGAAATCTAAAAAATTATTGCTCCACCTTTAATGATTTTTTCTACTAACTCACATAAATTTTCATGTTTTCGGTCCTTCATCACTATCAATGAGTATTTAGCAACCTTAAGAACTCCACCTTCAAAAAATACTTACAACTAGAAAAAATCCAAAGTACTTAAAAAACTTAAATTCTTTTTCAAATCAGGAACATGTCTAATATCCATAAGAGTCCTAATAATATTATCAAACAACTTAATATTAATTGTTCCAGTTCTAATAGTTTTGCATAGATTGTTATTACCCATTAAAACTAAACCACTATTATAAGACTTGTAATCTTCAAATTAATCCTTATTGAGACACATATGATAAGAACAATCAGAATTAAAAATCCAAGTATCATGTAACGACCAAAATCAGAACTAACAGAGAAAATATTATTATAATCATCATCAAAACTTTCTTCAGCAACTGACACTTGCTCTTTGGCTTATTTTTTAGATTTAGATTCTTTCTCTTTCTTTGCTTTAAGCTTCCAAAATTTTTCAATTACATGTCCTATTTTCTTACAATACTTGCAATTCTCTTTTTTTTGGATTTAGATCTAGAATAACTTGGCTTTAATCTTTCTTTAGTACAATCTCTGGCAATTAATACTTCTGAATGTGACTCATCCCCTTCAATTTTTTTTAAATATTTATTAGATAAAAGGACAGTAGAAATATTGTCAAATTTGAAATTTTTATCATACATGATAGTTGTTTTTAGATTCTCAAGAGGAGGTAGAGGCGATAATAAAATAATTACCTTATCTTTATCTTTCATTTTAACATTAATGCTTAATAATTGAGAGACTAATTTATTGAAAATATTAAAATGATCAACTATATTCATACATTCTTTTATTCAAAAATTGAAAAGCTTTTCTTTTAAGTAAACTTGGTTTGAAATAAACTTACTCATATGTTATTTCTCCAACTTTTTTCATAGCTTCGAAGGTGATGTTTTATCAAGAAACAGATAAAGTATCTCATCGGTGAGATTGAGGATAATAGTACTGTGTGCACTAACCTTCTGGTTCTCTCAGGCACTTTCGGTGATATTTTCATGTTTGACATCCTTCAATGTGCTTTACAACTATTGTTGAGTAAGAATTACACAAACTTTTGCTTGCAAAATAGAAAACCCTTGCTTTTTATTAAATTTCTCTACATCAAACTTTGTAGTGGACATATTGAACCAAGCTTTAATACCAGTTTATTGCGTAAAATACCGATGTTCACCATAATTCATGATATAAAAGATGAAAAAAGATGAAAAAAATAGCACACAAAAGATTTACGTGGTTCGATCTACTACCTACTCCATGAGTAAAAGCAATCCAGAAGATATTATATTGATGAAAAAAAAGAGGTTATAATAATGGAGATGAAACTCTAATATCACCAACTCTCACAAGAGACTAAGTAGGCTAACCGTCACAAGATTTTTTGAGAGTTTTGATATATGTCTCTCTATCTCATTGTTCTGAAATCCTTATATAAATAGGGTATTTATAGAAAAAACCTAACTGAGTTTGAATTAAAATAGGAGACTGATTCAAATAAGGATCTTACTAATCCAAATCTTCTGGTAGGAGATAAATTTAGAGAAGAATTAAACTACTAAATTACTTTCTAATATGAATCTTAATTTAATTAGGACTTTTCGAAAAATCTAAATTCGAGACACGACTAAGTCAACAGATCGACACCCTTAAAACACTATAGGTTACGTAGCATTCTCAATTTTGTGCTATGCCATCTTGACCTAGAATTTGGCTAAAGTCATCAAATTCCTGGCCTATGTTTTGTGTAGCAAGTTGTCATGTCAAGGAAAAATGCATAATTGAGAATACTTATCATTTGAATCAAAACATAAGAGTTAAGTTGAAGGACTTTTGTTGAGGTCAACCAAGGAAGTCATGAGTGGCATATGTGAGGAAAAAACCATCACAAAGGTAGTTGCAGCACTCGATTCAATGTTGCTAGGGGAACCAAGAGCAAGCACCATAGATGCTAGAGAGGAAGTGATGGCAGTGGCACCCTCTGGCATCGGAGTGGACTCATCAACAGTGGGAAGAATCATAGAGGAAGACATCTTCAAGGAGATGAGAGTACTAGAAAAAAGAGAATAGCTAAAGAAAAGGTTGCATGAAGATCAAATGGCTGAAAAATACAATTTGGGGACAAAGATAGCCTTATATACGCTCTATTGAATCGCTTGATGTCCTCCACATAGCTGAATCTGAACCATCCAAGGTCAAAAGGTGGGAATTCAAATTTATCATTTGAATCATGGGAGACAGGTTTCGAGCTTCTGAGCTTAATTGTAAGAATCAGTTTGGGGTGACTATCACAAATAACACATGTCAGCATTAAACGCACCTCGACAACTGGACCAATGGTCTGGCACCGCAATCTTGAGAAGGAGCTAAGCCTAATAATTTTATGTGATTTGCCATGAGGACAACTTAATTTCTAAGGAATCACAGTGGTTGGTGGTTCTTATTGAGGTGGTGAAGGCCGAGTTAAACTCCACTCACCAAATCAAGAAATTAGCGCTTGGAGTTAAGGGCATTGATGATATACTAAACCAAATCAATCGAGTCAAAAAGTCAAATTTCTATCTAAAAACCTAACCATCAAAGAGTTTGACTAAGGTCTTAAATCAAGCCCGCCTCAAAAAGTAATTGTAGTTTGATAGATCCAATAAAGAATTGCTCAAGTGATCCATGAAGTTCGGTAATCTTAGTATCTTGATAGCTTGTCCAAATAATTGGAATATTTATAGATATTTTATTCTCGAAAAGATAATTCCAAAAGATTTGAAATTAGTAACAATTAATTACAAAGGATTTGGCAAACTTCTTCGTTGAAATCAAGAAATTTCAAAAATATTGGACTACCTCTATACATTATTAATACCATAATATCCATAAAGATAAAGGATTAATATTAACTTTTTAGATCTACTATTTAATTTTTTTTATATGGCTTATTTGGACCTCAGAGTAGTCGCTGTCAGAGAATTTTCAATGATATTCTTAAAGTATTTCTCTTTGTAGGTCGACATAAAATAATCTAACAAATCGTAATCTCGAAAAGACTTTTTGATTGAAATCAATGGCGAACGAAACTCCCACAATACGGCCAAATAAATATTTAATGCATATTACATGATTAAATTTAATCTCTATCCTAACAGTTATTACAATAAACTTGGACCATAAATTTAATCTACTAGGTTCACCAAACCTTCTCAGTGGTTGTAGATGAGTATTTATGATATATATTTATGGTTGTAAATAATTGTTAGGTTCACCCAACCTTCTCTGTCATAAATGAGTATCTATGATTTATATTTATTGTAACAATTATTATAATAACCACAAAATCCAAGTCCATATGTTACATTCAATTTAATTAAAATTTATCATATGACAATTTATACGATATTGATAGCTCATGTAGATTTAGGGTTTGAAGTGGCTATTTCATCACATGACACCATCTTGATAGTTCGTTGGTTTGGAATCAAACATATATAGCAACCCTCCAAAACTTATACCACATTTCTTAAATCTAAAAATTGAAACAAATAATATTGACAGTTTTAGTAGAAAAGAGAGATTACATGATTGAATATATAAAAATCAACTATAAGGACGAAAAAGATGTTGGGAAATATATGGGAGAACCTAGACTAACAGGTACGGCCTCATTAAGTGGATTCATCGATCTCTACTGATGGAGCACAACAATATACAATTAAAAAAAAGAATTTTTTAATATTTTTGGTTAAAAAAATACTTTATTGAGGATTACAAAGGTTAATAAATTTTAATCACATAACCTCTAACATATATAATATAGGTATAATCATTAATCTAAATTTTAAACCTTAGATTTGACGTTAAATAGAGCATGTTTGTGATTGAACAATTTTGGTGCATTTTACTTTGTATTCAAGAAACTCATCCCATATAAGTTTGAATTTTGAAAAAAAAATTATTTGTGTAAAAAGATGGTCCTTCTCTTGTCCAATGAAAATAGAAATATAATGACATCAAAATATATAAGCTCTTATTTACGCAAAAAAAAAAGAGACAATGCTCTTCCTCCTTTTCCATGCCTCTATAGTGAATATTCTTTTTTAGAAATGAAAACAAATATTCATAATTTTTCATGAAAATAAAGCATCATTCTAAGCATGTGATGACAGCTAATGATTTTAATTTAGCTAGAATTAGCAATGACTGTCATTTGAAAACTCAATGTTGAAGTTAGGCTGTCAATGGTTTGGAAGGCTCGAAACCCTAGTCCGGTTGGATCCAAAATTTTTAAATTTTAGACTAGATTTTTCAAATTTTGACTTGGGCTCGGCTGAAATGTTGACAAAAATAAATAAATATGAACTGAAATCTAAGCTGAACCCAAAAATGCAGCATATAATTTCAGATTCTGCATACGGATATAAAGATTGTGATTCCGACTTGAATTGGCAAGGCCCTAGCCCGACCCGATTACACCCGTAGTTGAAGTCCTACTTAAATCACAACCATTCGTCTTGGGCCTAACTATATTGGGCCGCACTACCTGGTGGCATCATCTCCATCCGTCTGCTCTACACCGTTCCCATCTAGGTCCATTAAAGGGCCAAATCTAGTGCCAGAAACATCTTGACTATTGCCCTAGTGCTTAGGTTTGATTTAATCGGACCGCGAGGATCTTCCTTAGACCGAACTTGCTGTGTGCCGACAGCGGCGGCAGTGGCAGGATCCCTGAGAAGTGTTGCCGGAGCCAATTTCCTCGTCCGACGCCTTCGCCTGCATGGCCTCGGCTGCGCCAGCTAGCTCAACTGGTTCACAGTTATCGTGTCAAGCCTGTCAGACTCGCACGCTCATGTACTCGAATAAAAAATGTATTTTGCATATATACAATGTATTTATTCGTTTTCTTACGTATAAATATCCTGAAAGTTCTGTTTCTAATTAAAAAACAGTTCATTTGTTCATTTAGGATCAGACCTGATGAGTGTTCATACAAATTACATTTTCGAGTTAGATTTTTACAGATCTGTTCAGATTGGGTCATAATTTGTGGATCGAAAACCCGATCTATTGAGATCTGACCATGTCGTGTCAGATCTGGTAGCGAATGTCCCGATCTGCGTTGCCATATGCTCTGCCCAAGCAACAGAAACATCTCCGAAGCTTTGGAAATCAGTGTTTACTTTCCTCATCCAAACTTGTGAGGCGTGAATGACATGAATGTTGATGTATGTCTTAATATATATGCATATAAATTGTTATAATATGAGGCATGATGAATTAATTTTATATTAAATATTAAATAAATAGAGTTTAATATATATAATGAAAAAAATTATATTTTATGAGTTTAAGTTTTTGGAATGGTTTGGTATCTGATTTATTATATTGATTTGATTCGACACTCTTGTGACTCCTTAGTAAGTGACATCAGAATTTCATGTTCGAATCTATATAAATTCTTAAAAGCGAAATTACCGTGATGATACAACTAAATTGAATCGTATGTTAACATTTTTCCATTAGTGTAGATCAGACGGTGAAACTGATCGAATAAAAGAGTTTTTCATTAAAAGTGTTAAAATTGATGCGGTTAAATCACATCTGAAGGGAAAGATTATTATAATGTCAAGTGTGATGAATTATTTTCACATTAGATATTGGATAGATAGAGTCTTATATATATAGTGAAAAAGATTTATATCTCATGAAATTAAACTTTTTAGATGATTTAGTGTCTGACTCAATATATTGATTTTGTTTGACACTCTTACGACTCTCCAATAATAAATCTCCTAAATTATGATATTTATATATGTTACACAAAATACTACATCACAATATTCGGAAGCCCGAAATTCAGGGCTGAACCATAGACTTCGCGCAGAGATCGCTTGGGGCTTCAATTTTCTCTTTTGCTCCACTATGACAGCCCCGACGCAAATGCAGATTCCAGCATTGCCTACTTTGTGCCAAGCACCTGCGCACACCACGGCAATCCCAAACACCATTTCCTCTCCGTATCCATCTGCAGAACCCAACAACTACGATTCAGAGGAACTTAATTGAACTATGCTTCATTGCGATGACGAACAAACATTACATCTATTGCGACCCCTTGATTCCGGTCAAGTTGAGTCTAGTTATAGTTTTTTTCGACCGATTTGCAGCATGCATAGGGTCACATCACTGATCGTCTGAAATTTTTTTCGGAGAAGGACACTTCAACAATCAAATTAATTCATGCTTTGCCCTTATATATAGAGTCCTAATTGTATCCTTTGATTAAAATAATTGTATCTTAATTATTGAAAGAAACTTAATCAGAAATATTTTTGAAATCTTAATTGATTTTTATACTATTGTACAACGATTTTTATTATTTAATAAGAGGTGGCGTAAGATTAGTTGTTCTTATAAGAGCTCATCTTTTGAAATATCACATAAACAAAATTCTACATAAACATGGTGCAAAACAAAATATCAGATTATATGGAATTGAATTGTGATCTGACGTACTTATATTTTGATATCCCAAATACTTGTGGGCCGAACTGTGAGGGCTCAGTTTGGCCCCTCGTAAGCCCATATCTAATTGTTTTGAATTTTAAATTAGGTCTTTTTTTTTATTTCGATTTGATTTTTGATTTGACTTAATAAATTTTTATTATACATTAATATCAATTTTTTTATAGTCAAATTGACAAACTTGCCTCCACTTTATCAACCGAATTGATAGATGCTTTTGATATTTCTCACAGTTGGGTATTTAGATTAGTTTATATTAATCACTTAAATTATGAATGTCAATTGGAGCTAGTATTTTTTACAGTTTAAAATTGCAAATTTTTATTTATTGATTTGATGTTAGTATTTATTGCTTCCTTTCATCGATCCTTTTGATGGGAAAGAGGGTGTATAGTTTTTTTTTGTTAAAACCAAGGTTTATAATTGCGGTTTCGGTTTTAATTTCGGGACCCAGCGAAATCGATACGTTTTATTTATTTCGATTTCAGTTTCGGCCATTTCGGTTTCGGCCGAAAATTTTTTTTTAGTTATTAATTATGTGTTGACCAGAATTTGAATATATGTTGATTGTATTTTGACTTTAAATTAAAAATAAGATAAAATTCTGAAAATTTTTTTATAAAAAGTTAAAAATTATGAAAGAATTTATAATTAATTTTACCATAATATTAAATATTATTTTAATTAATTAAAATTAATTTTGATAGTTAACCACTATTTTTATATATCATTATATAAAAAATATTTGAGAAATAATATGAATATGATTAAAAAGTTAAAGATTAACATAAGAAAATTTAATTTATTATTAAAATATAATTGACACATACATAATTTATTAATTATAATGTAATACAACTAATCATCATTATCATCAGTTGAGTTTAAAACATTTGGATGTGGAATTATAAATTTAGTATATGAACGATCCATATGAATATTTATAGACATACGAGACAGAACAACTAGCTCTGCGCAATTTCATGATAGTGATTCACATGGAAGTGAGACTGACACATTTTTTTTTAGCTTTATTTTCGGTGGAACAATCATGTACGCATGCACGTGAACAAAAAACTCAACGTGTTTTGATTAAAATCATTTTTATTTCAGTTTCAACCAAAATTTTTTTTTATTAATTATATTTTGACTAAAATTTAACTTTATTTTAATTATTTTTTAACTTCAAATTAAAAAAATTATAATATGTTTAAAATTTTTTAAAAATAATGAATAATTACGTGAATAGTATTATGTACATGAACAATATTTGATAGAAATCGGTAAAGGCGTCGGAACCAGATTGGTGACAGCGCTAACCCCGGTTTAAGGCTGACCTCAACTTGCAGGAGTAAGAGTCAGGTCGGAAAGGCCGCGAGGCGGGCGAGGGAGTGGCGGCAGGCTGGCTAGCGCGCGGAGCCAGTCTGGCGAGAGCGCAGGCTTGAACACAAAGCTAGCGCGAACTCGTTGAGCTTGTTTACAGTCCTATCAGTACACAATATTGTACAAAATAGACAAAGATAATATCTATCATCAATCTGAACACAAATACTTAGGATTTGGCCAACGAATTATATACAGAATCATATTTATACACAGGATCAAGATTAAAAAAAAAACAGAGAACAAATCGAAGCCAAATTCATGGACTACCTAGTATTTCAAAGCCCTGTACAACGGGCCCTGGGCCGATGTCATCGGTGTGGCGAATTTGCGGGTCCGTCCTTTACCAGTCCATACAGCCCATGCTTCATGCTGCGAGCATCACATACCGACGTTGCCGCAGCGAATCGGATCAGGAGAACGGCCGAGGCGAACGCAGCCATGGCGCACTGGGTTTCGTTAGCCGGTAATTTTTACGTGTAATAGCCACTCGGAGTTATTACACAAAGCGTTTTCATCTCGTTTCTGGTTATCGGTTGTATCCAAATTATTTATGGTATTCATTTTTTTGAATGTGTAATATTAGATTCCTGAAAAAAGAATATGTAATATTAGGAATCCAACTATTGTAAAAGGTGGCACAAACGAAGAATTACTGGGTCCCCATATCCATCTCCTTCTCAACTCATTAAGAGCACGAGAAAGGTGGAAGAAATTTACTTGAGTTCAGGTTATATTTGATAAAGAAATAAAATTAAAATTAAGAATAAAATTAGTAAACTATTTTTTTAAACAAGTTTTTTTTTATATAAATATGGATTTTATAATAATTTACAATTTAAAAATTTAATTAAATTTGTATAATAATTTAATTTAATAACAGTGTAAATAATTAATATTAATTTTTTATTAACATGACGATATCATTTAGAGCTTATCCATTTATTTATATCATATATCTGAATATCTACAGTATCAATCTGTCGTCGCTGGCCATCTGGGTCTGTTTGGAACGGGATCATGGTCAAGGTCAAGGTCAAGACTAGTGAACCACTTTTGTAAACTAATATCTTTTTATCAAAATTAAGACTTCAATAATTTAAAGCTCAAAAAATTATTTAATTTTTTATAATAATTTAATTTAATAATAATATAAAATAATAAATATTAATTTCACAAGATAAAAAAAAAATTTCTAAAAAATACTGACCGGTCCCTGACCCCAAACCAAACAGGCCCCTAAATTTCTTCCAAGGCTGTAGATCCAATGGAGCTGACAAAAAACAACCACGTGTACTTTGCTATCACCAATCTGTTGATCGCTCTGATCTGTCTTCTCGGATCCAATTCTCGGGCCGAGCCGAGCCGGGCCTGAGCTATATCTAAAAGAAACGGTAGCACTAGTGTTAGTGTTGTGATTCTTGCTTCTCCAATGAGAGCTCGAAAGGAGTCGCAACCACCAACCTTAGCATGACAAGCCAGACATGCAAACCATTTGACAAGGAACTGTTGACACTAAAACTAAAATAAAGAGAGAGAGCACTGACGGATTTGACAAGCCTCGCTCCTCAACTCAAGCTTGCCATAAGGCAGGCCCGGCCCGGACGAGATCGAAATGTAGGTTGGTTATGCTTCATTGTAAGTCTTTGCAAAATAGTTAAAATGTGTAGCTAATATAAGAATGAAAGGAATGCTTCATTGCCAACATGGACAAAACAATCTTAAACCTTCAAATAAACTCCCAAGTTACTGACTAATCCGTAAATCTGCTATCGCCTAATCAAGTGTCTAAATAAGTTGCCTAAATACATATTTTTTGGCTTAAATTTATAAAATTTATCTTAAGTAACATATTAAATAGATTAATTATAAAAAAATTATTATACATTTCCCATCAACTACGTCGAAGGAAAACGATAATTAGCTAAATGATCATATGCATTTAGATAGTAACGAACATTAGTAAATCTATATGAGTGCGTTTAGTTTGGAATCAGAATCAAGATCATTCTGTTTTGATTAACTTATCATTTAAATACAAAAAAAATAGTTAAACTATTTCTGTATTATTTTAAAAAATAAATTATCATATTAAATTTTTATTTATTTATTTAAATCTCAATAAATAATGTACCAAGGACATAAAGATTTAAAAAAAATTTAAACCAGTCGCTAACTAGACTAACATCCAAAGATCAAAAGTTCGATCAAATTATTTTTTTATTCTTTAATCTTGATTTTGAATTTGAATTTGCTTTTAATCTCGAACGAATGCTTAGAAGTTTAGGTAGTGGAGCCCAAGTTTTAGCCTTTGGCACCTTAACCTTAACCTTAACTTAAAACATTTGGGCCGACAAGTTGGCCCGGGCCCGTTCAAAGCCCTAGTCTCAAACTGTCTTGCTTTCCAACCCAAACCAATGGCCCATCCCCCACCGTATCAAAACCTTTAAAAAGCCATGAACAAAGAGAGAAGAACCCCACTTCCTTTTGAGTTTTGCGCAAAGAAAACAAAAGCGGACCAACCACCTGTGACCCTGTGACCCAAAAAGATGCCCTAGTCCCTTAGTGGCTAAGTATATCAGCATAAAGATGCCCCTCTTTTGATGCACACCTCCCCCACTTTCTTCCCTGCTCCTTTGCTTAACCCCATATCATCCTCTCTTTTTATGGCTCCAGGTATCTCAACACTTCATTTGTTTATCTTCAGCTTGGAAATATTGGAGCTGTTGATGGGATTCCCAGCACTACAATGCAAATCTTGATCCATATTTTTTTCCTAAATAAAGTTTTTAATGTTCTTAGTGGATATTTTGCTTTGTAAAGCTAGATGCTTGTTGCATCACTGATGGCGGCAGAGTGCATAGTCACTACCTTAAATGGCACTAACTATTCTATTAGATATGGTGCTTCCTGTACATAGTTCTTTCAGCTTTTTTGCTTTTTTCGCTTTTTTGTTGCGGTTTTGGTTTAAAATTAATTGACATGATGACTTACAGATAGTTTTGAAGACGATCATAGATACAAAATAAAAACTCGGTAATGATAAAAACTGAAATTTTTTTATTTTGGTAGATACTTTTAAAATTTGATATGCACAACCTAAACTAAGGTTATAATGCATTTTATTTATCGAGTACAAGAAGATGAAGATAAAAAATTATGTAATTTCTGCTGTGATTTCTGACTTGTAATTTCATCTGAATATGCGTCATATGTCTTAGCAATTGCTTAATTTATCTTATTTAAGCATTATCATGTCTAAATTCATCATATAGCATGATGCAAGTAACTAACGAAAAGAAAATGGAAAAGGAATATGCATTGAGTGGCACCCACTTCTATAGTTCATTGGCCACTTCAAAGGGTTCCCGTGAAGTTGACCTCTTGATGATCAACGGACGACAAAGCTTCGTGTCATCAACAGAAAGAAGTCCATATCTGAGAGCATTAATCTCTTACTTTTTCAACTGAACAGTGCTGTATGGCGTAGCATATATGAATGATGGTATTCCTACTATAATTTATCAACATGGCCATGAAATGATGAAGCTCGTTACAATCGTTGTCTTCACAACCAGTTTTGGTCGTAGAGACAACGCCATACTGCCAAGAGTGTTATGATTAGGTAATACCTGAGAAGATATACTACCAATGTAACATGTACTAAATAATGAATAGTGGATACAGAATATTTATAGTAAATTGGACGTGAATAAAGCAGTCACGATCGTACATTATCCGATGTACAGAAATAGTAGACGTAAAACAATTAGCAAATCCAACGCGGGTATAACAAATACAAAATAAAGCATACAAACTCGTATTTTAAATGTGATGAGGTCGAATTTTTTGTACATTTTATTTATATTTTAAATTGTAGACTCATCTTTTAGTTATATGTGAGCTGCGATCGAATTGGACTTTACCCTGACAATAAAATTTGATCGAGTCAGTTATGAAAGTTAGTGATCTTTATTATATAAAACAAAAACGTTGCTTGAAACAATTTATTTACAGTTGATCTCAATTTCAACCATCCCTGATGGGATTTAACCCCTGATCTGCTCAAATAATCACATGTGTTTGCTAAAACCTCATTAGAGAATTAGTAAACCAATAAAATGCTGGGCAAGGACTGTGCCACGTACACACCTTCCATCTTCCATAGTTCAAAAAAAAAAAAAAAAAAAAAAACCTTAACCCTAATATTAACCATAGTCAATGAAAGATAACGCACCTCGAGCATGAAGGTCCATTGCTTTATGTTGGAATGCCAAGTTTGTTGGTGCCCATAAACAGTAACCCTATCCAATGGCTTTTGGTCGGACAAATGGGGCAGAAAGCAAAAATCAGACGTAAATAATAATAATAATAATAATAATAATAATAATAATAATAAAGTTTTCTATATGCTGTATCCGAAGCAAATGTGAAAAAAAAAAATTCTCACGAGATCAGGAATAGGGTTGAAGATGAAGTATAATAACATAAATTTGATTCCTATCCTTTTTTTTTTTGTTGTTATCAAGAATATTTTTTTTGCTTTTTCAATTTCTTGATATTTTTGGGTGAATTTAATAATAAATTAAAATTAAAACTAATAAACTATTTTTGTATATTAAGATTTTTTATTAAATTTGAAATTAAAAAAAGATTAATTTTTTATAATAATTTAATTTAATAACAATATAAAATAATTAATATTAATTTTTTAGTTTGGTTAATTTTAACTCAGTCCGTTATCAAATGAGACTTTTGATTTGTAGAACACGGGTTGGCCGCGGAGGAAAAAAGAAGAGATAATGTTGAATTCTACTGATATTGATATTTTACCGATAATGATATTGATAAAAAAAAAAAAAGAACATAATATTCCATTTGAATTCCATCTGATGCTACGAGTATCTCTGATGGCTATTTTTTGAATTCAACGAATCCTCGTTGAAGTCTTGGAATAATAGCGAATAATAGAAGGAGGGGAATTTTAGCTAACTCGTCGGAAAATTATTGAACGTAAATGTTTGTAAAAAGCTATATGCATGAATTAAATTCTGAAATTATTTACCGATATTTTTGAATAAGGAATCACATGTTTTGTAGATTTTATATAAATACAATCTCGTAGTTTGAATTTTTCCTCCAATTATTTCCCAGACTTTCAGAATAATTTTTGAATTCGAATATTCATCCTTGCAGATTTGTTTCTAAGCGCCTCACTCGCGACTGTGTCAATGTTCACTTAGTGAAATAGAATCATTGATTTTTTTAAGAAATTTTTTTTATAACTCTCTGATAATTTTTTTTTTGTAGTTATATATAATTATTTTTTATCATAATAATTATTTTCTAGTTATATATATTAGATTTTTATTATTTTATTTTACATTGATTATGATCATATAATAAATATAGTATTATTACAATATTCAAATATTATTATATTATTGCTATAGTAATTATTATACTATCTATTATAATAATTGCTACAGTATCTACTATAGTAACTATTAAGCACCGCTAATAGTCCAAAAAGTGCCACCAAAATATTGATGGTATTTTTTTTTGACACTTCACGAAATTTATGTCGAAAATTTTAAAAATATTTTTAAAGTATTGTCAATTATTATTGAGATTTCAATTGTCCAAATCAGAAAATTTGGTCGATCAAGTAAGACAATTCACTTGTCCAAATTTAGGAGGCATAATCCAAAATGTAATTTTCGAATTACAATACAAATAATTTCAAATGAAACTTAATACCAAAATTAATTCCGACACAAAATTTAGCTTTCGTTAATTCAAATATAAAAAATTATAATCTTATTTACATATTATAATCCAAATAATTTTAAACAAAATACTATAAAAATTATAACTCAAACTCTATGATAATACAAAATCGTAACCCAACATATAAACTAGATTATGACTTCCTTTAGTGATTTACACTTGTAAAATAAAATAATTAATTAATTTCTAGCAATTTTGACTTCAAAATCAAGATTAAATAATGACAATACCTTTCAAATATTGTATGAAAATAATACAAACAAATGATAACCCTTATAGATAATTTAGAATATACAAACAATCCAAATTTAAGTTCAAAATAAACTATCTAAATATGTCTTAAGATTTATTCCTCCAATTTTTCAGATTTATCAATCATTTATTCAATTTTTCAAATTCATCCACCATTAATTTAAAACTTTGAAAAAAATGATAAAAATTGAGTTCAAGATCTGAAACACAACAAAAATTGATATTTTTCAATATACAACTTTAAAACCCTAAGTTTTGGGAAGAAATCAATATATATATATATATATATATATATTTATGATATTGAAGGAAAAAGTCAGACCCAGATTTAATTTACATATTCATTAGGGCGTTCAAATGTAGCATATAGAGGATGGATTCGCTCTGCCTACTCGTTTGAACATCTAAACCTAGCACAATGATGGCACTTTTGTGCAAGCACTACTATTATGTTAGGTTCAATTACCTAAATCAGTAAATTCAAGTATTTGAATGTGGTAGATACAACGAATCCATCCTTTATTTTCTACAGTTGGACATGTGAACTTATTGTTTGGATGACCAAATCTATCACAACAACAATGGTGCAATTTGTACAAAATCTTTGAAATTGTTAGAATTATTGAAATTGTAATAAGCAAAAATTAAGATTCTTGGCAATATTGTTAAGATTTTCAATGACATTAGATATGTTCTTGATTTGAAAAAGAATTAGATCTTTTTAGATGCTTTGGATTTTATTGATTATAAGTATTATGGAGTTCTAAAGGTCTCTAAAGACACACTAAAAAAGGTCCTGAAACATTGAAATTTATATGAATTAGTAGCAAAAAAATGTTAAAGATGAAATAGCAATTTCTCAAGATTCTTTTGATATAATCCATTCATCCGATATGCTTCTCGAGTATATGAGTGAGCAAATTTTGACTAAACTTGATAAAAAAGTTATTTAAAGGTCTCAATTCATGCAAATTGAATTTTTGTGAAGATTATCTTTATAGTAAGCAATTCAAAGTAAAATCTAACACAAGTATTTATTGCATTATAGACTTGATTGGTTGTATTTATTCTAATATATGGTGCTCTCATTTTTCATCAAAATCTATTTTTTCTTCTTTTGTTAGTTTTATTGATGATTATTCCATAAATATGTGGATTTATTTTTCACATCATAAATCCAAAGTGTTTTTTATTTTCAAATGATGAAAAGCTTCAATTGGAAGAAGGCTTGATAGAAAAATCAAGTACCTTAAATGTGACAATGATAAAGAGTACAAATTAATAGAATTTTTTAAGTTTTGTGAGGATAAAGGCATCGAGTGCCACTTCAACATCCTAGGAAAAGCTCAACAAAATATTATGCTTAAAAGAATGGACAAAACTCAATTAGACAAAGCTTGAACATGCTAGTGCATTTGGCCTTGATAATGATTTCTGGATAAAAGTAATCAATACAACATATTTTATTATGAATCGATCTCCTCAAATAATCATTGATTGCAAGACTTAAAGAGATATGAATAGGTGAGATAAAGATTTTTGGTCGTGTGCTTATGTGTGTATTATTAAGGATAAGTTAGATGTATGCTCCAAAAATATATTTTTCTTAGATATATTAAAGAAGTTAAGGGTTATCATTTATGGAATTTTAGTACTTTTAAAGTGATAATTATAGAGATATAGTATTTAAGTGTTATGTTGAAATTCCCTCAAGCAAAGTATCAATAATGCAATTCAAGTAGAAGTGAAGCCTACAGTTTATTCAAAAAATGACATTTAAGATATGTCTAACATAAGAGAATTCTAGGCCTCAAAATAAGAGTCAAGCTAGAGTTTCAAAAAAGGTTCCACTTTGAAGATCTTAGAGAAATATAGAGTCACTTGAAAGATATGGTTTTAAGGATATGATAACTTTTGTTTTGTTCACTAATAATGATTATTCTTCTTCTTATATGGAAGTAATATAGGATAAAATTTTTTGTCAACGGTAAATTGCTATGAGTGAGATAATGGATTTTGTTCAAAAAAATAGTACTTAATCTTTGGTAAAATTACTTGAAGGTAAAAAAATAATTTATTGTTTTCAAAGGAATGATGATTTTACTAAGATAGATAATATGAAATTCAAGACCCATCTAGTTAAAAAAACGAGATTTACAAAAGGAGGATGTTAAATTTAATGAGATTTTCCCTCTTATATTTAAATGCATATGTTTATTTTTTACTTACTTTAGTTATTTTTCATAATTTTGAGTTAGAGCAATTTAATGCCAGAACAATTTTGTTAATAGAAAATTAGACAAGTATAAGTTTATGCACCAATTTGAAGGGTTTGTCTAGAATGTAAGAAAAAACTATGTATATAAGTTGAACATATTATTCTATGGTCTAAAACATTTTCCAAGACAAAGTGGTATAAAAGGTTTGATTATTTTATATTGAGACATAATTTTATCCATTGCAAATAGGATTATTGTGTCTATAATTCAATCATTATATTACTTATTTCTATTAATGATATATTTATTACTACTCAAGACATGTCTCTAATTAATGATTGAAGCATTGAATAACCAAAAAAATTGAGATGAAGATCTAGGTACTGCAAGGAAAGTTCTTGATATGGAGATTAATCGGGACTAGAAGAATAATAAGTTATGACTCAAATATAAAAAGTAACTTTGGAAGATTATTTTTTTATTTTGGCATGAAAAATTCAAAACTCATCAGCACTCTTTTAGTATTCCATTTCAAGATTTCATTTTGGTTATATCTTATAAATGAGGTGCATGCATACATGGAGAATGTCCTATATGCAAATGTCATTAGATGTTGAGTTTTGAGTGTCTTAAACTCGTATTAGAGTTTCAGTTAAAGTAGGAATTCAACATTAGATTTAGACTTATGATTGATTTGTAATATTAGGAGTAATAATCATGGTAAAACTCAGACTCAATAAGGGTATATAAATATACTATAATACATAGAATTTAGGTGTGGTGTAGTATTGATGTTGAATTAAAGAGAAATGGAGAGAGAGGAATAGAAAGAATAGAGGGGAGAAAGAGAGGGAGTATCGACTATATTCTATAGGTCTTTCTAGTGCTTCTCGGTGGTCTCTCGTGGTGGTTCCTCATAGTGATTCCTCATGGTGTTCTCTTGGAGATTCTTTCTGAAGGTGGAGGTATTGCCGAGACTTGGTGAAAGAGTTTAGTTAAGTAAGAAAGAGTGCGATTTTTCTTTTAATATCTTATAGAGTCTTTTAATAGTGGATCCCTCATTGTCTTTTCTTATTATTTTCTTTTATCTTGCATTACATCTTGTTTCTTGTGTTATTTGAGAAAAAGGTGATTTATGAACCTTCCGCTGTGAATCCCAATAATTGGTATTAGAGCTTAGGAATAAACAACTAAGATGACAAAATCCTTACTCGAGTTGAATAAGTTTGACGGTAATATAAATTTTATCTTATGGTAGAAGAAGATGAAGGTGGTTCTTAATTATCAAGATCTGCAAAAGACGTTAGAGGGAAAAGAAAAAAGGCCGACCAAGATAAGTGATGAAGACTAAGAGGAGATAGATCAGAAGGCATCGAATTTAATTATTTTAAGCCTAACTAATGAAGTTTTGTACAATATCATTGATAATGAGATGATGATGGACATCTGGACAAAAGTTGAGAAGTTGTACATATCAAAAAGTCTTACAAACAAGTTCTATCTAAAATAATAGTTGTACAGATTACTTATTAGTAAAGGTATAACTATATTACATCACCTGAATACCTTCAATAAGATTATCAATTATTTACTAACAGTTGATGTGAAGTTTGAAGATGATGATAAAACATTGATTCTCCTAATGTCTCTTCCTGATTCGTACGATTATATTATGACTATAATTCTTTATGACAAATAAAATCTTAAAAAAGAAGATGTGATAGCTAATCTTCTTTTTAATGAGAAAAGAAGAAACTCTAATATTAATATGGAGTTTGGTAAAGGATATGTGGCTCACGAAAGAGAAAGATTAAGAGAATGTGGAGAAGACAAGCAACGGTCCAAATCAAAATTGAAGGTAAAAGTACAATGTTATTCATGTAAGAAGTATGACCATATTAGATAGCATTGTCCTGAAAGTGGGAAGATAGAGTCTTCCAATATAGCGACAGCAATAGCGGATGATACTTCTGAGAATAGTACGAATGGAGACGTTCTTGTAGTATTCACAGAAATCGGCACTTCTGGTGAGTGAATTTTAAATTCTGGTAGTTTTTATCATATTTGCTCCAGAAAGGATTGATTTACTTTTTATCAGGAGAATAAGAAGAAAAGTACTATTTGGTTGGACGATAATTCGACTTTTGAGATTGTTGGTGTGGGAATAGTCCAAATCCATATCTTTGATGGAGTGATTCGTGCTCTTACTGAGGTGAGATATGTCCCCAAGATGTGAAAGAATCTAATTTTCTGGGTATACTGGACTCAAAAGACTATAATTTTTCAATGAAAGATGGAGTCATGAAGGTGACACACGGTATTAGAATCCTAATAAAAGAAAAGAAGTGCGACAATATTTATCGATTAGTAAGGAACACTATTGGAAGTGGAATTTCGATGGTACACCCGAGTCCAAGCTAAGATAGAGATTGTTGAGTTTTGGATGTCTCGAACTCGTATTAGAGTTTGAGTTAAAGTAGAAATCCAAAATTGAATTCAGACTTATGATTAATTTGTAATATTAGGAGTTATAATTATAGTAAAACTCAAACTCAATAAGAGTCTATAAATATACTATAATACATAGAGTTTAGATGTGGTGTAGTATTGAGGTTGGAATAGAGAGAAATAGAGAGAGAGGAATATAGAGAATAGAGAGAAGAAAGAGAGAGTGTGTCAGGTCTCGTGTGTGGGTCTTTCTAGTGCTTTTCGGTGATCTTTCGTGGTGGTTCCTTATAGTGTTCTTTTGGAGATTCTCTCTGAAGGTGGAGGCATTGCCGAGTCTTGGTGAAAAAGTTTAGTTGAGTAAAAAAGAGTGCAGTCTTTTTTGTAGACTCTTGTAAAGCCTTTTTGATAGTGGATACTCGTTGTCTTTTCTTATTATTATTTTATTTTGTATTACTTCTTATTTCTTGTGTTGTTTGAAAATAAAGTGATTCATGAATCTTTCACTGCAAATCCCAATAATTGGAAGCTTGATGTATCTTATGGCCTACATAATACTTGATATCAAACAAGCAATTAATATTGCCACTTATTATATATCAAATCTAGGAAAAGAACATTGGTAAATTGTGAATTTGGTATTAAAATACATAAAAGTTACTCCTAATATTCGTTTATATTTTGACAAGGATATGATTCAAGAGGTCGGAATTGTTAGATATATTAATTCAAACTATGCTAGAGATCTTAATCAACGATGATCCCTTTTGGTTATCTATTCATCTTTTGGCATGGTCTTATTAACTATAGTTATGCTTTTTATTCAATTGTGCTATTGTTTACAATGAAGTTTGAGCATATGGCGACTATAAAGTAGTGAAAATAACATTATGGTTGAAAGCCTTGGTAGGTGAAGTTGGTCTCTTCCCAAGTATTTTTTCTTTATTTTTTTAACGGTTAGAGTGCCATACACCTTATGAAAAACTATATATACAACACTAGATCGGAACACATAGATGTCCGCTTTCGTGCCATCTAAGAAAATGTTGAAGATAATGAGATTTCTTTATAAAAGATCCATAGGTCAAAAAATCCAACATGTTAACAAAGGTGATCATGATTGGTAAGTTCAAACTTTGCTTGGGCTTAATCAATGTTAAAAATTATTAATATTGTCTTATAGGACCATAGTGAAGGCATTCATTGAAGATTTAAACTCAAAGAAAGAGTATTCAAGCCAAGGTAAATCATTTACTTAGTTCATGTTTCATATTTGGATTTTTCAGAAAATTCTACTCAAACTAGAATTGAAAATATGAGTGAATTAGTAGTTTGGATCCTTCTTAGAATTAGTCTCCTAATCCAGACATGAATTAGTGCAGTAAATTCTTATATGAGTCAATTACCTATTTTAACTCAAATTACATTAGATCACTCCTATTATAATAATTTTTGTATTAGTGAAATTCCTCCCAAATTATCTTTCTTCATAAAAATAAGTCGTAAACTAAAACATATAAATATCTTACGTATTTTTTTTTATTATTTTATATGTTTTGAACTGTGGTGATATCCCTCTTTCTCATAACAATAGAAGCCTAGGTG
Organism: Trichopus zeylanicus subsp. travancoricus; assembly: GCA_005019695.1. Classification (NCBI taxonomy): domain Eukaryota; kingdom Viridiplantae; phylum Streptophyta; class Magnoliopsida; order Dioscoreales; family Dioscoreaceae; genus Trichopus; species Trichopus zeylanicus. The sequence continues at coordinate 368,533 of RXID01014860.1, read as the reverse complement.
TTGCACCCTAGCAGTAAATTTTCTGGCTAAAAGTGCTGCGTCCACCTCAATTGAGTTTTGGGACACGGTTCTCCCTAAGGAGGAGGCCCAGGCTTTATTAAGATGCAGTGTGTGTTTTGGATATTAATGAATTATTGAGATAGGCTCCTTCACCAAAAAAGCAACTATCCCAAGTTTCCTTGCACTCAACCACTTGTGAAATGAAGTTTGTATTTGAGGTCCACTTCCATTACACCATATTTCTTAGTAAAAGCCGACTACCTTCCATTCACTTCCGCTCTAATTTTTAACATAGATAAGAAGCCAAACTCTTACATTTAAAATATGACTTCCATATTATCAAGAAGCACTGCAACCTCTCAATTGATTAATCCAATTTTAGAGGAGAAAACTGACTTTTAGAATACAAAGACCATGCTTCAATAAGAAGGCATTGGGAGCGTGATGGAGTTTTAGCTTTGTAGAGTTAGAAGATGAGAGACAACTCCCATATATAGCAAAAGAGAGACTCAACATAACATGATAAACAATGCAACAACATTTTTCTTTATTTAGCAAGAAATCTCATATACAAACTATTTAATAATTATGAATGTGTTTATATTAAAGGAGATTTGGACCATTATAGCACAATAATTTCAATGCAATAACAGAGTATTAGTATTAAACTCTATACCTTTAGAAGTGATTTAGAAAATATGAAACTAGAGAAATTCAAGACACTTCAAAATAATTTCTCAAAGATTCAAAATAATGAAAATTTTTAGTTTTCTACGCTTGTAAATAGGCCATTAATTAGTCTAAATCACATAAACTACTTTGTGTATTGTATTTTTTTTTTATTTTTGCACATGCTACTATATTAGGTATTCTGAATTTACATGTTTTTACTAAAGTTTTAAGTATTAGTTTTAGAAATAGTTTTGACACTCAGAAAAATCGATACGTTTTTTTTTATTGAAACCATTCTTGTTTTGCTTTTGGCCAAAACATATTTTTTTTAGTTGTTAATTATGTGTTAACTAAAGTTTGACTATATTTTGAATATATTTTGACTTCAAATTAAAAATATGATAAAATATTTAAAATTTTTTTTAAAAAATTTAAAAATTTAAAAATAGCTTATAACTAATTTTACCATAATAATAAAAACCATTTGAATTAATTTAAAATAATTTTTATAGTTAATTACTTATATAGTCTATTTTTCTATATATTACAATTAAAAAATAGAAAGTATAGAGAAAATAATATGAATATGTTTAAAAACTAAAAAACATAATATAAGAAAATTTAACTTATCATTAAAATGTATTTGACACATACATAATCTATTAATTATAACATAACATAATTAATCATCATCATAATCATCATTAGTTGAGTTTGAAATATCTGAATATAAAATTACAAATTCAATATATAGACGATTAAGACGAGCGTTTGTATGTAAATGAGTAAAAATAATTTATCTTGGACGATCTCATACACCATGTTATGTTTCTTATCTTTTATCAAATAAAGCACATCAAACCTCAAGCTAAATGACAAATCTCTCTAATTTCAATGATTGAAAAAAAAAACAAACGAGTTCAACTGATTCACATATGCAACTTTCATGCACACCAGGTGGCAGTAGGATCCACTTTTCCATTCCACTCAGGGCATGAATAGCACCATAAACAACACCATGAACAGCGCAATGAATAGCACCATGAACATGGAGAGCTTAAGCTCCTTGCCTCGCCTCATCCTCTCTCTTCTATTCTTGAGCTTGATGTACAAAGTATCTCCACCGCGCTTCATATTTGCAACGAGGCGCTTACATTTTTGCAGCTCGCGTTGCTCTGTCACCTCTTTTGGCTATGTGCCTACAATGTGTCGACCGAGACAGGATTTACTCTTTTTTGTGCACTTGACGCGCGGGTACTCAATAGAGCGCTTGCATGTAAACTCGCTGCTAGGGCCTTCCTCGCCTCGACCATCATTGCTGGGAGCAACGGTTCATGTGCTCACTTGGCTATGTGCTAGCCAAATGGCTCGTGCTCTATCAGCACAAGCCCAACATCGGTGCTCCAGCACCATTACTGCCTAGCAAACTCTATCGCATCTCCTACGCTATAGACTCCCACGGGCGATCCTTGGGTTGGAGAGTAGGAGATGATATGGCTTGGAGAAGAGGGGGAAAGGGAGACCTTTCTAGAAGTACGTCACTGCAAGGATAGAGAGCTAGTGTTAGGATTTTTGTTATAAGTAGGTTATATGTTAAGGTTTAGTCTCACATCAGAAGATTATAAGTCTAATTTATACTTTATTTATTGAGATGAGTATTTTAATTTGATTTGAAATATAGAGAAAAAATAAGGAGAAAAACTAAATCTGATAAATTTAGCTTAAAATTTAATAAATTAAATAATTATATATTGTATATATAATTATTTATTTGGTCTAATGATAGCAATTAACATTTTGCATGTGCGCGTGTGTAAACAAAGTCTATGTATTTAAATTTTATTTATTTATTATAAAAACTGAAAAGGTGTTTATAAACTATTGTATTTGTCTGAAAAAGGTGTAATATAACTAATTTTTACAATTGAATTATAGTCTATAAATACATGGACATACCTTTTTTTATAATAGGAAATAATCCATTATTCTTTCTCATATCTGATCTTCAAGAATTTTTTGAGAAACCTTCATAAATTATTGTCTGCAGGCTTCTAAAGTTTGTTGTATCATGAAGGAGTATTGTTATAACCTTGCAGCAATAACCTTACTAGTGGGGGCAATTAATTCTTTAAAAATAGTGATACTTTACACCTCAAAGCCTTGTTAAATACCCACTATTGAAACAATTTTAAGAAATTAATTGGCAATGGAGTCCAAGACTGTTATGAATCAAAAATTTGTGAAGCTAGATAGATTTGATGGGACAAATTTTGTACACTGGAAGGATAAGATCTTGTTTTTGCTTATTGCTTTGAAGATTTCCTATATACTGGATCCAAATTTGACAGATCTTCCATTAACGGCTCCTGAAGACAATGAACAAAAGATATTGGAAAGGAAGAAATGTGAAGAAGATGAACTCTTATGCAGAGGGCACATTCTCCAAAATCTATCTGATTGTCTCTATCACCTTTTCACTTCTGTCAAGTCTCTGAAGGAAATATGGAGGCATTGAAATTCAAGTACAATAATGAGAAACAAGGTATGGATAAATTTCTTATTATGAAATAGTTTGAATTTACTATGATTAATAACGTTTCTGTGATGGATCAAGTACACGACTTACAAATCCTAGTCTCCAAATTGAAGGACTTGAAAGTGGTGGTTCCTGAATTATTACAAGTTGGAGGAATTATTGCCAAACTTCCTCCAAGTTGGAATGATTATAGAAAGAAGCTTCTACACACTACAGAAGAATTTTCTCTTGAATAGATTCAAAAGTATCTTTGAATCAAAGAGGAAACTAGAGTACAAGTCAAGAAATTTGCAAATGATCAACCTACAATAAAAGTAAATTTTGTTGAAAGCAGTCAAAAGTCTGGTGGTGGAACAAAGAGAAAATTTTCTAGGGTACGGTCAAGTTCTAGAAATAAATATTCTAGTAAATCAAAGAAAGGAAAGACCTACTATAATTATGGAAGGAAAAGTCATTATAAGTGAGAATACAAATTTCTCAAGAGGCAAAAACGTGAAGGCCATGATAATACTCAAAATTCCAATAAGGTAAATCTGGTAGAACAACAAGAATCAAAAGATCTGATAGCAATGGTTTCAGATTTACATATTGGGATGATCACATAACTTCATATGGCTGCAGTCTCCAAGTCCAATGACTGGTGATTTGACTCAAGTGAAACGTTCATGTATGCAATAATAAGTCACAATTCAAGAACTATATAAGTGTTGACAATGGATATGAAGTTTTGATGGGAAATCATGCTTTTGCAAAAGTAGTGGGAAAGAGCAGTATGAAGTTATAATTTACTTTTGAAAAAAGACTTTTGTTGGTCAATATATTACATGTTCCTAACATGAGAAAGAATCTCATGTCTACAGATCTGTTAAATAAGAAAAGATTTAAGGTTGTGTTAGAATCTGATAAAATTATTTTGTCCGAAAATGGACTATTTGTGGGAAAGAGATATTCATGTGATGACATGTTTAAATTAAGTATTAATAATAAAATAAATGCTTCTGTTTATATTGTTGAATTATCTTTATCAATATGGCATGATCGTTTGGCTCACTTAAGTTATAGGTCTTTAAAGTTTATGGCTAAATATGGTTTGATTTTCGATAATTATAAAGATAAGCAAACATGTGAAATATGCATTCAAGCAAAAATGACTAAAAAACCTTTTCCTAAAGTTAAAAGATCTTTTAGTGTATTAGAGCTTATACATTATGACAAATGTGAACTAAATGGTATGTTAACTAGAGATGGTAATAGATATTTTATAACATTCATTTATGATTTTTTAAAGTTTACATATGTGTATTTGACGAAATCTAAGGATCAAGCCTTTGATACGTTTAAAATATATAAATTTGAAGTTGAAAATCAAAAATATAAGAAAATTAAAATTCTAATGAGTGATAGAGGTGATGAATATTTCCCCATGGAATTTTCTTCTTTTTGTGAGGAACATGGAATTGTATAGTAGACAAGTGCTCCATACACCCCACAACATAATCGGTTGACAGAAAGGAAAAGTAGGACTTTGGTTGACATGATCAATGTCATGCTTGTGAATGCAAAATTGCCAACAAGCCTATGGGGAGAAGCTTTGCTCACTGTCTATCATTTATATAATAGAGTTTCCTCAAGAAAATTAAAGGTTTCTCCATATGAGCTATAGAAGAATAGAAAACCAAGCCTGAGTTATATTAGAGTTTGGGGTTGTTTAGCCTTTTATAGAGTTTCAAAATCTAAAAGGGTTAAGTTGGGACCAAGAGCATTGAAAGGTATTTTTGTAGGCTATGCAAAAAATTCTAAGGCCTACAAAATATTAGATTTGAGTTCGAATATAATTATTGAATCAAGGAATGTTGATTTTATAGAAAATAAATTTCAAAATGATTTTTCACCAACATCTTAATAATTTCAATTATGTTAATGAACCTGCTAATATTCTTAATCCTACAAATAATGGTTCTACTTCTAGCAGCAAAAGAACAGTTTCTGATTCTTCTATTGAAATTAGAAGAAGTCAAATAGTTAGAAAAGAGAAGACTTTGCATCCAAATTATATTTTTCTTGCTGAAGGCGATAAATCTATAGTACTCAATAAGATACTGATCTTATTGAATGTGAAAGATGATCCTAAAACATTTCAAGAGACTATGTCTTTTAGAGATGCGGCTTTTTGGAAGGAAACAATTAATGATGAAATGAATTCGTTATTAAGTAACATAACATGGACCATTGTTGATTTGCCTCCTGGTTCAAAATTAATTAATTGTAAGTGGGTCTTTAGAAGGAAATATAATACTGATGGATTACTACAAACTTTTAAAACTAGATTGATAGCAAAAGACTTCAAACAAAAGGAGGGAATAGACTATTTTGATACCTATGCTCCTGTAGCTTGGGTGACTTTCATTAGAGTACTTTTGGCATTGACATCAATATATAATTTATTCATACATCAAATGAATGTAAAAACAACCTTTTTGAATGAGGATTTAGATGAAGAAGTGTACATAAAACAACTTGAGGGTTTTGTTCTACTAGAAAATAAGAAGAAAGTTTGTAAGTTAATTAAATCACTTTATGGTTGAAAACAAGCTCCGAAACAATGGCATGAGAAGTTTGATTCTGTAATTTTATAGTATGATTTTCAGTATAACAATGCTAATAAATGTATTTATTCTAAATTTATAGAAAATTAGGGAGTGATAATCTGTCTTTATGTAGATGATATGCTCATCATTGGAACTAATATGGATCGTATCAATGATACAAAGAAGTATCTATCCTATTAGTTTAAAATAAAATATTTAAACGAAGTAGATACAATCTTGGGTATCAAAGTTAAAAAACATAGCGAAGGTTTTTGCTCTTTGTCAATCTTATTATATTGAGAAAGTAAATAGATTTGAACATTTGGATATCAAAGAAGCAAATACTCAATATGATGTTTCTTTCAAATTAGTTGAAAATTCTGGTATGGCAATAGCTCAAATTAAGTATACTAGTATTATTGGTAGTTCAATGTATGAAATGCACTGTACAAGACCACACATTATTTTTTCAGTGTGTAAACTATCGAGATTTATTAGCAATCCTAGTGTTGAATACTGGAAAGCGATAAGAAGGGTACTTGGATACTTAAAAGACTATAAATATTGGATTATTTTATAATACTTTTTCAGCAGTATTAGAGGGTCATACTGATGCTAGTTGGATAACTAGTGCAAGTGATAATAAATCAACCTTTGGATGGGTATTTACCTTAGGAGGAGGTGCAGTATCTTGGGCATCAAAGAAACAAACATGTATAACTCATTCTACTATAAAATCTAAATTTATAGTTGTTGTTACAATAGGTAAGGAAACAGAATGACTGAGAAATTAACTTTTAGATATAAAACTATGGCTACAACTGATGCCAACTATTTCCTTACACTGTGACAGCCAAGCATCCGTGTTTAGAGCATTCAGTACGATATACAATTGAAAATCTAGACATATCAGCCTAAGACATGAGTATATAAGATAATTAATATCTAATGATATCATTACAATAGTATATATAAGGTCTTGTAATAATTTGATAGGTCCATTTACTAAAGGGAGAAATATGATTAGAAGTACTTCTATCAGAATGAAGTTAAGACCTTTTTAAATAAAACTTATTAATAACAGGAATCCAACTTATTACTAGTTCTATAACTAGTAAAAAATTTAAAGCGTAAGAACAAGTTATTAATAAGTAATGCTAGCATTAGAAATAAAATAACACTGATATAAATTTTAAATATGAGTGATAACACTCTTAATGAAGTTCAATTTGATGGAAACTTCATCTATATGAACATAAGAGTGGTGCTGCTCTAGTAAAATTTAAGAAAAACTATGTAAATGTTCATGAATACAGGATGAAGCACAAGGTCAAAATAATACTAAAATAATTATGATGAATTTTATATTGAGACTGAAGATTTCATGTATGTGATATGTCCAATTTTAATATAAGAATCTAGGTTTAAGTTTAAACCACCACTGGTTCATTCAAAATGTTAATATACTTACACCCTAATAGAAGGTTTAAATTGAAAAGTACCTTTCTTATGTATGAGAACCTGAAATAGTAACTTAACATATAACCTAAGTGAAAAATTATTATAAGTAGGTTATATATTAAAATTTAGTCCCACATCAGAAGAGTATTAAGTCTAGATTATACTTTATTTATTGGGATAAGTTTTTTAATTTGATTTGGAATATGGAGGAAAAACAAAGAGGGAAACTAAATTCGATAAATTTAGCTTAAAATTTAGTAAATTAAATAATTATATATAGCATATATATAATTATTTATTTGGTCTAATAATAGCGCTTAGCACTTTGTACATGCGAGTGTACGAATAAAGTCTGTGTATTTAAATTTTATTTATTTATTTATTTTTTGCAAAAATAGAAAAAGTGTTTACAAACAGTTGTGTTTGTTTGAAAAAGATGTAATATAACTGATTTCTACAATTGAATTATAGCCTATAAATACACGAACATATCTTCTTTATAATAGACAATAATCCATTATTTCTTTTTATATTTAGTCTCTACAAAATTTTTTGAGAAATCTTCAGAAATTATTGTTTACAGACTTCTAGATTTTATTGTATGATGAAATAGTATTGCCGTAATCCTATAGTAATAACTTTATTAGTGGAGATAATTAATGTTTTAAAAATAATGATACTTCATTATCTGAAATCTTGTCAAATATTCATTCAAAGAAGACACGAATGATAATAAAAATAGAGACAAAGGTCAAAATGAGGAAGCCAACAATAATAATCGGAATTGAGATTTGCTCATAAAAGAATACCTAAATACGGCGACGTTTGTCAAAAGAGATAGCATCAGTGGATCAGCTAAGGGAATTCCTGCACCGCACCTTGTTAGTATCTTACCCTGAAACATAGGTCTCTCATTATTGACCCTCGTGAAGAAGCTGAAGACAAATCCTGAACCTAAACAATACTTAGAGCGAAAATTAATTATCACCAAGAGATTTCGGCATGATCAAAACCGAAACGTTCTGGGGAAGATTTAAAAGCTTGGTTTGTACATTACAATCAAATTTTAGACGGCGAGGATGTAACATGCCTCGACCAGATCCTAGTTCATAAAACGAACGGCAAGGCGGCAGACTAATCAATATAGAGAGAGTACGGCTGGTGGATCAGACTGGAGATTGGGTTCTCGAGTCCCGACAAACCCGCCAACAACTCGTCGCCCCATGTGACCGAGGTCATTCAGTGGGTCCAGACCATCACACCTGTCATCTTTCCATTGCTCCGGGCCCCACTTCCTGCGTTACCACCTGGTTGAATCCCCGGCGATGCACTGCATGTTTTTTTTTTTCCTTTTTTTTATGTAAAAATTTCTTAAAAAACGCTTATAAACTTACATTGATGTAATATCTCTCATAGATTTGTACTTTCATATAAATTATTTGATAAGAAAAACAGAGAAAAAACAAATTCCTCATCCTCTGCCTGTCATCTCGGCCGTTAGGGGAATGGATTTAATCGTTGCTCCGCTAATCTAGATCGCTCGATCCAGATCTAAATTTGAATCCTTGGATTTCCACCAAGGAGTCCAGATCTTATGATTCGAATCCGTTCCTTTCGACTTGTTAGCAACTTAGGAGGAGACAACTTCAGGACGACGTACGCATATGATAACCGTCATGCCAAATACTAGGGGTGAGCAAAATCGGTTAACCGGACCGGTTTTGCTCATTTGAGAACTGGAACTGGATTCCGGTTCTCAAAAAATTGAGAATCGGAACCGTACCAGTTTGGATGAAGAACCGATTTTCCGGTTCCGGTTTTAAAATCGGTTAACCGGATCTCCGGCGTCGCGACGACCGGCGAGGGCGAGGCGGCGTCACTGCGAGCTCGGGGGTGAGGGCGAGGCCAAGGCCGAGGCGGCGTCGGCGCGTTGCTGCGAGCTCGGGGGGCGAGGCGAGGGCGAGGCGAGGGCAATTAGGGTTAGGGTTGGGATTAGGGTTAGAGTTTTATATATAGAGAGGAAAACCGATACGGTTCCGGTTAACCGATTTTTCAGAGAACGAATAACCGGAACCGGAACCGGAAAACCGGTTCTGTGAAATTTTAGAACCGGAACCGTACCAGTTTACACTAATAATCGGTTTCCGGTACGGTTCTCAACCAGCACGGTCCGGTTAACCGGTTTTCTGGTTTTTTTTGCTCACCCCTACCAAATACAAGATCGCGATGATGATGTACGATACCGAAAAAAAATTTATTTTGAAAACTCGCGGTCAGATTAAGTTAACCCGTAAACACCAGAGAGGACAGTGGGGGAATCTCCGGGAGTAACAGGCGTGCAAAATTCCAAGCTCTGCGGAGAGGGACATCAACGTGGGCTTCATTAGACTGCACATGGTCTGATTTAACCCTGGTTAGATCTACCCCATGCTTGCCTTTTACGTAACAAATAAGTAAAAATAAAAAAAAACGTATATTGTATGAATAAATTTTGTGTAAATATATCCTATCTTCAGCCGATTCCATCCGTTGGACAATCCCGTCACACCCAGCCCACGACAGCCACCCGACACGGCGATATGGTCCTGCCTTGAGATCTGCACTCCCTGACAGCCCCATCCCAACCGATCTATTCCACCACCAACCGTCAGGATCATCCCATCGCCGGCAATCCTGTCGTTCCATACCATGTTCTGCATGCGATGTTTTCGTGTATCCACCAAAGCAATTACAAAATTACATAACAAGCTGATTTCACACAATTATACCTAAAACTATTTTGAATTTATTTATACGTACTTTTTTATTACTAACGGCGTTAAGCATGATATTTGTAAAAGAATAGGTGCAAATTTATAAGTTTGGATGCATTTTTTATTTAAATATATGCTATTAGGATATAAGAGCTATTATTTAAGTGGAATTATAGGGACAAATGTGCAAATATGACATTTACGTAATCAAAAACAAAAATTTAACTGGACAGGGGTGTATATGCGAAAGTCCATATTCTCGTCAATAAAACACGCCCGTAGTCACGGCTCTCAACTTTAGCTGCGACGTCCAAGACACAGCTCCGACGAGTTTCTCCGGCCTCCGGCTTGCCGGAAAACCAACTCCCGAGGAACTCGTCCCTCTCTCCGCTCTCCGATTCCTCCTTTGGTGCTCTGGGATCGGGGCCGGTGTATGATGGGGTTCTCCCTGATCCCGATGAAGACCTCCACGCGCCTCCTCTGGAGCAGTAGCTTCTTCCGCCACAAGATCTCCTCCTCGTTCTAATAATCCATCAAAACTCTAATCGAACACCTTTCTACATATACAATAAGATCTATTCAGCACTTTTTCGGAGATTTTTCGATCGATGGATTCCACCGGGCGCTTGATCTTCGACCACCCGGGCCAGATGCTTCTTCTCGGCGGCTCCGCCGCGATCTTCCGAGGTTGCTTGGATTTAGTATCGCATTTTTTTTTCTTAATATTTGGCTTTTGAACGAATTTGACTGAATCGCACCCTCTGTGTTTGATGGAATGCCTCTGAGAAGGCGCGGACAAGCGGCGACCGTTCTTCACCGCGCCGGATGAGCTCCTGGAGGAGGAATACTACGATGAGCAACTTCCGGAGAAGAAGCGCCGGCTTACACCGGAGCAGGTGGGATTCGAAGCTATTGATTGATTCTTTGAGTTGGTGTTTGATGCCGAATTGCGATTTACAGGTAAGCTTGCTGGAACGGAGCTTCGAAGCAGAGAACAAGCTGGAGCCGGAGAGGAAGACCGAGCTGGCGAGGCAGCTGGGGCTGCAGCCGCGGCAGGTGGCGGTTTGGTTCCAAAACAGGCGAGCGAGGTGGAAGACGAAGCAGCTGGAGCGGGATTTCGACCGACTAAAGGCGTCCTACGAGGCGCTCGTCGCCGACCACGACGTGCTGCTCAAGGACAATGATCGTCTCAGATCACAGGTAACTTTCCCCTCTCCAGCGGCGGCGGACGCCGGTGGCTCGCGTCGCTGTTGTGGTGGGCGGCCACCGGGACGAGGACGATTCCGAGGGAATCCAGTTAGCTTGAGCTGACGGTGCTTCCACGTCCCCTGTCTCTTTCACTCGTCCTTTTGGTGGGCTTCCCATAAAATATTAAAATAAAAAGCAAAAAAATTACTAGAAAAAAAATTAAAATTTAGAATTTTAATTTTATGCTTTAAAAAAAGATACCGTGAAAGTGAGCAACAAATCATTTCATTGCCTTTGGCCATTTTGTTGTCAATTTTAATTTAGATTTTTGGATGTATGCTTTTGAAAGTGATCTCAATTCCGCTGTTCTGTGAGATGAGCAGACCACCCAAATAAATTTATTAGAAAATGATGACATGAAAAAGAACTTGTAATTAAAAAGGAAAAATTGTTTATCGGTGATTTTAAGGTTAACATCTTTTTCTTCAACTTTTAAATCATAGTTCTTTAAAAACTATTTGAATTAAGCAAATTGATAAGCCCTATATGTAAATAAATCACATGTGATTTGGGCTATGGATAGCATGATCTTGGCAATTTTTTAAGATAGAAGAGTAGCAGATGGTCGGGGTATAGTTGAAGCTTCATATGAAATTTTCTTATGGTTGTTCGGTCATTTGGGGGACATTGTGTAGGGTAAACCACGTGGAACAGCCTCACATCGCTAACTCGCTTCCATGCGGGCCGAGTTTTTTCGACCCCGGCCAGATCCGGGTCCATCGGCAGCTCCATTCTTATATGCGTTGTTTATGTTTTTTTTTTTTTTTTTTTGTTTAAAAAACATTTTAAAATGTATGACTATAATTAGCAATATACAACAATAAAAGACCTGCTTGTTCTGGCAGGTGGCGGCGTTGACGGAGAAATTGCAGGCCAAGGAGGTGGCGCCAGGGGCCGTGCACCTGAAGCAGGAATCCCACGTGGCCGCGGCCACAGAGCCGGTACAGCTGAAAGTGGAGGACCGGGCGAGTATCGGGAGCGGGGACAGTGCCGTGGTGGACGGTGAGGCCCCCCAGCTGTTGGACAGCAGCGGGGAGTCCTACTTCCCCGACAGTTACCACCCCGGTGGGTGCTGCGTTGGCGGTGAAGAGGATGATGGCAGCGATGATGGATGCAGCTACGGCGTGTTTGCCAATGCGCCCCACCAGCCGGAGGCCGACCCTGGCCAACTGGGCTGGTGGGTCTGGAGTTAAAGCTGCGGAGTAATTTGTGTTCTTGCTTTTGCTGTGGTTATTTAGCAGCATCGTAATGTAGTTAGTAATCTTGGTTGTGTATGGTATATATAATATGGAACTGTGGCAATAATAATAAGTGCTACGACGCATTGCTCATACTGATAACCAGAGGAGAGCTCCCTGTTGCTGTCAGGTTTTTTATATTTGTCAGACCATTTTGAATTTGATAATATTTGTTGTGAGCATGTGTAACATCTAGGTCAAATAGTTCATGTGCAACGTTCAAAACCAAGTCCAATGCTTGAGGAGTGAAAAGGCTGAATGAAATACATACGGACGGATTATTGAAAACTGAACATTCAAGACGGACTTGAAGACAGCAAGGGAATTAATCTGAAGAGCTCAAATAAGTGAAGACTTGAATTAGGTTAAAATATTTTATGTATTTCGTTTTTCTGAGGTGAGAATTTGATAGTTAGAATTAGAACTTATTGTTAGTTGGTGAAGTCGAGTAAAGTATCTCTCTTTTTTATTTATATTTACATCAATTACTCATTGTATTTGTAATTGTTGGATTACATGGATCCAATGGTTGTTATGTCTAGTAAACTTAGATATGTTGGGATAAAAAAGAGAAAAAATAACAGTTAGAAAGCAGTAGAAAAGAAAAAGAGAAGAAGAAGAGTGGATCTCATTGCTCTTAAATCTCTTGGAGCTTTAGTGCCAATCGCAGAAGAAGACATAGGGCATCTTAATCCCGGTTAGAGGTCTGTGATATTTTTTTGTTAGGAGGTGAAACCTCTCTTATAATTTTGTGACCTCTGTGAATGAAAATTGCATTTGGGCCAAGAGGTTGCGCCAAACCATGTAAATTTATGCGTCTCCCTTAGCAGTTTGTGTGCAACGTTCAAAATCAAGTGCAATACTTGAGGCGTGAAAGGCTAAAAGACAAAAGGATGGGCTAGTGAAGATAGAACATTCAAGATGGACTCGAAGGAGTCGACAAGGAATTAAGTTGAAGGACTCAAATAAGTGAAGACTTCGACAAATTTAACATATTTTTTTCTATTTTGTTTAGTTGAGAATTTGATAGTTAAAATTTAGAACTTATTGGCTTGTAGCCATAAACATGTTAGGATAAAAAGAGAAATAAAAAATAATGTTGAGATATAGAGCAGCAGAAAACAAAGAAAGGAGAAGAGTAATCTCATCAATATTGGATCTCTTGAAGCTTTGGTATTGATCGCAGAAGAAGACAGGGCTTCTTGATTGAGGTTAGAGATTTGGGATAACTCATAATTGTGAGTTGAAAACTCTCTTGTAATTCTATGATCTCCATCAATGAAAATTACATTTGCGTTATTCTCCTATGGACATAGGCCAAAAGGTTGGGTCAAACAATGTAAATTTGTGTCTCCATTATTTCTTTTGTTGGCCGTTGTTTCCTTTATTGCTAAGCTATTGCATTGAGCTTTCTAGGTGTTTAGTGTTGGAGGTAGAAATAGAAGATAAATTATTTGGAAAAGCACAATTTCATTCCATTCATTTTCTTGTCAAAACACTTACAAATATAAATTTGATAGAAAATCTAAAGTGACCTTTCCTATACCCTAAATATATGTATCAACAAATATATAAGATGTATCTTTCCTAGGTACATTTAACTTTACATAAAAATATAAAATGAATTACACCATTTCCTAAATATCACATTACTTTCCAAACATCACATCACTTCATATAATGTATTTTGGTTTAACTACAACAAACTTCTCCTTAAACCAAAATTTCATTATCATGAAATGTAAAGAACTCCAATGTCATTTCTTTTGATATGCGCCATTAGTTTGAAATATTATTTAGCCACCAATCATGCTTTACGAACAATCCCAACCCTGTGTATTATTGACTTCTATACTTTGTGATATTATCTCGTTCTTCATTAAGATATAACCGGCCACTTTATTGCAAAAGGTTTTTATTTGCTTAATAACAAATATTTGGTGATGAAGATACAATACTCATCCTTGATGCCAGATTTGGAGGCTCCAAATGTATGGTATTTTTCATAATTATTTTACAAAATTCATCAGTAGTGATCTCATCTTGAAGAATGTGATTTTCATACCTTTCTGAAATTTGCTCAAGTTCCTTTGGATTAGGATCTCCACCATCTTCATTTGAAGATAAATCATCTTGATCATTTCTTGGATTATAGATTTGTTCAAACTCTTCCACAACTTATTTTTACTTTTCAACAAGTCTTGGTTGTTTATCCACTTTCTTTGATTATGGATTTACAAGAAGACTGATACCTTTGCCATCCTAATTATATATTTTGTCTAAATGATTTCACATCTCCTTTGCACTTTTCTTTCCAATAATATGATGAAAAATAGCTTCATCTATTGATGCAAAAATCAAATGCCATATTTTTTGGGCATGCATCTTTTTGAGTTTTAAAAACTCACCGTTGTTTTCGTCAATTTCAATCTCCATATAATCATTTTCCATCATATCCGATAATTCTTCTGATTTAAATATGCATCTTATTATAATGCTTCATCTTTGATAGTTGCTTTCATCTAGTTGAGATAGCTTTGAAAATAACATATCATCATCATCCATCATTATCAACTCATTGCAAACTCATGATTGTCAATCTTCCTTTTTCAAGACAAATATGTTGCACTCATATGTCACCAATCACCTAGGCTCCAATACCACTTTGTTGGAGGTAGAAATAGAAGATAAACTATTTGGAGGAGCATAATTTTATTCACTTCATTTTCTTGTCAAAACACTTACAAGAATAAATCTTATATAAAGCCTAAAGTGACTTTTACTATACCCTAGATATATGCATCAGAAATTCCATAAGATGTGTCCATTTTTAGGTACATTTAACTCAACTTAGAAATACAAAATGAATTGCACCACTTTCTAAACATCACATTATTTCCCAAAATCACATTACTTCATATAATGTATTTTGGTTTAACTCTTCAACATTTAGTGAAGCACTTTAATCACAAGGATTGGTATTAGAGATTGAATTTATTGATTTGTTCATGGTTTGGGGGTTCATTGATGCTTCTGAAATAAAGAAAGTAATGGGATTCAAAAAGGGAACTAGCCTATATGGAAGATAATGGCGGAGGATTATTTGGTGGCAAAGAAGCTAGATTTACCATGGAAGAGCAAGATGGTTTAGCTCACAAGTATAGTCGATCAAGTATGGGAGGCTTTGGATATAAAGCGTATGGTTGCAACTAGGCAATGTGTTTCCCCTTCAATTTTATTTTATATTTATTACTATTAGATTACATCTAAATTGTGGTAGACATTAGAAGTGTCATATGAGAGATCCTCTCGTGTGAACAATATTCATGGCATGAAGAAGCTATTTTTGCTGAAGATGAAAGATGGCATCGAGATCAGAAAGCGCATGAATGAATTTAATTTAATTGAAACACAATAAAATATTTGAATATTAAGCTCGATGAAGAGGTCTTATATTTGCTTTGTTGAGTTCTTTTACCTCCTAGCTTGGATGTTTTACTTACCTCGGTGGCTAAGATAATAATTAAGCTTTAATGATGTGGTTATTGATTTATTAAATGAGGAAACAAGAAAGCCTCATTGGAGTTGTTTGCTAAATAAACCCAAGCATTATTTTGTAGAGACAAGATGAATTCACTGTGTAGTGAGCGAGCTTATGAAAATAATGAAAAATCTCAAAGTTAGGACAAATCACAATCATGATGTAAAAGATTAACTTGTTGGCTTTGCAAGAAACCAAAAAATTTGAGGCATGATTGTTGGATGACGAAAAGAAAACAAAAAGGAAAAATCAAGATCTATGTGGTAAAGCTTGCGCTATTTCTGATGGAGATGATCGCATTACCTTGAGTGTGATATGTTCAACATCTTCACATATCAATATTTGAGTATTAGAGTCATGCGCCTAATTTTATATTTATTATAATTGATCATATTTTTTACATATCAAGGTGTTATTGATAGTTTTGTTTACCTTAATAATGATTGTGCTGGCAAAATTATAGATGTTGATAATATTATGATTAAACAAGATGATGGCAAAACGGCAAATGTGAGGCGTGTACTTGAAATTACCAAAAAATTAATCTTAGTTGAGTAGCTTGATGATTTTGGCAGAAAGGCAAGATTTCAAGAGCTTGTTTGATAGTTATTAAAGGACAAAAATTAGGCACTCTATACTCTTTGTGTTGTTGTTCAAAGAAATTAAAGTAATAAGCATATGATAGCAACAATTAGCATTGATGATACTCAAGTTTACATAGTCATTTGAGTCATCTTAATGAGCATGGCATGAAGGTATTATAAAATAAAATTGAACTTTTATTTGCAAGAATTCATATTTGATTTTTTTGTTGATTGCACCATGGGCAAGCGGGCAAGCAAAAATGAGTGACAATTAAAAGAAATGAATTGCATAGGGGAAATAAAGCATTAAAATTGGTTTATGCTGCTGTTTATGGTCTTATGAATATCAAACTTCATAGTGATGCATCATATTTTATTACTTTCTTAGATGATTATTCTTTAAAGTATTGAATTCATCCAATAAATTCTTGAAAGATCATGTTTTTGCTAATTTTAAGCTATTTAAAACATTAGTTTAGGAAAAAGTGGCGCAAACTATCGATGGTAGTGAATTTTGTTTTAGTTTTTTCACCAATTTTGTGTAGGAAATGATATTTACAAAGTAAAATATACTTTATATACAACAAAAAAAGGTGCAATTGAAGAGATAAATCAAACTATTAATGAATATGTTAGAAGTATGTTGTCTAAATTAGGCCTTACAAAATTATTTTCAGAAAAAATTATAGATACTATTATTTGATTAATTAACAGACCACTAAATGTTGCATCAGTTGGGAAGATATCTAAGATTATTTGGAGTGGCAAAAAAATTTCTTATGATCATTTGAGAATATTTGGATGTGAAAACTATGTGTAGGTTCTTAAAGAGAATATAGTTAAGCTTGATGAAAAAATTCAAAATATGTGATTTTCTTTAATATAGTGGTAATGAAAGAGGCTATAGACTTTTAGATTGAATTACCATAAAGACAATGAGGAGGAGGATGTGATTTTTCAAGGAGTTGTTATGTTTGAAGGTAGTACAAAAGAAAGCATATGAAAGAAAATTTTGTTGTGAAAATGTGAGTGAATGATTTGGTTAGTTCAAGGTAATTTTGGGAAAACTCACTTATAGTGCACCACAATATTGTCATGATGTAAAAAATAATGGAGAAAATAAATAACCTATTAAGTATAAATAACAAATTTCTAGTGAGAGAACTAAAAACTTCTTAAGTACACCCTCAAATAATAAGAAGATCTCAAAAACTCCATATAGAAATATTTTCCTACCTTATTTTATGCTCTACATACTCTACATACTAATGATGGTGAAATTGAGTTTTTTTTAGGAAGAATGTAGTTGTAGTTGTTGTTGTCTGGATCCTTTTTATTTGAATATATTATTGCATAAATCCTTTTCTAGTAATATCGTCAAAAGTGGATCAAAAAAACTTCTCGTCTAGTTCAATCTAATTTAAACCTACGGTCAAATTGGGTCCAACCAAGTGGATTAAGTACAATTAAGATTACAATTAATGATTTATTATAAATATATAAATTATCTCTCATTTTATAATACAATTAGGTAATAACCTAGCTAGTTATAGGTTTTGTAACTATACATGTAGAATTTTATATTTTTATTACCAAATAAACTTGACCAAGTGATCATATTGTGGTACCTATCAATTTTGGTCTAGTCCAGTCTAATCCAATCTGATTTTGACAACAATATTTTCTTATACTTGCTATTATTTTTTAATGTAATATTAGTATAATATACGTGCAATGTATGAGTTATGCAAATTAAATTCAAAGAACAATAATTTGAAACTAATATTTTATTCATTTTTCAAAATATTTTCATACAAGCTCAAGTTAATATTAACCAAAAAATAATATAAGTGTCTTATATTATTCCTTCACTATGATCACTAAAAGTCATGATAAAAAAAATACTATTAGTTATCTCAACAATTTTTAAATAATTTCATATTGTTAATGAATGGTCATTTCTATATTTATTGGTATTCACCTAATATTGACTTGGTACTTACATCTTTCTCTTATATATAAGCCATTATAATTTATTTGTTGTACGTTATAAGCTTATTTTTTAAAATATAGGTGAATTGGAGTCTAATTGGGTATGCCCTCCTATTGTTGATACTAAAGTTAACCAAATCAATTAGGTAACTATCTTATGAGTCTTATTATTCTCAAAAAAATAATTATTGTTAAAAATTGACATTTTGACAAAAAAATGATCAATAATTTTGTATCAATAACTAAAATAAATTTTGAAACACTAATGCTTGTAGCAGTCAAACACCCATGTTAAGAGTACTTGTCTATCTAGCAAGATATTGGCATTTAAAAGTGTATTTAAAATAAAGATGACAAAAAATTTATTAGTCATTAAATATTCAATCCATTCTTTGCAATTTAAATAAAGATTAGGGATTATTATAACTATCTTTAAGAAGTATCTTATTTACAAGCAATCGTCTGAAAATTAGATATTTACCTATAATGCTCTTCTTTTAAGATTTCATTACTTCCACCCCTTAATTAGTTTTGAACAAAAGATATTCACGCATTTACCCTATTGAATGACCTTTTGCTCTTAGTCAAATTTTTTAGGATTCCAAATTTATAGGAAAAACCTTCTTTTTCTTAAAAATTACAAAAAGCTCTCATTTCTCTCAAAAATTTACAAAAGAAAACTTTGTTTTCTTAATTTTTTTAGAAAATTCATATTTTTAAAATTACAAAAATCTCTCATTTTAAAAGTACAAAAATTTATTATTTTATTAAAAATTTATAGGAGAGTCCTTATTTTCTAAAAAAGTTACAAAAGGTCCTTATTTTCTTAAAAATATATAGAAAAACTATTATTTTTTAAACTTTATAAAAAGGCCCTCATTTTTCAAAAAATATATAGAAAAGCCTTTGTTTTTTTTAACTCTATAGAAAAGCCATCATTTTTTTAATAAAAATTTAAAGAAAAACCCTCATTTTCTTAAAAATTTATAGAAAAGTTATTATTTTCTTAAAAATTTACAAGAATGCCCTATGTAGTTGTTATTTGCTTATAGGGTATTATTCTCAATTATTTTGCATATGGGGCATTATTTGTAATTATATTACTTATAGGATATTATTTGTAATTATTTATCTTACAAAGTTTTAATTGGTAAATTATCCATATTAAAAAATTGTAAAAAAATATGTTATTTGTATATATTTGTCTTACAAAGTCTTCAATGCAAGTTTACAATATGAATAAGTTTTAAAATATGGTGTTATCAGTAATTATCTATCTTACATGATCTTTTTATAAATTATAACAGTATTATATTTACAAGTATTATTTACAAATAGTAATTTTATAAGTGTTATTTACAAGTGAGGAGTGTATAATGTCAATAAAATACAAGGGTATTTTTGTAATTTTCTTTGCAAATTTTAAAAGGGCTTTTATGTAAATATTTAAGAAAACAAGTGCTTTTCTACAATATTTTAGAAAAAAAAAGGAGATTTTCTATAAATTTTTAAGAAAATGAAGGTTTTATATAATTCAAAAACGATGACTTTTTTTGTAAATTTTTAATGAAACGAGTTTTTTTTTGCAAATTTTTAAGAAAAATGAGTTTTTCTATAAAATTTTTAAAATGAGAAAATTTTTTACGAATTTTAGGAAATGACTTTTTTGCAAACTTTTAATGGACTGCTTTGTAAATTTTGCACCTTTAAAAATATTCGACTAAGAGATAAAAGAGTTATTTTATAGAGTAAAAAAGGAAATATTTTTATTAAAAAATAATTAGAGGGTTGTAGGTAATAAAATATTAAATAGAATGGATTGTAGGTAGGTATTAAATTCATAGAGTTATTTATACATAAACTATTTCTCACACGTAATAATTCCTAAAAATTATTTATGAGGTATGATTTAATAACAAAAGTATTGTGAACTTAACTTGTACAAGCTCTCACTTTTAAAACTAAGGGTGAGCAAAAAAATTGAAAAATCAATTTACTATATCGTATCGATTGAGAGCCGTATTAGAAAATCAATTATCAAATTAAAGTAATATGATTTTGGTTCTCAAGTTTTGTAGAATTGCAAAACTGATTTTCATTCTACTTCTACACTTTACAAAAAATTGATGAACCGAAACAATATCAATTTTAAATTAATATATAAATTTAATATATATATATATATATATATATAGAGATATATATATATATATATGTCCATGTGTATAATTTATACATTACATATATATTAAAATTTAATTTCATATTTATAATTTTTTAATAATTTTTTAATCTCTACTAAAATTATAATTTTAAAAATACCATAAAATATTATTTTATAAATTATATTTATTTTTAAAGTATCATAATAAAAAAATTAGATTTTAAAATTAATAGTTTGATAAATCAATATATCAATTTTAGAACTATTTTAATACAGATTTAAAATTGGAACCAAAAATTTGATTCTCAATCCAAATTTGGTTTAGAATATGTATGGTTTACTAATTTGCTCACTCTACTTAAAATCTGGTTATACTTTGTATATTCCACTACCACTAGCCAAAGTGGCTTTTGATAGGAATTAAATAAAATTCATATGATAAAAAGTTGATTGTACTATATCTCCTACAAACTTTTCTTATCTTTTAAATCTTTCTCCAAGATTAAACTATAGTAATAATAAAAAAAAATACTATATCACAATTTAAAGCTTAGAAGAGGCCTACTCTAATCAATCTAACAAACAACAAAAGTAGGTTAAAATAATTCAGTTTATTATTCACAACAAATATTAGAAGAATTAAAGTTGTGAAATTTATTTGGCACAACTCAACTATATATGGACTTGGGATATATATTACTAATGAGTAATTGCCAACACATTGATGATAATTGAAATTCGGCCATCAACAAAAATAGAACAAAATTTTTACTAATTAACTAAATAGGATAATAATGTATATCTTTTTTTTTTTTTTTGCTTATTTCTCACTTTTTAAATCTTCATGTAGAATACATAATAGTTAAATACACAAAGAAATTACCCTTGACAACATGACTACTAATGTTACTATAGACCCACTTATAGAAAGCAACATTCTAATATATTCTCCTACTTTTATAAAATAGTAGTATAATCAAATTATTAGTCAATATTATGAAAATTTTAATAATCAATTGGAAATCATTTAATTGAGAGGTAGTCTGTTTATAGACATAAATTGAGAATATAAAATAAATTGAAAGTATGCACATATCATTTCAATGATCTAAACATAAGAAGACCATATATGAAATATCACCCATATAAAATAGGAAAATAGACATTTGAAAAATACTTAGCAAAAAAAAAATCAAAAGAAATGGCTAAATGTATTATACTTGACAATCGATCCAAAAATGTAACAACAATCTTTATACAAAAGCAAATATCTTTTTGAAAATAAATAAATTAGGAAATAAAAAAAGTAGGAGGAGATAAAAAAAACAAAAAAAAGAGGGAAGAAAAGAAGAACAAAAAAGGACAACAACGAAAATAAGAAGTATATAAGTGCATCGGCTTTTCTGGATTTCACTTAGATCATACTGCTCAATTAAACAAAATTATTTTTCTTTTTTTCCTATACAGTATATTAAGGTTATGACATCAAGAGATAAGAGTGCATGGATAACTTTGTTAGGCAGCTCGTATTAACTATGTAACTTAACAGGAAAACCATAAGTAAAAAAATAAGTAAAACCATACAACTAAGCTATTCCTTCAAGGGCCATGACTAAATCATACAAAGTAAGAAAATAAAAACATGAGAACATCTACATGTGAGTGTGAAGATGTGAGACAACACCGAGACATCAGTCACTAAATAGTCTCAAATAAAAGCCCTAGTTAGTATTGAATTTGTTGATGCCAAAGTTTAGTTCTAAAATTGATCTAATAATTGTCATGCGCCCTCACTATCCAATTATACTACAACAACAAAATTCCAAACATCAGTGAGTAAAATTAAGTAGATTCAAGATTTACTAACCCATCATTGACAGCATATTTTAAAACAGTCACATAAGAAACAAGATTCTTGGCCTATGATATGCACTTTCAATCTGATTTTAACAGAAAAAATATTATGCACAATTAAGTCTAAAATTATACATGATGGGAGAGCGATATGTTGAATAACCTATCGATCAAATCCAAATTATATGGGAGAAAGCTTGGGAGACTTAGTACAGAGCTTCGACCTACATCTCTAAATTCTCCACTATCATACAACATCTACTCAGAATTCACATATTGTGACTACTATCAAGTATATGGGGCCAATTGAGGTAATAGGTAGAGAGTTTCGACCCATATTTCTAAATTCTCCACTATCACACAATATTAACTTAGAGTTTGGTCATCATGACTACTATCAGTATATGGATCCAATGAAATAACACGTAAAGATTTTCAATCCCTATTTTAAAATTCTTTACTATAATACACTAGCACTAAAAAATCTACTAATTTAATCATTTGAGGATTCTTGCAGGAGGCACCCCTCCTACTCTTGACATATTTTGCAAACAAAATATTGCCTTCTAGTGGTCCCGAACTTAAACTGATTTTAGTCCATTAGTGCTACAAATGCGGATCCATCATTTTTGATAAATTTGAGCTGTTGCTTGAATTACGTCATTATGAGAAGCATGAACTTACTTTTAATCATTTATCATAATTACAATATACTAAAACATCATCGACCCACAAGATAAACATGTTACTCATCGACCCACAAGATAAACATGTTACTAACACTATGCTAAACTAATGATTTATTAGTGAATTACAATTTCCATCCATTTATATATTTCACTAAAGTTTTGTACAACTAAGGATTACAAAAATGGAATACATGATTTTAATAATTTTTGGTTGCATTAGCTTTCTCCTCTGCAATATATAAATAAATAAATATATATAGATATATATAGATATATAATATATTATAAGATAATATGAAATGTATCAATATAACAGATTGTGAGTTGGGAAATATTAATAAATTTAGGTTTTTTGAAGATTTAAATTTAGGTGGATCCCTATACGTACTGTAAAATATATGAACAACAAATTTTATAAATTTTAAATTTAATGAAGGGGAATTATGTACACTAAAGTAAAAAAACAATAAAAACTTT
Organism: Trichopus zeylanicus subsp. travancoricus; assembly: GCA_005019695.1. Taxonomy (NCBI): domain Eukaryota; kingdom Viridiplantae; phylum Streptophyta; class Magnoliopsida; order Dioscoreales; family Dioscoreaceae; genus Trichopus; species Trichopus zeylanicus. Next base: position 344,736 of record RXID01014860.1, on the reverse strand, counting down.
ATGTAACAAGCCTTATAAATTTTGTGATATAAAATACAAATAATAAAAAATATCTTTATTCATGAATATCAAAATGTGATGGAAAATTTTTTCATACCCAAATTACACCATAAAAGGATATCCTGTTTCAATAGTAGTATAGATGAGGTCTCTCGTCCCCTTATTTTCTACCAAAATAAAGGAGAAAGGAAATTGCGTGTCACAATATTGCTTCCATGACACATGGTTTTGTACAAGAATTGTGCATGTTTTCTTGTATAAACTTGTAAACAAATGCCTTTATTCAAACTAAATTTCCAAAGTCGGTTAACAACTTCATATGATTATTCTCATAGAAAAGAAACAATTTCATATGATTATAATTTCACCTCTTCGTCATTTGTTCCAATTGTAATCAAATGTTTCTTCATTATTTTCTACTCACTTTTTACAAACCTCATGAAAAGCTCATCATATGAAGCAAGAACTCGCCCCAGGAATCAATAGGCCCAGGCAAGCACCAATGCACACAATCATTGTACAAGGTCACATTCTCATGGGACCAATGTTCGTAGCAGCTCGGGTGCCCGTCCGGCCTCAACAACATCGCCCTGTGGTGTCCAGAAGCCGGAAAACTCTACCCCCCCTACGTTCCCTCCATCTTCGCCTTTGAAAACTCTTCCAGTTGCGCCTTGTAGAACTCCTTGTCGAGCTCCTCCAATTTGGTTTCTTTTCTCTGGTATGGTCTCATTCTAATGCAATTTCCCCTCTTGTTCCACTCCTCATTTTTGAAGTGCTCGGGAGACATGGTAAGGAGAAAAACAACCTTGTTGAAATTGGTTGTGTTGTTGAATGCTACGAGTGCTATCCTGAAGGCCATCCGGTGGGAGTAGTGAAGCCTTATGGTCAGTGAGATTGCTAATTTGACAATAATGACATCCCATAAGTTTCTTCTTCTCGTAAAGCATCGCTGGGTGGGTGAACCAATTTCTACCAGAGATGATTGCATAGTCAAATTGCTTAATCTGAGATGCCCAAACATGGTTGGGTTCATCGAGGTAGAGGTTCGAGAGCTAAATGCTATTTGAGTCTCTGGAGTCTGCTAACTGAGCTCTTACGAGAAATTAGGACCAAAAAATTGATTTTTTGAAGTTGTAATCTGGGTAGAATATGCGCTTGAAGCTTCCATTTGAGTTGTCAGATATATCCTCAGCATAAGCTATTTGCAAATTTAAACCTAATAAAATCAATATTACCAAGGTTGTCTGAAAATAGACCTAGGCAAACTAGAAATAATTGCGGAAAAATCTATAAGAGGATTGCATATAGTTTCTCGCAATGGAGTCCCTTACGATTGCACGTGGTCGAATTATTTTTTAATTTTCTTTAATTATACTTTAATTTAAAATTTTAAAATAGTATAAAATTTACAAAAAATGTGAAAATATTTAGATATATATTTTTTAAAAATTTTTAAATATATATTTTTTTGGGTAAAAAAATATTTAAAATATTTTAAAAAATGAATTGTAGCAAGCAAGATTCGAACCCAATTGCTTGCAAAATTCAAAAATTCTTATCCATCTCAAGGTAAGTTATAATTTTAAAATAAAAATAATATGTAAGCATTAATATAATATTTATTAAGTTTAAATTTAAAATTTAAATCAAGTTGTTGTGAATTTAAATAAAATTTAAAACCTTGGCCAGAAGATTCCATGACATTACAAAATCGTGCCTGGCCTCCTATCTTGGAGGCAAATCGGGCAAATTTGCACTTTTACTTATAAGGGCCATGCTAAAAGGTGATGAGCTCAAAATAAGTATGGCCTCCTGTCTTTGAAGCGAGTCACTCTTTTAAGTAGCACGCTAAGATCTTATTGCTAAGGTTAAAAGGTTTTGAGCTAAAAAGTAATGTTTAAAAGGTGCGAACATCAAAGTCAAACTGGTAGATGACATTTTGCTAACTTCTGCCTGAATATAAGCTGCTTAGCAAAATAGGCTGATGAGCCAGCGAGATTGAACCATAGATTATCAAAATCACTCTCTCACAAAAGTGTTTATCTCACTCATTTTCATAAAATGCCTGGATCTCCTCTTCATTAGTATGGTAGGAGGGTCCACCCTCATCATAGTTCAACATTAGTCTGTTTTTGACAATTTTGACTTCATAGTGTATTAGCTGCCATGGCAAATGATTTTGCGCAATAACTGTTCAAGTTTCTCCTATAAACTTTTAAGTAGATGTCTTGGCTCAGAGTAATGTCCCGGAGTCAAGAACATATATCATGTTATCAGCTACTTCACATGATCAGATTACCAAAAAAAAGGAACTTCATATGATCATTCACTTTAAAAAGAAACAATTTCATATGATTATTATTTCACCTCTTAATTAGCTAAAAAAAATAAGGGAATTTTCACCTCTTCATCACTTCCTTGAACCACTAGCGATCAAATATTTTGCCTGCCATTTCCCTTCTTACAGACATCATGAAAAGCTCATCATATGAAGCAAGAAGTCGCCCCAGGAATCAATAGGCCCAGGCAAGCACCAATGCACGCAGTCATTGTACAAGGTCACATTCTCATGGGCCCAGTGCCCGTAACGACTCGGGTGCCCGTCTGGCCTCAACGCCATCGCTCCGGTGGTGTCCAGAAGCCGAAAAACCCGACCCCGCCGTCTTCCCTCCATCTCCGCCTTCGAAAACTCTTCCAGCTGCGCCTTGTAGAACTCCTCATCAAGCCCCTCCAGCTTGGTCTCGTTTCTCCGGTAAGGTCTCGTTCTAATGCAATTTCCGCCCTTGTTCCACTCCCCGTTCTCGAAGTGGCCAGGTGACATGGTACGAAGAAAAACTGTCCCATTGAAGCTAGCCGCATTGTTGATTGCTGCAAGTGCTGTTCTGAAGGCCGTTCTGTGGGAGAAGTGAAGTGTAAGATCAGTGACGTTGCTGACCAGGCAGTAGTGACATCCAATAAGCTTCTTCTTCTCATAGAACATCGATGGGCGGGTGAACCAGTTGCCCCCGGAGATGATCACATGGTCAAATTGCTCGATCTGAGATGCCCAAACATCCTCGGGTTCGTCAAGGTAGAGGTACCAGAGGCCAGTGCCATTTGGGCCTTCTGAGTCTGCTAGGTGTGCTCTTACCAGAAATGGTGACCACAAAATTAAGATTGTGAAGTTGTAATCCGGGTAGAACATGCGCTTGAAGTTTTCATCTGAGCTGTTTGATATGTCCTTAGGATAAACTACCTGAAAATTCAGATCTCATGAAATTATGTCTAAGAATTTGTTTTTAGTAACAATATTACCATTTTGTTTGAAAATATCCTTTGGGAGTCTAGAAATAATTGCAGAAAATCTTTGTGAAAGAATTGAACTTGAAAATCTTTGTGTTCACATATAATGAAGGTTCAATGTGGTTTACCCGGGACAGGAGGCACATCAGGGATTGCATGTGGTTCCTTGCAATGGAGTCCCCTACAAAAGCAAGGGTCCTTCCTTTGACAATCTGAAGAAACCGAACTGGGTCGAACCGCTGGAGCTCGCAACAATCCGGCTTCCATCGCCACTTCAAGAAATCCGTGTCGGGCCTCCCGTACTTCATGCAGTTCTGGTGCTCCTGGATGTGGTAACAAGTCATGTTGGTGTAGTATGGCCCCTCCGGATCTCGTACCCATTCGCCTCGTGATATATCACACTCTCTTTCAAAAGAAGAAGAGGGAGATGATGATGGTGTTGATGAAGAAGAAGGGGAGGATGATGATGGTGGTGAAGGAGTAGAAGATGATGGTGGCGGTGGTTGTGTCGAAGAGGGAGGAGGATATTGTGGTGTTGGTGGAGGAGAGGGAGGAGGAGGAGGAGGTGGTGCTGGTGCTGGTGCTGGTGGAGGAGAAGGAGGAGGAGGAGGAAGTGGTGGTGGTGGTGGTGGTGGAGGAGGAGGAGGAGATGGAGGCGGTGATAGTGAAGAAGATGATAATGACGGTGAATAAGAGACGGTAGCAGAATCAATAGAGTAAGAAGAAGATGAAGCATTAATAGAAGAAGAAGATGACGAGGAAGAAGAGAGAAAAAGATAGTAGCTCTTGAAGGAGAAGATTGAGAGGATTAGAAGAAAGAAAGGAGATAGAAGAACAGCCTTCCTAATGCACTGAGATCTGTGTTGCCTCGCAAAGAGTAGCCCATTCGAGGATTTCATTGAAGAAGCTTTAGAAAGGAAAGAGGATGCTGCAATCAGAGTTCACGATTGTCTAATCCAAAGACAAGTATTGTGTCAGCCAACGTGTTTTGGAATTTTTTTTTTTTTATCAAGTCTTAGCTGGCCATTGCATGGATCCACAAACTACCATTAGAAAATTTAATCATGTTTAAAATGGTATCATTAAACAAATATATAGTGGGTTGGAATCGTTGTTTAGCTCTTGTTCTCGAGAAAATTGTTTATAAATTTCTGAAAATCCTGTGTTTCTTTCCTTGCCTTGTTGAAAGGAAGATTCGGGATTTGACTAAGATATTTGTTTATTAGAATCAAGTTCCGCCATTGAACTGAAAATTCTTATACAAGAAGCTCTAGCCAACGAAGAACATGACAACGTGCCACCGACTAGAAACAACTGACGAGTAACTCAAAGCTGACAGAAGGCCGGACCGGCCCGGACCGGCCCGGTCTTCCCCAAGGTCGGCCTGAGCCCTGCCCAAGCTAGCCTCACGTAGGGATGCAAATACCCGTAATGTTGTGACTTTTAAATTTTATCCCATAATCCTAAATCAAATCAGTTGACCCTTTTATGATTTGAACTTCAACACAGTTTTTGTGATTTTTAAAGGTTTAATTATAAAATTTGATATGCTAATTGATTTTTCTCATATTTTAATTGTCTTTCACTTTTATTTTTTTAAAAAAATGATATTTCAATCTTTCATATCCGAGTTAATCCTGATTTAGCAAATTTTAGGACTTTTTTAATAATTGTCTTTTTTTATGGTCTATTTACAAAAAAAACCATATACTATGCTGCAAAATAATTTCTAAATTAGTTTAAAGATGTTCATTAAAAAATCTCGGGGACTATTTCACAAAATTTTTGATTTTAAAAGGTTTTATTAGCCAATCAATCGTGTTTGTAATTTTCAAAATTTCTTAAACTTTTTTGTAAAAGTTACGCCATTTTTTGTGCTGAAAATTCATGAATTTTTGGCCGATCATCAGTCCGATGTCCATTCAGCCCATTTCCTTTTCGTTTTTTTTAATCCAACGGCTTCACACACTATTTAATTGGAAGTAAAATTCAAAATTAAAAATATTAGTATATTAAAACTCCAATTTCATACAAATTTATATTGTAGATCAAATTAGATCAGTTGGAAAGTATTAATCCCATATCGAATGTTTTCCAATAATTTGGGACTTGTGTTATACTTATATCAATAATTTGGGACTTGTGTTATATTTATATCAAGTGATCAGCTATAAAATCTTAAAGTATAAGTAATCAAGTCACAAGAATTGATATCGAGGGAGGGCAAAAGGATTGCACGACATCACCTAGACTTCTTCTTTCCTTCAACTCTTTTTTTTTCTTTTTTTTACTCTTGAATCTAAGTAAGATTCAAAGCCTAAAAATCATGATCATCATAGTATATTGTCTCATTTCTTAAAAAACCTAAAAAAGAGTTAGGGGGTGACCCTTGGTCCTCCCCACACTGATGTAATAAGTAAGCCTCCAAGTTTCTCATTTTATTTTTTTTATATTTATTTGATGTTTCACTCCAAAAACTTACAAGATTTTTTGATTTTTTTGTTGGTACTCGTGAAGATAAATTGAAAAACCACTAAGACAAGCATACCATGCACCTAATGAGGAGACTCTTATAATCACTTTTAGAGATTTCTTGCTTTTTGTAGGCCAAGTGTTGAGAATACAACAAGACCTAAAAAGTTTTGGAAAAACCTACAGAATGGTGACCACAATGGGACATCCTTGTGTGAGATAAATTTTTGTGTTTACTTCTTTTTGAGACATTTCAATTTCACTTTGACTTTTTTGGTGTTTCATGAAATGTTCAATGGTTATTTACTTTCTTTATTTTTTTTAGTATTTTTAAAACTATTTTCAGAAAACTAAAATTCAAGCTACTTTTAGTCAAATACAGGCTTTACGAATCCTCTATCTGAGTATCAAGATTGTCAAAAAAATAACATTTCAGACTTAGAGTGTGACCCGCAGTGATTTGATACTTGGAAGAACTTATGTAACTCCCACGTCAAAAACGAATGAGCTATATTTTGATTATGCTTACAGAGGTCAGAGGATTGTACCTCATTAAATATAATCAATGGATTAAGGGGTTACTTTCTATTGAGAACTTCTTCTTTAGTCTTGTATTAGTTCAAGAACTATTATGATTATAAGGAATGTAACCCACAGACTAATTGTACTATTTTTTCTAAACTTGATAGCGTGTGAATTCGATATACATCGGATATCCTGGCATATTATAATCTTAGAAATAGGAGTGTCACGTATCTTGTGAAACACTAATAAATTTCACATAAACCCTCAAAGTGATGAAACCTATTTGACAATAAAGGTTGATAGAAATCTTGATGAAACCTACGCTTGTAAGTCTTATCGATCAAAAATAGGGTTTTGATAAGTTAATTGAACTTATTATTATAAACCAACAAATCGCTAGTATGTAGTCTCATAGAACCCTAACTTATGGCGGCTATGTGAATCTAACACGTATAAAAAGCTCGTCCAATAGGCAGCCATCATTCCTAAAGATAATCAAGGACCAAATATCATAAATTCTCACTAAGTTGCTCGTACATAAATACCCTCATGTTGCCACTCCAACGATAAATGATATTTGGCTTTATATTGTCAACTTTCCCATGAGTTTTAAGATGCCAAAATTCTATGTTTATGACAAAATGGGAGATCCTAATAATCATTTTTATATATTTTCTCTTTGATGCACATGCCTATAGAGGCAATAAATCATTGATGATCCATCTCTTTCAGAAGTCACTAAGTTTGAATGAGCTCAATTGGTTTATTGGTCTTTCCTAAGAAAAGCTACAATCTCTTGATATAATTTTTACAATATTCAAACAACATTACACCTACCAAATAGCACACACTTCAATATCATCGAGTTAATGAATGAGAAAATGTAAAATAAGAAAATTTTTGTTGAATATGCCAACTAATAAAGGGAGAAAGTCATGTGATCCTAGATTTCTCTCACAAAGAAATAACAAATAATTTATTTATTCAAAATACTCTTTCTACTCTTAAAGAAAATTTATTGTCTTGTGGCATTTGTTCATTTGATGATTATTATTAGAAAGCTAATGTATAGAACTTTATGCAAAGATATGATGACCACGTTGACCACAAATTCTTAAAGAAGATAGAGCAAAAGGTAGTTGAAGGTTTCATCTTTGGGGAAGACAACGCTCAAATTAACCAAGTCTCAGTACTAAAATATGACATTGGGTATCCACATCCCTACTAACCTTCACAGCCTCCACCTTGATCTTTTAGAAACACATTACCCTGCCAATTTTCACAAGCACAACCTCCATCTACCTAACCTCATAACCCTCCATGAAACTATTAAGTTGTATCTCCATTTGACAATTATGCTCCTCATGCTCAACCTTGCCATGACCCATTCCTTGCATATCCTATAAACAATATTAGTTGTGTGGGTTCGCTTGAACTAAGTAAATTATTTCAGAAAAATATAATAATTAGGTAGTTGAGTATCATTGTGAAGGATTCCTTCTTTGAATGATCCTCCAAAAGAGGTCAACATATTTAGGCAAGAGCCTAAAATTGACCAATACATAAGAATATTCTACATTTATAACAACATGCATTATTAGTATACTTTAGATGATGAGGATTATAAAAGTATGTTGATAATGATTCATTACTCTACCAAAATTACATAAAAAGTGAAAATCTCATGAACAAATAAATTTCATCCATTAAAGATTAAGATAAAATGATTAACTAGATTATTAATTAAAAACCAAAATCTATAAAAGAAAATTTTAAAATTGACAAAGAGGAGAGCATATTAGACCGAGCAAGGCTCTTGTAAAGGTTTTGATCTTAAAACTTATTATGGATTCACCAAACATAGGGAGATACTTTTTAAACCTCTTAACGAAATAGAACTCATGAGTAGCATATCTCCTAAAAGATTGGCTATCATTTGCAAAATTATCTTCCAAAATTTTAACATAATCCTCTTAGAGTAGGGCCTAATCGAGGAAGAACATAGAGATATTGCAGTCCATTTATCAATAGAAATTGGTGATGCCACAGTTGGTCCAGCACTTGTTGAAATAAAATTTCATGTCCTCGATATCTCCTCGTACTATAACTTGATCCTTTGTCAAAGATGGCTTAGTGATATAAAAGATGTGTCTTCCACTATACATCATTATTTAAAGTTCTCTCATTAATGTATCATCATAATAATTTCTAAAGACCTAATGTCTAAGGATAAAGGCTATCAAATTGTTTGTGAGTTGTCTAAAATGATGTCCACTATCTTAGCTCTCACTTCAATCCTACCTTTGCTTGAAAGACCTAGGACATGTCTAAAAAATTTGATCCTTGCCTTTAAGCAACCTGAGCAACCTCCATATAAACCAATTCCTATTTCTAAGAGCTTTGGTCCACCACCTAAAAAATCTCATATTCCTTTTAATAGTCCATAACTATGTCTATTGATATCCAATCCTCCCTTTTTTAATAGCCCATGGGATATGATGGTCAAAATAGGACATTGATCAAGACAAGGATTCAGAAGAGAAGAACATGTCATGCATGAGCCACCTCCTAAGGGCTTTCAAAAGAAAAGAACAAGGACCTTAGTCCTTTGGTTACCAAGGATAAGAAGAGAGATCAAATCCAACATCTCACCAACTACTCTGAATAATGAAGGCCACCCAATTCTATAAATTAATAGAATTTCTCAAAATTTGTGAAGATGAAAGTATCGAACGCTACCTTACCATCTCAGAAAAATTTTAACAAAATAGTGTGGGTAAAAGAATAAATAAAACTTTGTTAGAGAAAGCACATAGTATATTCAGTGCAACCAATCTTGACAAGGATTTTTAGACAGAAGCAATTAACACAGCATGTTTCATTGTGAATCGAGCTTCTCATATAGTCATTGGTTACAAAACTCCTACAAATTATTCTTCTTTAAAGATTGTTTCTTGTCCTACTTATGTTATGTCATCAAGGATAAGTTAGATATACGTTCCAAAAAGTATATATTTTTTTTATTATGCTAAAGGTGTTAAGAGTTATCATTTATAGGATCCTACTATTTTTAATATAATTATAGAAAGAGATATAGTGTTTAATGAAAATGCTATATTGAAATCTCTCAAGAAATATCCCAGTGATATAATTCAAGTAGAGGTAGACCTTGCAATTCCTTTATAAGAAGATATTTGGAGTGTGCTAAATTTTTTAGAAAATTATGAGAGTCAAGTTAAAATTTCTGAGAAGACTCTATTTCAAAAATCTCAAAGAAACATAAAGTCACTTGAAATATATGATTTTGAGGATATAATAGCTTTTGCTTTATTTACTAACAATGATGATCATTCTTCTTATAAAAAAAATAGTGCATGATAAGAATTCTTTTTAGTGGTGAGTTGCTATGAATGAAGAGATGGATTCTCTTCAAAAGAACTATACTTGAGACTTAGTAAAATTACCAGAAGGTAAAAGAGTAATTGATTACAAGTGGATATTTCAAAAGAAAAAGAATTCTTCTGAAATAGATGGTATTAAATTCAAGTTTCGTTTAATTACAAAAGAGTATTCACAAAAAAAGAATATTTACTTCAATAAAATTTTCTCTCCTGTAATTAAATACACATCTATTTATTTTTTACTTGTTTTAGTTACTTTTCATAATCTTGAATTAAAATAACTTCATGTCAAAATTGTCTTTCTGCATAAAGAACTAAAAAAATAAATTTTTATATATAGTTTGAAAGATTTATCCAAGAAGGCAAGAAAAAATGTGCATATAAGTCAAACAAATCACTTTGTAGTTTGAAACAATCTTTAAGATAATAGTATAAAAGATTTGATAGTTTTATGTTAAGACAATTTTATCCATTGCAAACATAATTTCTGTGTCTATTTTAAAATGCATATCAATAATTATTTATTATATTATTTTTTTATGTTATGTTATGTTTATTGTTAATCAAGACATATTTCTACTTAATGATCTAAAGCTTAGAATGAAAAAAAAAAATTTGAGATGACAGATTTAGATGCTATAAGGAAGATTTTTGACATGGAGATTGATCGGGATCGAAAGCATGACAAGTTATGTCTCAAACAGATCAACTATCTCGAGAAGATTATTTCTTGTTTTGGCATGTAGAATTCAAAATTTGTTAGTACTCCTTTAGCATCCCACTTCAAGCTTTCAGTTCAACTATTTCCTTCTATAGACAAGTAGTATGCATACATGGAGAATATCCCATTCTCAAGTGTTGTCAGAAGCCTAATATATATTATGATATACATAAGATCTGATATTACACAAGCCGTCAGCATTGTTAGTCGTTACGCGGCAAATCTTGAAAAAAATCATTGGCAAGTTGTGAAGTGGTTATTAAGATATATCAAAGGTATTCTTAATATTGGTTTATATTTCGATAAGAACACAGTTCAAGATACCAAAATTATTAACTACATAGATTTAGACTATGACAGAGATCTTGATTAATGATAATCCCTCACTGGTTATTTTTTCACTCTTTGTGGTGATCCTATTAGTTAGAAGTGTATATTATAGTCAACTGTGATATTATCTATAACAGAGTCTAAGTATATGGTAAATACAGAAACAATCAAAGAAGCTCTATAGGTAAAAGGTTTGGTAAGTGAAGTTGGTTTTTTCTAATGTGTTCTTCTTATTTTTTATGATAGTCAAAAGGCCATACATCTTGCAAAGAACCAAATATATCATGCCAGATGAAAGCACATGGATGTCCGACTTTACTTTATTCGAAATATTATTGAAGACGGCAAGATTTCTTTACGAAAAATTCATACTTCAAAAATTCTATAAATATATTGACGAAGGTGATTTTGATGATAAGTTCAAGCTCTACTTGAACTAGATCAATATTCAAAGCATTGATTATGTCCTATGGGGCAATGACATAAGCATCTGTTGAAGATTTAAATTTAAAAAAGAAGAGGATTTGAGCCAAAGTGGAGATTGTTGACTTAGTCATGTCTCGAATGTAGATTTTTCAGAGAGTCCTAATTAAATTAGGATTCATATTAAAAAGTGATTTAGTGGGCCTAATACTTTTCTGAATTTGTCTCTTACCAAAAGACTTGGATTAGTAGGATTTTTATTTGAGTCAGTCTCTTACTTTAACTCAAACTCAATTAGGCAACTTCTATAAATACCATATTCATCTAAAGATTTCAGACAGTGAGATAGAGAGACATAAATCAAAACCCTCAAAATATTTTATGACAATTAGGCTAGTTAGTCTCTTATGAGGGTTGATAATATTTGAGTTTCACCTCCATCACTACAATTTTCTTTTCTTTCTCATTAATATAATATCCTCTGGATCGCCTTTGCCTGTGGAGTAGGTCATAAACTGAACCACGTAAATCTCTTGTATGTTTTTTTTTCTTTTCTTCTTCTACATATTGAATTGTGGTGGACATTAGTATTTCGCACAACAAGATTCAAGCCAATAATTGCAGCATTAGAAGTTGGCTATCGAATTGCATCCATGTCTCTTACTATCTCGAGCGAAAGGTTTTCCATCCTTCCATGTGCTAATCTAAAAGACACACATGTCCTCATCATCCAACCCCATCTTGTATTCATAAATAGGTTGCCTTGTCCTCGAGAAACTATTTTTTATCTCAATATAGTTTGTCCATGCTTTCGTGGTGATCTCCTCGAGTAATTCATTCCCTAACATGAATTGTTCACTACCTTTTCTGATTGTGCCATTCTCGAAGTTTTTTGCCATTGATTTCTACTAATCCATAATGTCAAAAAGCTCCTTTCTGCTTTGTGTTTTGCTTTCTTTCATCGTTTCATTTTCTTCTCTTTTTTTTGGTCCCTCTACTTTTTCATTTTTCCTTTCCTCTTGTAGGGAAAGTCTGAGCATCTAGTAGCTTTGACCTTTAGGTTGATCTTGAACATTTCACTTTACTTTAGAAAATTTTTACTTAACCCATAGATTTTAGGGCATGTAGATTTTAGTAGGAGCAGAAGCTCAGACTTGGCTTCGACGAGTAAAGTTGTCAAAGAGGCAAAGTCCTCCAATGATTGTGAGATGGCAGTTCGAGAGAGGGCTCCTCCTAGGAAATCCGAGCATGTCCCTTAAGACTCAAATGTACCTCTTCACATTTCAAACACTTGCCCTTTGAAATGCAATCCTTCCTCCTAGGTTAAGGCCTTTCTAGCTAAGTTTACTTTGGGGTAAAAATATGTAGAGCTTCTCCTTTTTGGCTTCTACTTTCCCATAGGAACCGAGGTGGGTCACTCTAGATCCAACAAGGATTCTAAAGCCCTCAAAATATTTATTGAATAATGTTTGAATTAGAGCTTAGGTTTTCCTTCCAGAGGTTTATTAGGATTCTCTTAGCTAGCTACAAGATGACCCCTAGATATGTTCACTCCAAATGCTATATGTTCCATGGTTGCCTTTTGGGTCTTTGCCCACTCTCTACGTGTAAAACCAAGCTCCAACCTCTTTAAGAATACTTTTTCTATTTATCGCTCTAACAACTATCCCAGCAAATTATGCTTTTTTGTCGGGCACAGTCATTGGAAAAATCCTTCTTCTATTCACTTCTAGAAAGATCAATTTATAAGAAGTTTTTATTTATAAGACTTTGGAGTATTGTTTTCCCTAATAACCCTAGTTATTGTAGAAAGAAACCCAAACTCTCTGCGTAGGAAAGAGTATTTTAGAATCTTGAACAAGCTCTCCGAATGTAGACAATCGAGTCAACCATCACTTGAATTTCAAAGAGCACTTTTGTATTTAGCAAAAATTACCAAAACCCTCCTAAGAATTTCAAAACTTACCATAAACCTTCCTTGATTTTTCCATTTTGCAATCAGTCCCTTAAATGTGACAATAGTTATGTTTACCTTCATGCAATTCCAACTGGCATTGGAAAAGAGGTGAAATGACATTTTGCCCATGTTGAATTTTTTTGAAAAAGGACAATTTTAGGGATTTTAGCGATAGTTCCATTCTCATCTCACCCATCTTTGCTCTCTCACTCTATAGCTTTTATGCTCACTCTCTCACTCTCGTGCTCTCTCAAATCATCATCTCCAGCCAGCTATCACAATCTGATTCATTTTCACTCGCTCTCGTGCTTGTGTGGCAGCATGTCTTAGGTCCCTCCCCCGCTAGACATCATCATCCTACTCTGCTCCCGCTTGTTCTCCTCGTCTGTGCTTGCATCCTGCCTTGACTTCGGGCTCACGCGGCAACATCACCGCCATTGGCGAATCCCCTCCATCAACACTTTCTAATAGACAGTTAATGTCAACAATCACTCTCTATGTGGTTTTATTTTGTCTAGTTTGGGTGGTTTGGCTCAATTGTTCTCATTTTGATCTCAATTTTGAAGATGACGTGGAAGTGAGTTTAGGGATTCAGGTGTTGAATGAGCGCTGTTTTGTGGGAAATAAATTGTGATGGTGAATGTGGAATATTTGCTAGGTTTTGGATGATTCCAATCTTGCAAGACTTGCAATTATTTTGGCATATTTGTTTTCATCTTAGATAAATTTTTCTTTCTTTATATTTTGCATTTTTAACTTTGAAAAAACAAAACTATAATTGCCTTATTGTTTGCTGTTAGATATGATATTTGTCAATAAATGATCCTAAATGATAGTTTGTATGAATCTAAGATACTTGCCAATCATGTGCATTATATTTGATGTCTGATTATATGTTAATGAGTGTTTTGCGCAGTATAATATCTTTCCGATTCCTATGGCTTATTTATGTGCCTATCTATCATGTTTTGACTATATCAGAAAAGTAGTATACAACATGAGTCAGTTATGTTTACAGTTTGAAAATAATATTTTATAATACTTAAAAGTTCTGAAGGTTCTGTCCAATTATTGTGATTTTGATATTAAATTTGGAAAATAATGAGGAAGTGTATTTAAGGATTAGGGTGATGAATGTAAGCTCATGTTGTAATTTTGGATTTCAATTTGGAAGATAATGAGGAAGTGAGTTTAGGAATTGGGGTGGTTAACATGAAATATTTGCTAGGATTTTGGATGCTCCTAATAAATGGATTATGTCTAGACGGCATTGCAAGATTTGTAATTATTTTGGCCTTCTTGCATTCATTTTAGATGAATTTTTTTCTTTTCATTGTTGTAATTTTAAAAATAAAATATAATTTCTTTATTATATGTTGTTAGATATGATATTCATCAATAAATAATCATGAATGATAGTTTGTATGAATTTGAGTTATTTACCAATCACATGTGCGTTATATTTGATGTTTGATTATACTTCAATTAATGTTTTGTATAGTATAATATTTTTTCAATTACTATGGCTTATTTTTGTGCATATATCTCAATTTTTGATTATATCGGAAAAGTAATATACAATATTGATCAGTTATGCTTATAGTTTAAAAATAATATTTTATTATATTTATTTTATTACACTAATGTGTATGATTTGTTTTTTAGTTATAATGACGAAGAGAAATACTCTGATCTCCTACAAATACTATTTTATAAATCTTAGCTATGTAATGACAAAGCTAAAGAAAAAAATATTTGATTCTCACAAGCAGTTTTTGGGAGTGACAATATTTGTAAAATTATTGAATGCCCTGAAGATGAACAACAATAAGTCTCTACTTGATGAGTTATCCACGATATACGATGAGGATTAGGGTACTTTCAGACTTAGTTGGAAGGCATTCATGTTTAGCTCTCGGAATGCATGTTTGTTGTTAAGGCTTCTGCTAAAAGGATAAAAAGTTGCACAAAATATCGAAAGGTATAAACAAAGACAAGGATGGAGATACACGGTACTAGAAGAGTAGAACTTTGTTCGAGCATTAATGGGGTACATTTTGAGGTTTGTGCTATTTCCGAACTTTGATATGTTTGCCACAATTGTGTTGGCTGTCAAACTTCTCAAATTTAAGAGAAGAGTTCTCCATTTATCCTCTGTTCTATCTCTCAAGCAATTTCACAAATATCTTGTGTGCATAACTCGGGAGCTCTGGATACCAATTAAAGCAGAAGTCCCTCGAAATCTCAATACAATCACATACCAAATTGCAATCGGTAAAAAGAACAAAAAAAGGAAAGAAGTAAAAGAAGAGAACAAATCCAATTTACGTGATTTTCCCAACCAAAGGGCTACACGTACGGGCATCGACAAACTTCAATCCACATCAAAATGAGAATTACAACAAGACAGCTCCAAAGTTCAACCTCAACAAGCAATGATGGAGCTAGTTTGCGATGAATTAATCGTCTACTTCTGTGCCAGTCAATTGCAGTCCCTTCTGTGCCTCTTGTCTAGGGCAATCGCATTTTGAACCTTCTTCGAGGTTGGACACAATGACGTTGAAGTTCAATTTTTTTCTATGGATTTTCTGCAATTATTTCTAGTATGCGATGAATTAATCGTATATTTATTTATTGTTTAAAACGTTATTTCTTGATAATCAGCTTAAAAAGTACAAAAGAAGGTCACTAATGTTAATATATTTTTTTTCTCTGTCATCTAATTAAACATGATAAAGCTGAACCATAGAACTTCATGATAATTCTTCATATGCTTCAATTCTTGCAAATTTTACCCCCATTTCTGATTTCTCGACTCAACATTATTAGAATTGGATTTTCAGGTAGCTTACCCTGGACGTATCGACCAACTCAGATGATAGCTTGAAGCGAATGCTCTACCCAGATTACTTCACTACAATCTTCTGGTCCCCTTTTTAATTTCGAGTTCATCTGGCTGACCCGAAAGGTCCACAAATGGTATTGGCTTCTCGTACCCCGACCTCGATGAACCCGATGATATTTGGGCATCTCAGTTGGAGCAGTTCGACTATGTGATTCTCTGGTTCACCCGGCCGTCGATGTGCTAAACGGCAACGTCACTGAACTCACGCTTCAGTACTCCCACAGAATGGCCTTCACAACAACACTTGTAGCTAGAAATAAGCAAGAAAATAAAAAAAAAAATCGGTATATCAAATCATACAAATTAAAAATTGTATCGAAAAATTAATTCTTAAAATAAATCACTATAATTATAATTATTAATTTTGATAAAATCAAAAATCTAATTCTGATTTTATATTATGTGAAAAATGAATAAACCAAAATCCTACCGAATATATGTTAATATATTTAAAATTAAATCTTTATATGGTTATAATGTAAAATACAAAACTTTAAAATTAATAATAAAATTAATACATCAATTTTAGAATCAGTCTAGAACTAATTCAAAATTGAAATCAAAAAACCATTTCTAAAATCAAGACAGCAAAAATATTTTTTAATTCAAATCAATATAATTCTAATTCTCAATTTTGTAAATTCCAATTTTAAGATATATAAAATAGTATGATAATCTAATTTTATACACCCCTACTTGTAGCATTCAACGACATGGCTGGCTTCAATGGGACAGTTTTTTCTCCTGACACTTTCGTCAGAGATGGCTTCAACGACATGGCTGACTTTCAGAAGAGATTGGAACAAGGGTGGAGACTGCAGTAGATGAGACCATACCAGAGAAACAAGACCAGCTAGAGGGGCTCAATGAGGTGTTCTTTAAGCTGCAGCTAGAAGAGTTCTCAAAGATGGAGA
This sequence comes from Trichopus zeylanicus subsp. travancoricus, assembly GCA_005019695.1. Taxonomy (NCBI): domain Eukaryota; kingdom Viridiplantae; phylum Streptophyta; class Magnoliopsida; order Dioscoreales; family Dioscoreaceae; genus Trichopus; species Trichopus zeylanicus. Next base: position 327,806 of record RXID01014860.1, on the reverse strand, counting down.
TGGAGGGAAGACAGAGAGATCGGGTTCTCTGGCTGCTAGACATCACCGGAGTGATGGTATTAAGGCCTGACGGGCACCCAAGCTGGTACTGGCGCTAAGACCGTTAGAAACTGACCTTGTACAAGGACTGTGTGCACTGGTGTTTACCAGAGCCTATTGATTCCTGGAGCAACTTCCTGATACATATAATGAGCTTGCCCTGAGGTTTGTAGGAAGTGAAACAGCCAAGAGTACATACAAGAACTTCCAAACTGATTACTCCTGAAACAAGTGATGAAGAGGTAAAATTATAATCATATAAAACCATTGATTATATGATGTCTATTCCAATTCCTGAATCTTATTTGAGTCAATAACATTTATAAGACTATACAGGAAAACATGCACATTTCTTGTGCAAACTTATCTGCTGTGATGGCAAGGTCATGACATCAGTTGGTGCTAATTTATCTCCTGTATGGTACTAGGAAATCGTTAAATTGGTCCAAGGAGCAAGGTATATAGGTACCGAAATTATTTGAATGCTTGTGCAAGGTGATTATTCACAAATGTCTCTGATGATGGAAATCTGATGTTTGATGATGGCGCAACTCAAATCTTGGACAGATTGTTGGTTTGGGAGAATTGCTGCCGCAGAATTCGTCTCATCACTTTGTTTGAAGCTGTTCTAGGAAGAGAGGGGGCAGTCACAACTGATGAAACCTACAACACAAAAGTTGACAAAGACTCGTACCCACGTTTTATGAGAATTCTTTCAAAAGGAAAATATTACTGTAGATAAGAATGATACCCTGAACAAAGGATTTAGTTTCTTCTGGAGTGAAGAATTGAAAGCCAGTTTTAACTGATCTAAATTTTTGTGCGAGGATGTTTCACCCTTGAATACAACAGCGATGACCAACTGCTCAGGTCCACCACCTAATGGTGGCACCCCAAATGCAGCAGTTTCAAGAATGGCATCATCCACTCCATTGCAAACACGCTCGATTTCAACAGAACTTACCTGAGCATTAGATGCAAATTAAGAACTTAGTCATATAACAACATTCAATTATGTTCAATGCATGGGATCACAAGCTCTTCTTTAAATTCAATCATCAGGAAAAAAACTAAAGCTTGGTCATCACCTTACCACAAACATATTACAGGTAATCCAATGGTTGTATGCAGTCAGAAGTCTAATGTTGAGCTTTAAATGGATAGATTCTAGAATTCTAATTGGAGTCAATGTTGTAGCAAATCAACATTAATGTTTAGAGGGACAGTTGAGATTAAAAAATCTAGCCAAAGCTGAATCAACTCAATCCTAATACAACATGACAAAGCTATGTGACAATGGTATGTACCTTAATACCACCAAGATTCATAGTGTCATCTGCACGACCATGTGCTTTGTAGTATCCTCCAGATGTGTATTCAAATTCATCACCATGTCTTCTGAGGATCTATATGAAGAAAATATTGTAGACCTGATTTATTATGTTTGAGTCAAAGGTAAAGGTAAACTAAAACACATTGTATGAATTACAGACTTACTTTTCCATTCCAGATGGGCATGCCTCTGAAGTAAACATCATAATGATCTGCATTGAGCAATGTTGTCGATGCACCAAACATGACAGGGTCAAGGGCTAGCTCACCAATTGCAGCCGTATTCCGAGGCTACAATGGAAATACATGAATAAGCAGGGCATAGCTGTCAAAAAAAAAATATGCAGATGAAATACAAAGTTAAAAGATATGGTAGAAACTAGTCTATCACCAGGAGTGCACGACCTTGTCAGGCTCATTGTTGGTCAAATTCTAACACCAAGGATGCTGAGCAAGTTGAATTTTAATTATGTCCTGGAGAATTACTGTGGGAAGAATCAACAGAAATGATCATATTTGTGATCCCCTTTTGTGTGCATTATAAGCATTTTTATAGTACAGTGAATGCTTAAGATGCTCTTCTCAAACCTTTTCTCATTTAAGTGATCACTAGTAGAAGTGCTTGGGGGTGGAGAATCGAGATTTGAATAGTCATGCACCTTCCAAATTATAGAAATGCTGCCAACCATATAAATGTATATACTACTAAATAATTATCACTTACAAGAGGATTTCCATTGCCATCAAGGATCAGAAGCCTGCATCCCATCACTGGGGTGCTAAATGCAGACAAAGCTTGAGGTTGCAGCAGCGAACCAGAAACAAAGCCACCACCAATCTCTGTGCCGCCACAGTATTCTATGACAGGCTTGTAGTGAGCTCTTCCCATCAGCCACAGGTATTCATTTGCAGAAGAAGCCTCACCAGTGGAGCTAAAGCATCTGCAGATTTTTAATGATTACAAAGAAATGCAGTCAAAATAATTTGATGAAAATCAATCTGTTTCTCATCAAAACCACACATAAGAAGTGGTATAAATAAGCTTAAAATGTAAAGAGGCACAAAATTGTTAAAGCTGGCATGATTAAGTACTAATCTTACCGTATGTTAGACCAATCAACGTCTGCTGTACAATTTGAATTTTTCCAAGCGCGAACAATACTTGGAACCACACCAAGCATTGTTACTTTGGCATCCTGAAATATTTTAGGAGACCAATAACCAATGACAACTAACAATGAAAATGAAATCATAAGTACTAATTACCAAACTAATGGGCTCAGGGAAGCAATTAATGCGATGATCAATATAAACAGTGACCACAGCCTAAAATCCATGATCATCCACATAAAAGACTACATCAAAGCTAATTGCAGGAAGCTTAAGTTCTGTGTTGCTTTAACGGCCTAATCTCCATTTCTTTCCTCAGGAATGCCAAAAAATCAAGAATTTGTGCTAATTAAATCTAGAGCTCTTTACTATATTCTTTAGTTTTTTGCGAAAATGGGATAAAGTATCTGCTTTCTGTGGAAAAGCAAGGTTTTCTGTTGTCTCTAAAATCAGACGAAGAAAGTTTTCCTTTCTGATTAAGCATCCAATTCATTTATTGTTATTCCTCTGATTTTCAGCTGTATTAAGCAAAGGAAATGTCATCTCTACCTGCAAACCATACCAAATGGTTCTATAGAACAATATATCTTCTCAGCAGTGGAAATCAAGCCAGAGACAATCAGGTCCATATTAACCACTTCTATTTTTCAGAGTTTATCAGTACACTTTCTCACGAATATACTGACAGAAACTACTTCCCATTGGAAAGTTTTGAATAAATCCCAATATTATTGGGATATTGATTAGGATTTTTTTATTTCTTTCTATATTTACTATAGTTTCCTAATTGTCTCTCCTAAAATTAGGGTGCTTAGTTTTAGTAGTTTCTTTCCTATATATTGTACTACATATTGTTTGAATAACATGACAAACAGAATTATTTCATCCACTTCTTATTTGTTGGTATCAGAGCTATGTGTTCCTGCCAGCATATTTCTTTCGGCAACCTGATACAGGACCGACCGACCCATCTGCAACATGGCAGAGACTATCCTAAACTTGTTAAAAAAGGCGTCATCTTCAGCCCCTGTTATCTCTAATTCTTCACTGAAGTCTTTACTGTCCTTTACTCCTTCCTTGGACATCCATTCTTTTCAGATAACCCAACACAAATTGAATGGGTTGAATTTCTAAAAATGGTTTCAATCCATTCTCTTCGTTATCAAGGGCAAAGGAAACATGGGTTACCTCACCGGTGCCCTTCCGATGTCATTCCCGACTATTGCAAACTTCGCAACCTAGGAGGCTGAAAACTCCATAGTAGTGGCTTGGCTTATTAATCCCATAGAGCCAAAGATTGGAAGAATATATTTCTTTTACAAAACAACAAAAGAGATATGAGAGGCAGTTCAAGAAATCTACTCCGATTTCGAAAACATAGTCCATTGTTTCAAACTCTGATCATCACTTCGCACCACTCGAGGAGGCTCGACTGTTATTGAATATTATAACACCTTGACCAAGCTTTGGCAGGAGATGGATCTCTTCTACGAGACCAGCTGGAACTGCCCTGAGATAGCATCAAGCACCATCTAATGTTAGAACAATAGAGCGTCTTCGACTTCTTACAAGGCCTCAACAAAGATCTCGATGAAGTCCATAGTCGCCTAGTGGGTACCAAGCCATTACTCTCCATTTGTGAAGCATTCGCCGAAGTCCGACGAGAAGAAAGTCGATGTTGCATGATGCAACAACTCCACAAGCTTGCCCCCTCACCCAGGAGCACAAAATTCAGCCTTGGCTATTAATTGAAGTGAAATCAACAATTCCAAGGGCCAATGTTCAAAAGAAAAGAACCTTTGGTGTGACCATTGCAATAAATCTTACCATACCAAGTATACATGTTGGGAAATTCATGGAAAACCTCCAAAGTAGAAGGCATGAAGTCAGCAGAAATCAAACAAACCTTTTGCATACAATAGCGGACCTCGAACGATTCCACAAGGTCAAGCCAATCTCCTTTCACAATCGAGCAAATGGAGGTTCTAAGAGGTCTTCTAAATCAGTCCAATGAAGTCAATACCGTGACATCTCCACCCACAGCCTCGGTAGCACAATGCAGTAACCCAAAGCTCTTTTTTATCATATAAAGCTACAGGTAAGGATTGGATAGTTGATACTAGGGTCTTTGACTATATGACAAGATTTTCAGTTATTTTTTCTACTTATGAAAAGTGTGATAATGAGATAAAAATTACTGTTGCTAATGGTACCTTGTCTACTATAGTTGGCCGAGGCAATATTTATCTCTCTGGTTTAAGATTGTACTGTCCTTCATGTTCCCAACCAAGTGCAATCTTCTCTTTATTACTAAAATAATCAGAGACCTAAAATATGTAATAAAATTTCACTCTTCCCATTGTGTTTCATGATTTGGCTTTGGAGAGGATGATTGGCAATACCAAGAAAAAAATTGGCCTCTATTACATGTTCGGTGTTGGTATTTGTTCTCCTCCATATCGAGATACCTTAATAATGTTTCTTTATCTATTTCTTCTAATTCTGAGTTTATGCTCTAATACAAACTCCTCGAACATTCTAGTTTTGCTTATTTGAAATGGTTGTATCCCTACTTATTTATCAATAAGGATATTTTTTTTATTTTAGTGTGAAGACTGCATTTCTGCCAAACAAACTCAACAAACACATCCCACTCACCATACCAATCATCAAAATTGTTTCATCTTATTCAAAGCAACATTTGGGGACCAACTCATTTTTCGAATATAACCGGTTATCGATGGTTTATTACTTTTATTAATGATCATACTCACACTTATTAGGTTTATCTTATGAGAGACAAATCAGAAGTTGGTCTCATATTCTACCAATTCCACAAACTTGTGACAAACATCTTCTAATCATCTGTTTGCATTCTTTATACTGACAATGGAAGGGAGTATTTTGCCCATGAGTTTAATCACTACCTTGTTGAACATGGCATTTTCCTATTAGGATTTGTAGCGAAAGATTCACGAATCACCTTATCTCAAACAACACAAGAAACGAGATGTAATACAAAATAAAAGAAAATAATAAGATAAAGCACCGAGAAATCCACTAACAGAAGAAAAAGGCTTTTATAAGAATCTATAAGAAAAACTTCACTCTTTCTTATTCAACAAAACTCTTTCACCAAATCTCGACAACGCCTCCACTTTCAAAGAGAATCTCCAAGAGAACCACGAAAAACCACCATGAGAGACCACCGAGAAATACTAGAAAGACCAACATACGAGAGCCGACACTCTCTCTCTTTCTCTTCTCTCTATTCTTTTTATTCCTCTCTCTATTTCTCTTTACTTCAACCTCAATATTGCGTCATATCTAAGCCCTATATATTATAGTATATTTATATACCTTTATTGAGTTTAAGTTTTACTCTAATTAAAACTCCTAATATTACAAATCAATCATAAATCTAAATCCAACTTTGGATTCCTACGTACGTTAACTCAAACTCTAATTCGAATTCGAAACACCTAAAACTCAACAATTTTCACCTTAACTTGAACTCAGGCGTGCCACCATTATGAATCTTCAGCGTCATCTCTAATTCAGCCTCTGCTCCTGCGCTACTAGCTTATTCAACTAATCGTAAGACGCGAACTCGAGCTAACCTCGAATTCACTCTTCGACCTCACTCTTGGTCTTACTCCCGCACGGCTTCACACAACAGCCACTGCCTTCTCCACTTGCCGGACCTCCTGAGCACCATCTCCTGTCACTAGAGCACTGCCTCACCTGATTTGTACCCTAACAACTGGCCTTCGCTGCCCTGAGCCGCTCTCCTCCTATGCGGGCTTCACAGCGTTGAGCTCCTTCGCGCCTGTGCCAAACCCGCACAACCTGACAGTCCTCGGGCTTCCATGATTGTGAGGTGGCGAGTTCATGGTTCTCTAGCCGCTTTCGACCAGCCTCAGCCTGCGCCTGCGCTACAACCCCTGGTTTGTGTTGCCAGAACCTTGGCCTCCCCGAAGGAAAAGCCCTACTAATGCTTTCGCCATCCGCCTACATGCGCTTGCACAACCTACCGCGCTCATCACCACTTCGAGCTCCTCCACCGGCCGAGCTGTCGCCATCATCCGTCTCCTGAGCTCCAACCTTCATTTCTGCTCACACAACTTTGCTCAATCAAAATCATAAACACCGTGACTACAAACATTAGAGGACATCCCTTGTCGTCCCTCCTCTAGCATCCTCCACGGATGCTACGAGCTTGGCCGCGCCCTAGGCCACGGCACCTTCACCAAGGTCCACCATGGCCGCAACCTCCGCACCAGAGAGAGCGTTGCCATCAAGGTCATCAATAAGGACCTCATCCACCACGACTTCTGCCAGCTCCTCTCCGCCGTTAACTTCAGCCACTCCCGTGGCGTCTGCTACCGTGACCTCAAGCCGGAGAATCTCCTCCTCGACCACGACGGCAACCTCTAAGTCTCCAACTTCGGTCTCTCTGCCCTTGAAGACCAGATCCACCAAGACGGCCTCCTCCACACGCAGTGCGGCACCCCGGCCTACGTCGCCCCTGAGGTCCTACGTCGCCACCTCCGCTAGGCCACGGCCACGCTGGGTCGTCACAACTAGACCACCATCCCGGGTCGTCGTCAAACCCGTGCCATCATGCCGGGTCACGCGCCGCCGCAGCTTGCACAGCCTGAGTGGCCCGCGTAGCCTCGCGCTGCCTCACGCGCTAGCGCCCAGCGTAGCCCACGCGGCCCGCGCACTGCCCCGCGCGTTGGCGCACCGCGCAGCCGCACGCTGGCGGAACTCCAGCCTGTGCAGTCGTGCGCACTACAGCACGCTACGCGCGCCACCGGCCGCTTCCGTTGCTATGCCGCACGCCGGACTTGCACCGCCGCCGGGTCACGTGCAGCCACGCCGCCGGCGTCAGCGGCCTTGCTCTGGTCGAGAGAAATGAAGATTTTGCAGATACAACTCTCAAATTTTCGTCAAATCTCGATCCGCTTTCACTTCTCCTGTCATAAGGCAAAATGTATCTCGTCGTCAAAACTTCTACACCTCAAATAAAGATTTTGTTATCTTAGTTGTTTACTCCTAATCTCTTATATCAATTGTTGGGATTCATAACGGAAGGTTCACGAATCAGCTTATCTCAAATAACACAAAATCTAAGAAGTAATAAAAAATAAAAGAAAATAACAAGATAAAGAAAAGATCCACTATCAGAAGAAAAAAACTTTTACAAGAATATATATGAAAGATTTCACTCTTTCTTATTCAACTAAACTCTTTCACCAAGAATCGGCAGCACCTCCACTTTCAAAGAGAATCTCCAAGAGAGCATCACGAGAAATCACCACGAGAGATCACTGATAAGCACTAGAAAGACTCACACACAAGAGCCGACACTCTCTCTCTTTCTCTTCTCTCTATTCTTTCTATTCCTCACTTTCTATTTCTCTCTAATTCAACCTCAATATTGCGTCATATCTAAGCCTTATATATTATAGTATATTTATAGACCCTTATTGAGTCTGAGTTTTACTCTAATTAAAACTCCTAATATTACAAATCAATCATAAATCTAAATGTAACTTTGAATTCCTACTTTAACTCAAACTCTAATTCGAATTTGAAACACCTAAAACTCAACATTTTCCATCAAAGCTTGTGTACTTATACCCCTCAATAAAACGAAATTACATAATGAAAAAATTGTTACCTCCTTAAAGTCAATCAATCCCTCATGTTTACTAACCATATCCCAAACTCCTTCTGGGGTGATGTCGTGTTGACTATAGCTTACCTTATCAACGAACTTCTATCCAATGTACTTCACTTCCAAACCCCACTAAATTGCTTACTTGATTTTTTTGCACATATTCACATCCCTAAGCTCCCTTCCACCTCCGGTTTTTGACTACACTGTTGTTATCCATAATGCTAATCCCACCCAAGGCAAACTTGGCCCCAAAGCTCTCAAATGTGTCTCCCTTGGTTATTCACTTTTCCAAAAAAGTTATAAGTGCTATTGTCCATCCTCAAAAAGAACTTATGTCTCTTGTGATGTAACCGTTTTGAAAATCAAACCTACTATCCCAAAACTTCTTTTCGGGAGGAGATAACCAATAAAGAGAACCATTGGGATTCCTCCATTCCACTATCTATATCTCTTCCTTCCCTCTCACATATTCCATCTCAAGACCAACTTGTGCCCACTCAAGTGACTGGTCAAGAGGAAGAAACTAAGCCAATACCAAACCAAAACCAGCTCTTGGTGTACTCAATGAGGCCAAGGGTTCCTTATGAAGGCCAACCAACCAAACCGAAGCAAGAACCTTTGGAGATCCCACAGGAAGATGATGCTATTATTCATGACCTTGTTCCTATTGCCATAAGAAAATAGGTAAGATCTTCTACTTAGCAAGTTAGCATCCCATTTCAAAAAATCTAATCTACTCCAAGTTGTATCATAATTACAAGACATTTATCTCAAGGGTTAATAAAGTGGAGATACCTAAAGATATTCAAAGTATAATGCAAGATCCAAGATGGAAAGCAACAATGCTAGAAGAAAAGAAAGCCCTAATCAAAAAATGAGACATGAAAATGTCAAAGGAATTAGCTAGTCATTCAAAGATAGCAGATTTTATGGCTGATTTTATACCAAAATTAGCAGATTCTATGGCTGATTTTATACCAAAGTTAGCAGATTCTATGGCTGATTTTATACCTGTAATAATTGTAAATATTTTCCTTATTTAGGATATGCCTTATTTTCTTCAACTTGTATTCATTATATAAGGGGCATTCTTCTCCAAGGAGGACACCAGTTTTTTTGATCAAGTTATCATGGTATCAGAGCTTGAGTTCTGAATTCTCCTGTGTCTCTTTCTCTCAGTCTTAGTTCAGTTCATTATTCTTAGTTATTTTAATCAAGTTATCTCAGCCTCATGTCTTCAGACAAGCATGAATTCTTGATTCGTTTCAATGGCAAAAATTACTCAGCCTGGGCATTTTACTTCAAGATATTTGTCAAAGGTAAATATCTATGGGGTCATATTGATGGCAGCAAACCTGCACCTGACAAAGACAAGAATGAGCACTCCAAGTGGGAAGTCAAGGATGCTCAAATCATGACATGGATTCTAGGATCTGTAGAATCCAACAGCATCTTGAATCTTCGACCCTTCAAAACTGCAACTGAAATGTGGAATTATCTGAAAAAACTCTATAGTCAACACAACACTGCTCGTCGGTTTCAACTTGAATACGAGCTAGCAAATCTTCAACAGGGCAGTCTCTCAATCTCAGATTTTTATTCTATCTTCATGAATCTTTGGGCTGAATATACTGATATTGTTTATGCTACCTTACCTCCCGAAGGTCTTATTTCTATTCAATCTGTACATGAAACTACTAAGAGGGATCAATTTCTTATGAAATTAAGATCTGAATTTGAAAGCACCAGATCTAATCTTATGAATCGAGAAACTGTTTCATCCTTGGATGCATGTCTCAATGATTTATTTCGTGAGGAACAATGGCTTCTCACTCAAGCCACCATGGAACAAATTAAATTCATTCCTATTCCTATGGCTTATGTAGCCCAAGGCAAGTCAAAAGGTAAGGACATAAGTACTATTCAGTGTTATTGCTGCAAAGAATTTGGCCATTATGCTTCAAGTTGTTCAAAAAAATTCTGTAACTATTGCAAAAAAAATGGACATATTATCAAGGAATGTCCTATTCGACCTCCCAAGAGATCTGGAACGACATACACTGTCTCAGTTGGTTCTTCTAATGCTGGTAGTTCTGAGGATAAAGCTCATCTGACACAAAGTGCTCCTGCTCCTATTCAATCTGTAACACTTGAAATGATTCAGCAAATGATCATTTCTACATTTTCCGCATTAGGACTCTCAGGTAAACCTTTCTCTAAACCTTCACCGTGGTACTTTGATTCTGAAGCTTCCCATCACATGACAAACAATGTTAAATTCCTCACCAATGTAAATAAATATCCTGGAAATCTCAAGATTTATACAGCTGATGGAAACTCCTTACCTATCACTGCCACTGGTGATGTTTCTTCATCCATAACCAATGTCTTTGTCTCTCCTAACCTTACCACTAATCTTGTTTCTGTTGGACAATTAGTTGAAAATGATTGTAAAGTGGAATTTTCTAAATCTGGTTGTGTGGTGCAGGATCAGCAATCGGGGAAGATGATCGCAAGGGGGCCTAAAATTGGACGTCTTTTTCCTCTTCAGTTTCCTATGTCTTCATGTTCCTCTTCATCTATTATCACTTGCAATTCTGCTTATGTTGATTACCGAGTATGGCATAAACGCCTTGGACATCCAAACTCTAATGTGCTTTATACTTTGCTAAATTCTGGTTTACTTGGCAATAAAGGGTCACCATCTCTTAATACTGTTCAATTTGATTGCAATTCTTGTAGGCTTGGAAAAAGTAAAGTTCTGCCATTTCCCACTCACACCTAAAGTAGTCCAGCCTTTTGATTTGATACATAGTGATGTATGGGGAATGGCGCCAATTACTTCCCATGCTAATTACAAGTATTTTGTCACTTTTATTGATGACTATAGTCGCTTCACATGGATTTATTTTCTGCATTCTAAAGATGAATTGTTTTCTGTCTTTAAGCTTTTTCATGCACATATTCAGACCCAATTTTCTGCTAGTATCAAAATTCTTCGTTCTGATAATGGGGGAGAATACATGTCTCATTTATTTCAAGAATTTTTACAAACCAATGGTATAATTTCTCAAAGGTCTTGTCCTTCAACCCCTCAACAGAATGGAGTGGCTGAAAGAAAGAATCGACACCTTCTAGATGTTGTTCGCACCCTCCTATTAGAGTCATTTGTACCCTCTCGTTTTTGGTGTGAAGCTCTCTCAACTGCTGTCTATCTCATCAATAGGTTACCTTCTTCTTCCTTGAATTATGTTTCCCCTTTCTTTCGGTTATTTGATCATACCCCAAATTACTCTAATCTTCGTACTTTTGGTTGTGTGTGTTATATTCATCTTCCTACACACGAACGGACAAAACTAACAGCTCAAGCTGTTCAATGTGCTTTTCTAGGCTATTCGGTGCACCAAAAAGGTTTTCTTTGTTATGATCCCAACCTACGACGTATTCGGGTTTCTCAAAATGTGATTTTTTTTGAAAATCAGTATTTTTTTTCCACACACAAGGATGACCTTTCTCCTTCATTCTCTGTTTTGCCAATGTTTACTAATTATTCTGAAGATTCCATGCCTTCAAAGCCTCTCATAGTCTACCAACGACGCAAGATTCCAGCACCTCTCGGGCCCCTCCAGCTCATTCCCTTAATGCTGATCCTGTTCCAACAACTGCACCAGCACCTCTCAGACAAAGTACTCGAGTTCGTAAACCACCAGATAGGTATGGTTTCACCTCTCCTTTATCTTTGACAGCCACCTTGTCCTCTATTCCTATTCCATCATCCTATAAGCAGGCTATGGAGCATGAATGTTGGCGGAGAGCTATTGAAACAGAACTTCTTGCACTTGAAGAAAACCAAACATGGGATATTGTACCGTGTCCACCATCTGTGAAACCTCTTGGTAGTAAGTTAGTGTTTTCTATCAAGCTCCGTTCTGATGGATCCATAGAACGTTACAAGGCTAGATTGGTGGTTCTTGGCAACAAGCAAGAGTATGGCCTAAATTATGAAGAGACCTTCGCACCAGTAGCCAAAATGACCACTGTACGAACAATACTCGCCCTAGCAGCATCACAATCATGGTCTTTACATCAAATGGATGTAAAGAATGCTTTCTTGCATGGTGATCTCAAGGAGGAAGTTTACATGAAACTTCCCTACGGTATGCCCACTTCTTCCCCTAATGAAGTTTGCAAACTAAAACGCTCTTTGTATGGATTGAAGCAGGCACCACGAGTATGGTTTGAAAAGTTTCGATCGACCCTCCTTAGTTTTTCATTTACACAAAGCCAGTATGACTCCTCACTTTTTCTCCAACGGACATCCAAAGGCATAGTTGTTCTTCTTGTTTATGTGGATGACATTGTCATCACCGGTTCTGATATGGAGGCTATATCTAAACTTCAGAATTTGTTGCACTCTACTTTCCACATGAAAGATCTCGGCCCACTCACCTATTTTTTGGGGTTAGAGGTGCATCATCAGCCTCAAGGTATCTTCTTGAATCAACACAAGTATATTATGGATTTGGTTCAGCTAGCAGGACTCACAAACACTAATTCTGTTGACACCCTAATGGAAATTAATGTAAAATATCGACGGGGTGAAGGGGAACTTCTTGAGGATCCCACTTTATATCGCAAGCTGGTTGGAAGTCTTATCTATCTAACTATCACCCGCCCGGACATCTCTTATGCTGTCCATATTGTCAGCAAGTTCATGCAAGCCCCTCGGCATCTCCACCTATCTGCAGTCCGCCGCATCATCAGATATATCCTGGGCACACAAAGTCATGGCTTATTCTTCCCTACTGGTTCTTCCCTCAAACTACAGGCCTATAGTGATGCAGATTGGGCTGGTTGTCCGGACACAAGAAAATCAACTACCGGATGGTGTATGTTTCTTGGTGATGCTCTTATCTCTTGGAAATGCAAGAAACAAGACTCGGTCTCCAAATCATCCACTGAGGCGGAATACCGTGTCATGTCTACTGCATGCTCAGAAATCATTTGGTTACGTGGTCTTTTAACAGAGTTTGGTTTCACCCAAGATCAACCTACTCCCTTACATGCTGACAACACTAGTGCCATCCAAATTGCAGCCAATCCTGTCTACCATGAACGCACAAAGCACATAGAGGTTGACTATCACTCTATCTAGGAGACCTATGATCGCCAAGTTATCACTCTCCCACATATCTCTACTACTCTACAGATTGCGGATATTTTCACCAAACCAATGACACGACAACGACATAACTTTCTTATTAGCAAATTGATGTTTGTTGACTTACCCGCATCAATTTGAGGGGGGATGTCAAAGGAATTAGCTAGTCATTCAAAGATAGCAGATTTTATGGCTGATTTTATACCAAAATTAGCAGATTCTATGACTGATTTTATACCAAAGTTAGCAGATTCTATGGCTGATTTTATACCAAAGTTAGCAGATTACATGGCTGATTTTATACCTGTAATAATTGTAAATATTTTCCTTATTTAGGATATGCCTTATTTTCTTCAACTTGTATTCATTATATAAGGGGCATTCTTCTCCAAGGAGGACACCAGTTTTTTTGATCAAGTTATCAGAAAAGTCGTTGAGTTATCCGAAGGAAAAAAAACAAGTGGATGCAAGTGAATTTTCACAATGAAGTATGGCACAAGTAGGAACATACAGAGATATAAAACAAGATTGGTAGCTTAGGGATATGCATAAACCTATGGCATAGATTATGAAGAAACATTCACATTTATGACCAAATTAAACTCAATTCACGTTCTTATATCTCTTACAGCTAATCTAGACTAGGAACTACACCAAATGAATATAAAGAATACATTTTGAATGAGAATTTGGAAGAAGAGGTGTATATGAAGTTGCCATCTAGCTTTGAGAAAGAAGAAAGGATGGGAAAGGTGTGCAAATTAAAGAAATCCCTTTACGGGTTGAAACAGTCTCCGAGGACATAGTTTACTCGATTTAGCTCAGCCATGAAGCGATTCAGGTACAAACAAGGGAAGGCTGATCACAACTCTTTGCTAAATAAGTTAAAGATGAAATATAATCAATCCTAATAGTCTATGTAGATGATATGGTATTAACTGGGGACGAGCATAGGAAATTGATAGACTTAAAGGACTGCTACAACCTGAATTCAAGGTCAGGAATGTTGGAAAACTTCAATACTTCCTTGGGATGGAAATAGCTAGCAGTCACCAAAGCATATTCATTTACCAGCAAAAGTACACACTTTACCTCTTAAAAGAAACAGGAAAACTTGGTTGTTGACCTACTGAAACTCCATTAGATCGAAACTAGAAGTAGAAAGTTACTGACGAGAACCCATCGGTAAATAGAGAGAGATACCAACATTTGATACGGAAACTCATATTCCTATTCCTCACTAGACCAAATATAGCTTCCAATGTGAGTATTGTGAGTTAGTTCATGCATTCTCTCACAAAGAGACACCTAGAATTTGTAAATCAAATCCTTCACTATCGAAAAGGACCTCGAAGCAAAAGGTTGTTATTTTAGAAAACCGAACAGAGAAATGTTGACAATTTTGTAGATGTTGATTGGGCTGGCTCAGTTGAAGATAGCAAATCAACTATTAGGTACTACACTAAACTATGAAAAATCTTAGTAACTTGGAGAAGCAAAAAGCAATCCGTTATAGCAAGAAATAGTGATGAGGTAGAGTACAGAATTGTTGCTTAAAAAATTTGTGAACCAATTTAGCTCAAAAAACTACTGAAGGACCTAAGTATTCTCCTAGCATGACCTATAAAACTTTATAATGATAATTAGTCTGCTATCAACATCATTCATAATCCTATCCAACATGATAGGATGAAGCATGTGAGGATTGACAAGAGCTTCACCAAGTCTAAGATTGAAACTAGAGCAATTAATCTATCCTACATATCAACCAAATCACAAGAAACCGATATCCTTACTAAAGCCATGCTAAAATCCGGATTTTATGTATTTGCATGCAAGTCAAAAATGATTGATATCTATTTCTCAGCTTAAGGAAAAGTATTGAAAATTTTTGAATGAATCCCAATGTTATTGGGATATTGATTAGGATTTTTTATTTTTTTCTATGTTTACCATAGTTTTCTAATTGTCTCTCTCAGAATTAGGGTGCTTATTTTTAATAGTTTTTTTCCTATATATTGCACTACATACTGTTTGAATAACATGACAACAGAAATTATTTCATCTACCTCTTATTTTACTTCCAATAACATACACATATTCTTATAGGTTTTCTAGAAAAACAAATTCACCAATTAGTGTGCATTTTTTGCACACATTTCTACCAGTTCAAAGTATAGCATGTCAAAGGGATGAGATTGCATTATGATCCAAACACAACACAATATGCAAGCAGTCAGACAAGTCAAACAAAGCCTAAAAGGGTGACAAAAATAACACAACAAAAGATTTACATGAATAGAGAATTCTATTACCGTCTTTTGGTTTTTTTTTCAAGTTGATTTTGAGTTCTTTATTGAGTTATCATGATTTTTAAATTTACTTAAGTATTTGAAAATTACTTTTGTACAATCATACTTGAAAATTATTTGAATTTTACGTGGATATTCTGAACTCTAATTCTCTTTTATTCTTTTAACACCCTCCCTCAACATGGTACATAAACATACATTATGCCAATCTTGAAAATGTTCTATATTAAGTATTCTTTCTTTAAAACTTTGCTGAGTATGTCAGCTAATTATTCTTCTAATGGAGTATACTGTAAAATAATTTATTTCTTCAGTATTTTTTCTCCAATAAAATGAATATCAAACTTAATGTGATTTGTTCTCTCATGAAACATTGGATTATTTAAAATATATAGAGTTGATTGATTGTTACAATAAATTTATGTCACCTATTTTATGAGATATTCTACTTCTTGTAGGAATGACCATAAACATAAAACTTCACATATTCCTAATATCATTGATCTGTATTTTGCTTTTATACAAGGTCTTATCACTATACTTTACTTGTTAGTTTTCTAAGTAATTAGATTATCTCCAACAAATATGCAGTATATTAATATTGATCTTCTATCAGAAACCAATCCAACCCAATCTGCATTTATATAACATTTGTATTTTTATATATTGCTTTCCTATCTGGCTTTTTTGGGAATTAAATGAACTGACTTACATGACTTACTAAGAATGCGATGTTAGACCTTATGATGATTAAATAAATGAGCTTTTTCATAATTCTCGTCTACTGTTCTAGATTTTTGACTTCAGTGCATGTGTATAGATACAACTTTGTATTTGGGTTCACAAGTTTATTTTAGGCTTTGCTTTTCAAAATTTTTGTTTTAGTTAACAAGTTTAATGTATACTTTCTCTAAAATAACGTCAATCCTTTTGTTAAATATACTAACTCTATTTTCAGAAAATAATGCTGTTTGTCTAAATTTTTTATCTCAATTTGGATTTCCAAGAGCTTTTTGAGTTTTTTAATTTCTTTATTGTCATCTCTAATCACGATATTAACATCCATATAAACTAATAATATGATTTTTCTTCCCTAACTCTCTTATGACGAAAATTAAATAATTTGATTAATTTCTTTGGAACCTAATTTATTATTGTCGCATTAAACTTCTCAAACTAAGTCCTAGAAAACTGTTTGAGACCAAAAACAGATTTTCTTAGTTTGCAAACCAGTTGTTCTTCTTCAAGACTAATAAAATCTGGAAATTATAGCATGCACACTTTCTTTTTGAAATCCTTATAGAAAAAATTATTTCTCACATCCATTTGTGATAAATTCCAACTTATGTTTACTATCAATAACAAAATTATTCTTACTGAATTGAGTTTTACTGCTAATGAGAAACTATCAAAATAATCCACCTCATATGTCTATATAAATCCCTGTTTCATCAATTTAGCCTTATACCTATCAATGCTTCCATCTAGTCTATATTTAATAGTATACACTCATTTATACCATATTGCTTTCTTCCCATCTGAAAAGGGTACCAACTCCCATGTGTTGTTTTGATGTAATGATTTCATCTATGTTTATATTGCTTGCCTTCAACTGAAATTACTCAATGCTTCTGTCATTATTTTGGATGTGACAGTGGTTGAGATAGCCAATGCAAAACGTTCAAACCTAAGAGACGGTTTTTAACAGGATACAAATTGACTAATGGAATATTTAGTACTATAAAAAGGCAGTATTCAGTTTAGGTAATGAGTGCACTTGAATTTTTTTCAATCTGTGACCGTATCTATGTTTATTCTGAACCTTCTGAAATGATAGTTGGTGGATTGATCTTCTTATCAGGCCTATCCTTCTATCTATTATAGTAGACAATGTCAAACCTAGTATTATTTCTCTTTTTGAGAATTATAGATGGTAGATATCAACAGATAATGGCAAAATATGCTAAAATAATAAGTCTTGAGTTGTTTTGAGAATTGTTATCAAGAAATTCTATGTCTACGTTGGTTTTAGAGAAGTAGGGTATATTTTCAAAAAAAATTATATCCATAGTTATATATCTTTTGTATTTAATTGGATCATAGCATTTATAACTCTTACAAACTTTAGAATCCTCTAAAAATGCACATCTAATTGCCTTCCATTAAAATTTGTCTTTATTTATACTTAAGTCCTAAACAAAAGAAACATATCCAAATACTAACCACTTTGAGATCAATATGAAACATTTCACTATTAGGACATGAAGTTTGAAAAGAGCTTTTATTTTAGAATAAATCCAAGGATGCTCTATTAATCAAATAACAAGCTATTTGTATTGTATCTCCTCAAAATTTATATGATAAATTTTATTGGACCATAATGGATTTGGCAACATTTAAAAGATATTTATTTTTCTTCTCAATTACAATATTTTACTGTAGTGTTGCTGGGCGAGAAGTTTGAAAAAGAATCCCATTATTTTGCAAATACTCTTGGAATTCTCTTAAGGTATATTTTCTCCTACTATCAGTTTTAAAGCTTTAATGGTTATATTAAACCGATTTTATATTTCTTTATAGAACAGTTTGAATATGTGATTAGCATTTGATTTATTTTTCATTAAGTAAATTCAAGTCATTCTAAAACAGTCATCAATAGAACTTATAAAATACTTATATTCATCTAAAGAGTTATATGAATCAAGAGAAAAGACTACAAACTTCTCTTCTTAACTCTAGAAACGCATATATTTTTGTGATACTTAGCTATCTCACAAGTTTCACAAGTGGATTTAAATGAGAATTAAACCTAAGAACATGGCTTTAAGTTTGGAGAAAAATAAATGACCTAATTTATAATATTATAAGAGTAACTCTTCTTTCTATCTTATATAGGCTTTAACTTGTTTTCCTTCAAATTTCAGAAGAAACAAGCTTTCATTTTTGATTCCTTCACCAATCATTTTTTTCATTTGAAAGTTCTGAAAAACACAATGAGATGGAAAAAAAGTAACATTACAGTTTACATTTTTTTGTCACCTAGCTCACTAAGAATAAATTACAAGGGAATTTGTCAACTAACAAAGCAACAAAAGATTCAATGTTTCAGTTTGTATGTTGTCTTTACTTTTTACTAAAGCATGTTCTCTATTGTCTAAAAGTACATACTATGCCTATAATAGATTTGACAATGAGAAAAACAATTTGGGATTACTAGTTATATGATCCATTGCTTCAAAGTCCATAATCCATGGCTTGTTGTACACTTGATTTGTTACTCCTGTTATGGTGGAGGTAGAAAGATTTTTTTAACTTGGTCACTCTGTCATACTCCTCTTTACTGAGCTCTAGCTTTACTACCTTTGGGAGAACAATTTGTATTTTGATCCTTATTGTACTCCTAATGAGTGTTGGATGCTTGTGAGATGTAAGCAATAGAAGGCCTTCCATGTAGGATTCAATACTTGTTTATTGTGTGGTTTATTCTTTCACAGTGAATGCATTTAAGGTTGACCTTTTACTGAACGACCTCCTCTTGTGATAAATTCTCTTCTTGTAAAGCTTTTGTTGTTGTTAGAGGCTATAGCTACCACCTCAAAACTGGCATTCTGATCTGCAAATTGTATATTTGTCCTTTGTAGTCTAGCATACGTACTGCTGATTGAAGATAGCTTTTCTAGTGACATAAATTGATCTTTTTTATTTGCTCATATTCTTTATCTAGAGTAAATAAGAAAAAAGCTACTCTAAAATTTTCTTTATACTAATTTTGCTTCTCAATGCTAGATGTTGTTTGTTGTATACATCCAATTCGTTCCAAAAACTCTTTATTTTGGCAAAGTGCTCTTTTAGGAGTCTACCAGCTTGTATGGTTCTAACCATGCCTTTTATGATCTCAAAAATCCTTGAAATATTGTCTCTACTTAAGTAGAGTCTTCTAATTTTGTCCCATATTTGTTTTATTGTGTCACAATCCATCATGATGGTGTTTACTTGATCCATGTTGTTTCAAAATATAGTTATTATTTGATCATCTTCTATGAACCAGTCTTATATTGACTTCTTGGGTAAGTCTCCTTCAATATGGAATCTTTTCTCTTTTATTCTCAGAAAGACTTGACATTTTTGAATCTTACCAAATGGATTAATGTCATCTAATGTCCTGAACTATCTCCAAAGATTATAGATATCTTGTTGTCTTCTCTCAGATTTGCCATGATATTTACAAGTTTCAGATTCTATTGATCTTTGATGCAGTTTAGAGTCTGCAAGGCTCTAATATCATGTCATAGTTTCTAAGGTTTATGGATATCAAACCTAAGGTTTGTTCTCAATGAAAAAGAAAAAAGAGCTAATACTTTATTCTAAGTGAAGAATAATAAAAGAAGCTCTTTTCAAACCCTAGTCTCCTCATCCTTATATAGGTGGGAGTCATAATATAACTCATGTTTGGACTTTGTTTTCTTGCAATCTGTCTTTTGGTTTTCTTTTTTAGGTTGGTTTTGACTTTTTTATTGGACTGTGATAGTTCCCAAATTTACTGAAGTATTTGGAGAATATTTTTGTACAATCATACTTGAAAATTATTTTAATTTTACATGGTTATTCTGAGCTCTAATTCTCTTTTATTCTTTCAACAAATACTATCTACATGAAAGATTCAAAATACCTGTACAAACTTAGCAAACCCAAAGCCAAGTGGAGAGCCATTGTATAGGGCCATGGAAGCTCCATTAAGTAAAGTGGCATAAACAAGCCAAGGACCCATCATCCACCCAAGGTTGGTAGGCCAAGCAACAACATCACCATTACGAATGTCCATATGAACCCATGCATCAGCAGCAGCCTTGATTGGTGTCACATGTGTCCACGGAATCGCTTTTGGTTCTCCTACATGACCGAAAACAGCAATATCAATAAACAGCCTCGCATTAAATTCAGGAGAATGGAAAACATAAATAAGCAAACCATGGTTGTAGATTTCAAAGGGAGTAACAACTGATATGATTGATTAATGTAGAGAGATTCCCAGTGTTTAAGCAGTCTAGCAGTTAAGAAGCGGGTAATCAGCATCCCATATTGGAACTAAACAGAAAGAGTTGCGGCCATAAACAAAAAAGAACATCAAAATTATGATTGCACAACAATCAAAATGCATATAGGTAATCAAAGCATATTTCATGCAGATACCTTTTAGTTATTGTAAAAGCCATTAGAAAGACACTTCTAAATGTGGCTTGTAATCCACACAGATTAACACTGAATAGTACACTGCAGACAACCTGGCAAACACTGACTAGAAAACAAATGATATTCCTTGATGTTGGCTCAAGACTGGTGAAGGTTATTTTTCCTAAACTGTAAAGAAGATGTGCAAACATGTAGAATCACTATATACATACCATAGTTATGACAATGGAAATGTGCATTGGAATGAATAGTCCAATACTACACAACATTAATACATGTTACATGAGGTGGACGATCACAGATTATCATATAACCTACATGAGTTACTTAAGATGGTATTAATAAAAAAGAATTAATGGCAAGGTTGTAGTATTTAAAGAATTCTGTTAAGCTTCACCTGTAGTTCCAGAGGAGAATAGGATGTTTGTGAATGCATCTACAGGTTGTTCAGCTGCAGTATACTCATTTGACCTGCAGTTTAAAAATACATAAATAACTTTACTCAAAGAAACAGTAATATAAAAAGACAATGAAGTTAATTATGTACTCCAAACTAAATAAGGAATGAGAAAAAAAACACAAAAGAAATCATACTTAAAATCTGTAACTCCCCCAAGAAAATCCTGCCAGGATATATCACCAGTTCGCAATTCCCTGGTGAAGGTAGAGCCACTCGTGGATATAACAATTGTCAGAGGAGCATTAGCATCGATTACTCTACTGCAAGAACAATGTTACATCATGAGAGATGCAGATTCTTTATGGTCATGCAAGAGATATAATTCTTCATGAAGATAGAGCATTTCTTATGGAATTTACAAAGATCACCTGTATAAAGGAAGCTTCTTGCCACCACGAACTATGAAATCCTGGCTAAGCAAAAGAAAAAAAAATCATAAAATGCATGAGCAACAGGATTTCTGATGGTTTTGGCCACCAAAATAACTAAATATGATATTAGTTTAAAATGTGAATGTTGACACTAATTGAAGCCACAATTCTTCACATGCAGCTGTTCAAATGTTCCTATATTCCATTGACTAAATTCAATTTTAGACACAAGTACAGTGCATAGCACGTAAAGCTCCCCACATCAGGAGCAACTAAAGAATACACGCTGACTAGATCCATGAGCATATTCTCCAGAGAACATTGTCCCAAAAGGGAGGACTCAAAATCTTTGACCAATAAGAGCAGTTCAAGATAAGTAATTTGACATGCCTACTACTCAAAAATATTATTACTTTCGGAATTTTAACACAGAAAGACAACAGAATTGCCAAAAAGGAAATTCCACTGGCAGGACTAACAACAGAAGCTGCCGGACATGTACTATATATCAAAGATCATTCAAATGCATAAAGCGCGAGCCTTCGCTTGAATACCATGCACATTTAAAAAGGGAATGTTAATAAAGATAAGATAACAAATAACTATATGCCAGATCAAAGTTTCCAACTTACAAAAAAAATGTGTCAGACTATATTAGCAAGCAATTTCAAATGCATAAAGCACAACCTTTTGTTCACAAGCCATGCATATTTCTATCATATATAATCAGGTATTTGAATTTCAAAAGATAATAAGGTTATGATCAAAAAACAAGCAACTACATGTCAGAATAAAGTTTTCTATGAAAAACAAATAATAAAAAAAACTAGCGTCAGACTACTTCTTTTGGTAGAAATTGTCAGACTGTATTAGCAGGCAATAACAAACAAAAAAAAAAAAAGCAGAGAGGGCATTTGAACAGTTGAAACCATGCCTAATCTAGATGGGAAAAATAACTAAGAAAGCAGAAAACTATACAATTCCAAGTCACAACAAAATTGTGGTCCATAGTATAGCACAAGGAATTGATGTATGTTGCCAAGAAGTGCCAATGTTTACCCTCCATTTACTCATTTGGAGTCGCTATTCAAGAATAAAAAAGTAAAAGTAAAAAACAGAAAAATCCTAACCTGGGTAAATATTGCTTTGGCATTTGATATTTTGAGCCTCGTTGATATTTCAAGAGGAGCAAAGCTATCAGCAATGGAGACAACAACATAGCCCGCAAGCACAATAGCAAGGTAGATAATTATAGCAGTCACGGTCATCGGCATATCTATTGCAATGGCAGCTCCTTTTGATATTCCCAGTGTTTCAACTGCTTTTGCAACTAGACTGTAAAAGGAAGTTGCAAACTTAGTATCCAATTAACAAACATCCTAAGACCTCTTTTGGATGTGTTAATGCCCATATTTACATAAGAAATACAGTAACAAATTATAGCAAAGCACATTCATCAGGAAATAAAATCTAATGGACATGGTGCCTTCTCTGAGAGTAAACTAACTTTTTCTAATAGCTTCAACAAATCATCACAAAACTTGATTATATAAAGAAATTTCTGTTTAAACTAAATCAAAACCAACTGCAAGGAACATATATCCTTTTGAAGTAACAAAAAAATCAAGGAAATGAAAAAACTATAAAAATGTATTGATGTTACATACTTTTGCTTGAGTGACTATACATTCATATCGCAATTTACCAGCCATTTGATCCAAATTATCAAAAAACTTATTTCATTTTATACATTCAAAAAGGCCCTTTTTTTTTTCTTTCTAGAATCATCACACAATGGTAACAGATGACATTTTACAGAAGAAAAAAGTAATTTGATACACTTAGAATGTCCTTAAGTACCAATAAAGAGTCCAAGTGTCCAAGTATCCAAGTATCCAAGTATCCAATACATGAAAAAGCCTTGGATATGAAGTTCCAAGTGTAACCCTGACCAACATTTGACAGGCTAGAAGAAGAAAGCATTTGTCTCTTTTAATATGAATTTGAGAGATTTCAAAGGCATCTTAGGAATGTTGCTTCCTGTACTCAAGAAAAAATCCATGGCAAACAACATCCCCTCATGCAAGTACCTTAGTGCATACATCCCAGTAACCAAAACACCCAAGGATTCCCAACAACTAAACTAACCACAATCTGTTATATTAGAGAGGGCATCATAACTAAGGAAAGAATTTTACAACTTCTAGATGCTTTTGATTGAATATAGAATGCCAAAAACATGAGGACAAAAGATAGTCTTACGCATCAACTTTTCTAGATTTGCGATAATGGTTACATTTCAAACTTTCCAAAGGTAGAAGTTTCTCTTTTGTTCTAATGAGAACAGCATAAGAGAACATGAAAAGCATATATTTTCTAACAACTTCTAAGGCCAATATCAATTTCAACTACAAGCATTTACCCATAAGGATAACATACCAAACTTCTGCTCGTAATTCTTTTAGAGTCATGCGATTTACTGGTGATGAATCAGATCCTTCATCTCTCCATATAACCACTACATCATCCAAGCTTCTTTTGTCATTCAAATTCAAGCAATTCCATGCAGAATTTAAGAGAGCACCTGGCAACCATTGTCCTCCAGGATAAGAAGCATTTTCACGCAAAATACATGATGGGGGCGCAAAGAAGGATATCCTCATCTCCTCAAACACCATTCTCCAATATGCCTATAAAATAAGGAGATAAATGCAGTCAATATGAAATTTCTATCACAACAAAACTCATCAGGATGAGGAAGAAATACCTCAGGATTTGAGGTAGTAAATTCCTGAAAATCTGAAAAACTTGAGACTGGATCTCTGTACCTCAAGCCAAGAAACTCTTTTCCTCGCCTCTCCAAAACTTGACCAATATTGGTCAACCTTGCTGTCTCCCTGCAATTGCAGAAAAATCGAATTTTCAGTATACAAGTATGTAGAAAAGAAATAGAAAGCAAGGAGATCAACAGAGTATAATGAATCAGTTGTTATGGTCTGCATACTGAGACTAACATCTGAAATAAATAAAATCAATATCTGACACTAAGAAGAACTCTTGGAATTATCTTTTACATGACCTAATTTTCCTCTTCATCATAAATTCTCTAATAGCTTTTGACTTTGGAAACTTTCAGTCATTGCTCATCAAGACTAATATTGTTCATTAAACCTTCCCTTTTGTATATTTCCACCAAAGTGGTGGCTTTGTTTCTCTCAAAACTTTTAAAAAATAAAGAATTATTTTGTTGACACAGTCAAATGAAATTCAAATTTAGCATTCAAACTATCATTTTCTCAGTAAATACGAAAGTAGTCTGATTAATCCTCACAATATACAAAAAAAGAGTTTGTGAACACACAAAAACTGGGAAGCAAACCATATACCGTTACCAGTAGCATAACAGCAAAGTAGACCTGATAATTGGTGATTTACGAAAAGAAAACCTTCATTCAGTAGACATTTGTCTAGAACATTTGATCAAATGGAGTTCACAAAATCATCCCTCCCAATAGCACAATCAAAAGCCAAATACGACTCTACTCAACTTGTTCTTATCAAACTGATAAAATCACAAGTTTAGCCAATCATAATCAATACCAACACAAATAAATATAAAATTTTAAATACATTAGGAACCTAACGAAGGCCCATCCAAATTCAAAGCAATCGGAAGACTCACAAGTCGGGAATCCAAGCAGGAGGCGGGTCGGAGTGGCAGCCTTTGTAGCATCCGTAGAACATCATCTGGTGAAAAGCGAAGGGCTGGTCGGGGGCGAGAAGCCGCCGGGAGACGCTTCCCCAGGAGGCAGGGCCCCGGGGGCCGTGGTCGGCGATGATCCGGGAGAGCGCGGAGTGAAGCCTCTCCGCCTCGCCTGCGGGGATGCCGGCGGCGGCGATGTCGCCGGCGGTGAGGAAGTCCAGGGGCTGGTACTCCATCTATCGATCTGGCCGAGTGGTGAGCAAGCCCCCGGTCGGGGAATAAATAGCTGTTATGTTTTGGTATTGAAAACATCGTAATTAAAATCGGGTTCCGGATTAAATTTTGTGTTTAAATATTGTCTGTTTAATAAATTGTATAAAATATTTTAAATCATTATATTTTTAGATATATTAATTATTGAGATTTGAATAAATAAAAGTAAAAATAATACAGTAATTTAATTTTTTTAAAAATAAAATAAAAATAGTTTGATTATATTTTTGGTGTTTAAATATTAGATCAACAAGAACAGGATGATTCTGAATCAAACAGTGCTATAAAATTTTTATACCTTAGTTTCTCTGGGTAGGTACATTATAAGAGTTTATAGTTATTCATTGTCCACCTATCCTACAGTCCCAAAATACTTAAATAATATAGTTTCATTTTTAAAATTGTCAAATGTAGGCTTGAAATATACAGTTAAAAATAGGAATAATTCCTTATAAATAATTCAAAAATTATGTAATTACTTATTAATTTAATAAAAAAATTTAATTATTTTTCAGTCTTTTAAATTTTATTTTTAATCTCTTCTCAATAGAAGTGTCTCTCACTATATACACCCACATGCACTCGTCCATCGGTTCGTCGATCCACTCTTTCACTCATCGCCTCCATTGCCACTAGCAAACTCTCCACTCTTCCCTTATCACTCTCCTCCCAAGTGTGCCAACTCATTGCCCCCTCCCCATTAGCAAATCCCTCGCTCGATCCTCTGCACGCATTCGCCTACCTATGTGCTTGTTGGCCTAACCACCAGCCCACTCCCATGCTCATGCGCCCATTCCCCCCGCTCATCATTCGTCCAACCAAACAATTAGACAAACAGTTCAAGACAAGGGGATGATAAAGAAGTAAAAAAATTTGTTGGATTGAAAACAAAAAAAAAAAAGAGGCTGAAAAAGATTTTTTTCCATAAAATTAAATATCTATATACAACAATTGTACAAACTTATTAGTAGATTGGACAATTAAGCTGTATCAAATACCTAAATGATCTTCAACTACATTGTCTGAAAGACAAAGATTCAATAATCAAAATAATTTTTTTGCAAAGGTTGTTGTAAGAATGATAATTTATTAGATATAGGCATGGTACACTTAGATGAAATGATGCAACACATTTTATAAAAATATTCAAGCTCATATGGAGTATTATATAAAGTTGATTATATATCTAATTTTCAATGTATGTTGTAGTATTTGCCTTTATAATTGTGTCTTGATTGTAGAGTATATATCTACAAAAATATAATATTATTTTTACCTTGAATTTCAACATTATATCATAGCCATTATCTTATAGTATTTTCACTTTATCAAATTCTCATGGAATTCTCATCACCTTTGGTTTGTTGAATTTTCATTATCACTCTATTTGTCAACTTTTTGTCATCACTTTGTTCATCACATTTTCAACATCACTATATTCATTTGATTTTTTGATATGACTATGTTCATCATATTCTCTTCCTTGTAGTTTCGTCAAATTCTCATCATTGACACTCATCAAATTTTTTGAGTTCTTATCATTGGCACTTGCCAAATGCTCAATTCTCACTATTGCTACTCATTAAATTTGATTCTCTACTCATTAAATTTCATTTTTTGTAATTATGGAGAAAGCAAATGTTTTGTTTATCAATATCTACAATTTTAGATGGATCTAACTATATCTCTTGGTCTCAAGTTATGAACAATTTTTTCAAAGGCTAAAAGCTTTAACGCTATATCAACATTCGACAACTTATCCAAAAAAATGAGAAGACCACTTCTATGAGCGTTTGAAAGAGTGAAAAAGCAAATATCATAAAATAATTACATGGTTTCGCAATTCTTCTAATTATTTCATTCTCATCTAATTTGATCATTTCCAAACAACCAAAGATATTTGGGACCTTTTGGCAAAATAATATTATACCTCTAATATTGCTCATTAATATTAACTTCTAGGTTATTTATATTTTTTGAAATAGGAACCTAGATAATCTATCCATGATTTTTTTTATTGAAGATATATTCTATTTGTGATCAATTGGCACAATAATAGCCGTAATAGGATCATGACTTTGATGCTTAAAGTTACATCATATACAAAGATTAAATACATGTTATCCAATTCCCCCTATGGCTCTGAATACCAATTTTTGGTATATTCAACTGTCTATTTTGCATCAATGCAGTCTTCCTTCTCTTAAAATTAGTGTAGCTAAGATTCTCTTCAAGGAAACAAAACTTGGTATTCTCAACACTATGATGTCATTTTTGCTACACCTTCTCAACTTGATAATTGATCAAGTCAACTATTTAAAAATATTTTAATAAAGTTGGTCATTTTTTATTACATATCTCTAGGATTATTGCAAATTTTGTCACAAGTATGGTCATTACTTCCATGATTGTTCATAAAATCTTAAGAAGCAATCTAAGGCAAGTCAAACAAAAGGTATTCAATTCAACTCAAATAATCAATCTAAATATACTTTTTCATCCCATTGTTGTTACTACTAAAAAGGATTCATAGAAGGCTCTATATCCATTTTCTATTCATAAAATTTTCCTTGATGATCTTACACATCCATTATGTAACTCTCAATGGTACTTTGATTCTATGTGATGTTAGTGATGTTGGCCATATTTCTACTTCCATGTCAGCTCTTTCTAATGCTTATCTTGTTCCTAAGTTGATCAAATTTGTGATTTGGGATTGGACTTGTATTTTATTGATGATTGTTATTGTGTACAAGATTCTCAGAGAAAGCAAATTATTGAGATTGATCATAAGATTAGTTGTTTCTTCAAACTCATTCACCTTTGCATTCTACCTAAGAAGTTTAGTTTATTACATCATTATCCTCCTGCTCTACCTTTGGTCTTTGGCATTCATATTTAAGTCACATTTTTTGTATAAAATTAAATCTATAGTCTCTATTGGAAAATTAGGATACATTTTTTATGAACGTATATATATTATGCGTTATTCATCTTGGTAAACAACTAGCCTTACATTCTATTTATAGTGATTATATATCTTATAAACCTTTTGATTTAATTCACCCTAATATTTAGTGGTTTACTCTAGTGCCACAATGGGGGATCCCATATTCCATGGATCTCATATTGATTTTTGCAACATATCTATTATAATTTACCAAGATTAAGTCAATTTTCTTATATTATCAAAAAAACTTCATTCTAAGTTTCTAACAATGCCATGGAATATAGGAAAACCAATTCTTAAGAGTTTCTCCAACAATAAGGGGCTAGTGCAACATTCTTGTCCTCATAAATCCTAGCAAAATAGTTAAGTTGAACACAAGCATAGATAGAATCTTGAAACTACTCATGCTTTGCTTATTTTAGCATCATGTTATTATCAAGTTTTTGGATAAGTTTGCTTTCACAATAATTTACATTATTAATATGATTTTATCATTTGTCATTGATAATCAGTTTCTATATGAACATTTATATATCACTCCTCTAAATTATCATAGTCTCAACGTGTTTGGTTGTACTTATTTGTATCCTCCTTCAATATATAAATACTCCAAGTAGGAATCAAGGACATGTTTATGTTATTTTCTTGAATCAGACATAGAACATAAGAATATTAGTGTTGGGATCCCATATCTAAGAAGCTTTGATTTTCTTAACATGTAGGTTTTTGAAAACATAAGATATTTTTTTCCATGTTACAACTCATGTATAACTTTTCACTAGTCCTTCTATTGAATTATTTCCTGGTGATACCCAAATAGAACCTCTCCAAAGCTTGATCTTTTTGGAACAATTTCTTCTCCCAAGTTACCTATTATGTTTGATGATTGTATATCACCAACAACCCATTTTCCACTCAAGCAAGGTGTATTTTTATTATTTTTTATTTATATGAATCTCAAATGTATCGTGAGGCAAGTTCTTTATGATAGTAGTTTCTCAAAGAAAGTTATTTATTCTCTTTATTTCTCTCTAGTTCAACCTCAACACTACCCTACTCATAAAATCTATATATTATAGTATATATTGAGTTTGAGTTTTACTGTAATTATAACTCCTAATATTACAAATCAATCATAAGTTTAAATTCAATTTTGGATTTTTACTTTAACTTAAACTCGAATCCAAGTTTGAGACACCTAAAACTCAATAATCTCCACCTTAGCTTAAACTCGAGCGTGTCATTGGAACTCCATCTGCAATAGTATTCCTACTAATCGATAAATATTGCCACACTTTTTTGCTTTGATCAAGATTTTAATACTGCATGTCACTTTCATGACTCCATCTTTCGCTGAAAAATTACGGCCTTTTGAGTCTAGTACACCAAGCGAAATTAGATTCTTTCGCATCTTGGGGACATGTCTCACCCCAATAAGAGTACGAATTACTCCATTAAACATCTAAATTTGGACTGTTCCTATACCAGTGGTCTCAAAGGTTGAATTATCGCCCAACTAAATAATACCTTTATTCTTATTCTCTTGATAAAAATTAAACTAATCCTTCCTGGAGTAGATATGGTGAGAACTATCAGAATCGAAAATCCACTCATCAGAAGTATCAATTTCTGCAGATACAACCAGAACATCTCAATCTGCAATATTCTCAGAAGTATTATCTGCTATTGTCGTCGCCATATTAGAAGACTCTATCTTCCCAAATTCAGGGCAATGTCATCTAATATGACCATACTTTTTACATGAATAACATTGTACTTTCACCTTCAATTTTGATTTGGATTGTTGCTTGTCTTCTTCACATTCTCTTAATCTTTCTCTTTCATGAGTCACCAATCCTTTACTAAACTCCATATTAATATTGGAGTTTCTCCTTTTCTTATTAGAAAGAAGACTAGCTGTCACATCTTCCATCTTGAAAGTTTTTCTACCATAAAAAGTTATGATCACAATATGATTGTACAAAATAGGAAGAGATATCAAAAGAATCAGCGTCTTATCATCCTCTTCAAACTTCGCATAAACTTTCAGTAAATCATTGATAATCTTATTGAAGGCATTTAGGTAATGTAATATAGTTGTACCTTCGCTCATACACAATTTGTACAACTGTTGTTTCAAGTAGAACTTGTTCGTGAGGCTTTTTAACATGTCCAATTTCTCAAGTTTTGTCCAGATGTCTATCATCGTCTCTTCGTCAATGATATTATACAAAACCTCATCAGTCAGACTTACAATAATTAAATTAAATGTCTTTTGATCTATCTTCTCCCAATCTTCATCGCTTATCTTGGCCAACCGCTTTTCTTTTCTCTCTGATGTCTTTTGCAGATCTTGACAAGTAAAAACCGCCTTCATCTTCTTCTACCATAAAATAAAATTTATCTTGCCGTCAAACTTCTCCACCTCAAACAAGAATTTTGTCATCTTGGTTGCTTGCTTCTAAGCTCTAATACTAATTATTGAGATTCGCAGTGGAAGGTTCACGAATCACTTTATTCTCAAACAAAAAAAAAAAATAATGCAAGATAAAAATAATAATAAGATAAGACACAGTAATATACGTGATTCACCCAAAATCAAGTTATGTCCACAGGGGTAACAAGAGATCCACTATCAAAAGGTTTTATAAGAGCTTATAAGAAATATTGTACTCTTTGTTACTCAACTAAACTCTTTCTCCAGGGCTCGGCAATGTCTCCACCTTCAGAGAAAATCTCCAAGATAACATCACGATGAACTACTACAAGAGACCACCAAGAAGCACTAGAAAGACTCACACACGAGAGTTGACACACTCTCTCTTTCTCTTCTCTTTATTCTCTCTATTTCTCTCTAGTTTAACCTCAGCACTACCCCACTCATAAACTCTATATATTATAGTATATATATAGATCCTTATTGAGTCTGAGTTTTACTATAATTATAACTCGTAATATTACAAATCAATCATAAGTTTAAATCTAATTTTGGATTCCTACTTTAACTCAAACTCTAATTCGAGTTCGAGACACCCAAAACTCAACAATATAAGGCTCATCTGAATACGGATTGTACTAGTATATTAAGTAGTTAAAATTTACCAATTTGAATTTAAAGTCATCTATTTTTGTTGCCACATTGTTGTCTATCTAGTCACACTTAAACAGCAAATGTTTCAATTTGTTATTGTACCGATGTTCAATAATATTTGTCAGAACTCCGTAAAATGTGATATCTCTAGATGCAAGGTGCATATCTTTCTCACTTGTAAAAATTTGCATGACTGCCTTTAAGATGACACTACTACTCTAAGTATGATGATTTATTTCATAGTTTTTTATATAAAATCATAATCTAATAATGAGATACCTCGAAAATCTCCTCACCCACTTGTTACACCCGGCAGCTAACAAAGAGATTTCCTTCGGTACATATTTAGTATTATAACTTTTTTCTAAATTAGCAATCTACAAATACAAACAACTAATTAACTCAAACACTATAATCGGTAATAATTATTGTATAATTATATGACAATTATAACTCTTCAAACTTGATATCATTTGATTCTTCATATTCACATATCTAGAAATATTTGATGTGTAACCATCAAGTACCTTTACATTTTTCAACACACTTAGAAATACCTCCTTTTCTATTTAGCTCATTGTAAATAAAGTAGGAGGCAAGTGGGTTTTACTATCTCTTGCGATTGAATGTAATGTCTTCCTCATTCTAATATCCATCAGATTCAACAGTGCATTCGAATTATTTTTTGACTTAGGATTTTCCAATAGCATCTACAATACATTATTGAGAAATTTTTTCTCAATATGCATAGTATCAAAATTGTATTGGATTAGCAATGCGCTCTAGTATGGTAAATCCCCTGGTCCTCCTCCTTTTTTTTGATTGGCTATAACTCTGTATAGGTTTTCATCTCATTTAGCAAAGCTTGTACTTTATTTCATGTATGCTCTCCTAATTGCTTGGGAGGTAGAAGACCATGATCACACATACCATCGAAAGATAACTTGTCTAACTAAATCTTATGATCTACAAGTAAAAATTA
This sequence comes from Trichopus zeylanicus subsp. travancoricus, assembly GCA_005019695.1. Taxonomy (NCBI): domain Eukaryota; kingdom Viridiplantae; phylum Streptophyta; class Magnoliopsida; order Dioscoreales; family Dioscoreaceae; genus Trichopus; species Trichopus zeylanicus. Next base: position 295,146 of record RXID01014860.1, on the reverse strand, counting down.
TTGATGACATATGTAACCGAACTTACAACCATGTTTCAATCAATATAAGCGTGTGTTCTTGCCGCATACTGAACAAGTCTTTTCTCCTTTTATCATATAACCTAATATATATGCATATGCAGGAAAATCATTAATAAATTCACAGTAATATTGCACACATATAAAAGATCTCTTTTCTTCTTGCATCATAGGTTGAGACACCTAGTTCTTTCAATTCCTTCAACTCTTCTATCAATAGTTATAAATATATATCCATATCATTCCCTGAATCTCTTGATCTCTCAATAAGTATGGATAAAATGAATAACGATTACTTCATGCATAATCATGGAGGTAAATTATATGGAACCAGAATCACGGGTTAGGTGTTGTGTAATATGCTCATTATCTTTAAAAGGTTAAATCTATTTGAAGCTAACTCTAGTCGTATATTGCTATAATCCATCACAGATTGTGGATACTTGTTACTAAATCCTTCTATGCTATGCTATCTGTAGGACGCTGCAATGTTCTATCATCTAAATGGATTTTTGCATATTATCTTATATATGGAATAATTTTCTCTGACATGAAAAGCCATTGTAGTCTCGGTTTCAAGAAAAAGTACCTAACAACTTTCATTGATATATTACGCACTTCTTGACCATCAATATTATCTTGGATTACCCCTTATCTATATCGATGTGCTTTATAATGCTTGCAACAAGTATCTAATATGCTATCATCCTTGTATAGCATGCAATTATTAGGACAAGTATAAATTTTTGTGTACTTGAGGCTCAGGTCTTTTATAATATTTCATGCTTCATGGTAAGAAATGAAAAATAAACTCAACTCATGGAGCGTTTCTTTCATAGTATTCAATAGAATAGTGAATGATTAGTTACTCCATTGACATTTAGCCTTCACAGCCAATAGCCGCATGATGAAGGATAAGAATATAAAGTTCTTACATTTAGGATACAGCTCTTTATTAATTTTCTTGAGTAATTTGAAGAATTTAATATTATCTATCATAAGAACTTTTGATGGTATATCTCTAGTTAGAACACCAAGTGCATTGTGTAGCAAATATTCGATCTCATCCCCATCTTTATCGTTCACTACATTTGACTCTGACACTTGGCTATAATAGGTTTTTTGTTGATACCATGACTATTCTTCAGGAAATGTCTAGTTAGTATATGATAAACTCCATCCTGTTACTATTACGTGTTCATGAACTTCTTTTTGTATTTAGTTGTGTATATTCACACAATCAATGTATGAACATTTTATTAACTGGTCATAACTCTGGTTCATATAAGTATATTCGAAAAACACATTAACTCCTCCAAGATATCTCCTATCCAACTAATTTTTTATATTGATCCAACTTTTGTCCATCGTGATTGCATATGATGTTAATTTAATATATGCTTTATTTAGATATACAATAAGCAGAAATGTAAACAAGAAGACCAAGTCATATTCATCTACCTTACAAAATGATAATTTCTTTTGCAAGAAAGTTTGAAGAATAATGTGAAGATTCAAGCTATACTTACAAATTCTAATTTTTCTAGCTTTTTCCTTAAATCCTCAATATGGCACTAAAAGTTTAATTAGAAAAATAGAGACTACAACAAATCATTACTAGACTTGCAAGAAGCAAGGAAAAATGGTATAAAAAATGTAATATACTAATGTGAAAAAAAAGACCAAAACTATTAGATTTCATTCAGCAAAACCCACCATCAAATGCCAACAGTGCATCTAAAGGAAAGATAGATCCCATCATTGAAGGACCGCCATGAACTCCAATTAATTCCCAAAATACTAAACTAAGAATTATTTGCCCATTCATCAAACCATAATATATATTTATCAAAGTAAAGAGAATCCTTGAGTGCAAAAAGAACATCAAAGCATGATCAAGAGAAGACTTCTTAAATCCATAAATGTTTGAATCTAAAGCAAGCAAGCAAGAAAAAGATGATGAAAATGGAACGATGCATATGCCCCAAGGTGGGGCGGGGGGCAGGGGGTTTAAAACCCAAAATATATATTGCTTTTTTTTGGGGTTTCCCTTAAAACACTAGGATTTTCTCATTATTTTTATACCTTTGTATATAAATGCTGGAAATTACTAGTATTTTTGTGGCCGCCATAGAAAAAATTATTGCAAATATTACAAATTATTGTAGCGAAAACTTAGTTAGGTTGAAACTTTATGATCTACTTTGCCATATAATTACATAAACACAGGTTTAAAATGATAAACAATTATTATAAATCAAATACTATAAATTATTTATAATAAAGTTAAATAACAAACTAAACAATGTCTAATTGTAATACGATCTTAGAATTATAATATGAAACCATCTATTTGTGTTTCTAATATTTATCTCAATTTCAAATTCATAACTTAAATGTAAGTATCTTACCTTGAATTCATTGGCATATTGAACTTTTATTTTCGGCAAATGTATCTATAACTTAAATTTATAATACTATTACTATTAGTTGTATGTTATAAACTTCAAAGCAAGTATTAAATATTTAATAATTATTAAAATATTTGTCTTTTTTGTTTTATTTGTATTTATTTCAAATATCAAAATTTTAGTTGGTAGGTAAAGAGTCTTAACTTGGCTATTGATCGCTACAATAATCAATGTCTCAAAATTCATTTTAATTGTTGACACAAATTATTTTTGTTACATATTAGTCACATTTTTTGTATAAATGTCAAATTTTTAACAATTAATGTATATTTTTAGAATAATAAGGCTCAAAAGGTAGCTATATGATCGGTTTGGTTTAATCTCAGAAGGACATAAACATCCATATGATCATTTATTAAGAATATGATATTATTTAAAAGTAATTATAAAATTAATAATATTTTTTATTCTGTCTATTAATGATCATAGTCATGGATTAATGCAAGATGCTTATTCTAAAGTTTCCATTTTTAATAGTAACTTGAGTTTAGATGGAAATATGTTAAAAAAATAAAAAAATCTCAGTTTAAAACTATTATTATTTGAATCTAATTTGTATAACCCGTATAATTTACATATATTTTACCGCATATTAAAAATTAGTTTGATGATTACACCCATTCTCATCAATTTGATTCTAATCAAAAAAAATTTTTGCTAAGCTTGCCGTTTGATCAGATAAGCGAGAATGGATCCAGGTACGCCAAAAAAAAAAATTTGTTCCCAGCACGCATCCGAAACCGTGCCCAAATCTGCAACGTCTACTCAGATTCTTCGACATTAAAAATTCCGGCTGGATAAAAAACCGAAAGCAATCGGTTGACCTGTGAGTCGTGACTCTCCAAAGACTACTAGGTCAGTAGAATCTCCACGTGGACTTAACACGTGATTATATCCTATGCGTCCACCTCCTCCAGCTCAATCGGATTGAATGCTGCAAGTAGAGGTGTGGATTCGGTTAAAACCGAATCGAATCCAACCAAATAAATTGGATCGAAATTTTTTAATTTTTAAAATCGAAAATCAAATTGAATCAAATATTATACAAATCGAATCCGAATTAAATCAAAATATGGTTTAGTTCGATTTAAACTGAAAATCAAAAATTTAAACCGATTTTATTTTTTTAGTTTAAATTTAATTATATTTAAATTGAAATAAAAAATCAAAACTGAAATCAATATTATGTATTTATATATGATATGTAATTCGGTTCGGTTCAGTTTTTTCGATTTTTGAAAATAAAAAATCGAAATCGAACCGAATTTTAAATTTTTTATTTTTCAAAACCGAACTGAACCGAAACCGAATAATCCAAACTGAATTGATTATTCAATTTCGATTCAGTCGATTTATTCAATTTTAACCGAATAATGCACGATCTTGGTTGCAATATCCCTTGCTCGTATAGCCAGCATTTTGGCATCTGTTTAATTGATTAGTTGCTATTGTCTTTCAATGACCGTACGCCTATATGAATAATTTTTTTTATAATCAATATTTTTTTTTATAAATCTACATATAGATCTTATAATTTCAAAATAAAATCACGCAGGCCTACGGTTATTTGTCTAAGAAATTTACCGATATGTTTTGTAGGCTACTGCTTAGTACCATTCAGGTGTTCTAAGGACGTTAATTAAATGCATGTTAAAACACCGCTAGTTGAATAGATTTAAAATTTTTTCAATCATGTAATTACAAGGTACTTAGAAGTCAGTAAGTCGCGACTAATTATGCTAATTTATAATTTTATGTCTTGATCGCCAATTTATTTTTTTAATCTAATTAGAGACCTCCCATTGGATCCACTTGATCCCAGCCGTTTTAGTGGTCAATATGTCCTGGTTGGAGAGTCGTCAACGCCAAGAGCATGTGGACCAATCAAAATTTGACACATAATTGATTTTAAGAGAAATTTTAGGAATGAAATTAGACTTTCGAGCTTAAAGGGAGCATGTTTGTCCCGTAAGAAATTTGGGTTCCTTTCATAAAATTTTTAAAGTTACTTATAATTTCTTGCAATTCAAAAAAAGTTGCACGTAGTCTCCTGTGTAACTTCCTTCCTGACTTAACTGCACTATCCTCAGGTTAGCTTCTAATTTGAAGTATGAAATTACTAAAATACCTCCATCCCAACTAAGCGCCATTGTGCGCCACTAAAAAATATTTGTATGAAATTTTTTTCAAAAATAAAAAAAATTGCATAAATATTTTGAGTGGTGGGGGGCCATGTGGCCCAGTGTGCCGAGAGTGCCGGCAGGGATCTTGACGGGGCTGATCTTTAATGGGTGGTCGTCAATTCTGGAAGAGAAGAGGAGGGCTGGGGCCTTGGGGATTTGAAGGTGGTAGACGCCGAGGAGGCGGAGGTAGAAGGAAGCCGCCAAATATTGTGATCGGCATATTTCACTCGTCGCTGGCTCGAAGTATCGGTGTCGGGAGAAGACGAGAAAGAATTGTGGGAAAAAAATTAGAAGGGGCTTTCACATTTAAGCCCCTGTAAAACAGTAATATTTTCTGCACCTCATTTTCAGAAATTCGCATATGACACCTTCCTTAAACAATTCATTCACAAACATCTATATGAGTTTCTTTACTTAATTCGACTAATTGATTCACATATATTGACAATTCATTCATATCTTTTGATAATTCATCCAAAAATTGTTTTGACCGCCAAAAGCATTTTCGTAATTTGTAGATATGTAAAATATCATTAAAAAATGGTTTTTATAAGAAAATTTTTAGTAAATTTGACCGTAAATGATATTTTTGTTATTAACTATTTTGAAATATCAATGACCAGGTTTTTCATAAACATTCAATAAAACTTTTTGATATAATTTGGTCATATCACATCACTTTGTTGTGCTAACATATGACAATTCACTCCAGAAATATTGATGCAAAAATTTTCTTTTCAAAGATATTAGTGTAGTTACAATATTTCAATGGGTGTACGTGCAATATCAAAATTTTTGAGGATACATATAGAAAAATCCATTTTTATTAGTTAATAATATCAACTTCTGATATTATAAGTCTAATAGAACCGCTGCAAAAATCTCAACACAACAACTACACAAATAAGATTGTAATTGTGGGCTTTAATTTTATTTTTTGATGTAAGACCTGCGAAAAAAATGAGTTTAGAACTAAATTAAATAAAGTTACATACCTTAAAACCTAAAATGAAATTCTAAAATCTTTATTTATAATTTTCAGCTGATCCACCTTGAGTCTTTACCACTCTTTGATAGGAAAGAGATGAAAAGGAGGAAAAATTTCAAAAAAAAAAATACTTCAAATGGTTCAATAACAAAAGAAACAGAGAAAAATTTCGTTCTCTTAATTCTTTCTCTATTTTGGTCTAAATTATGATTGACTTTAGATTTGAATTTTTATAAAAAAGCTCCCCAAGTTCATTATAATTAAAAATTAAAACTTTTGTAATTATAAATAAGGCCAAATATTTACAAAAAAGTTCAAATACCAAATAATTCAAATAAATCAATTTCAATCCATATTTTTAATCGGATTCAGTCTCATAAAATTTATCCTCCTTTAACCAGGCAACCTCAAAGTGAGATCAGATGCTAAGTATACTATAAAATATTTCGACCCATCACGGAACACCAAAATGAGAACACATAAAATTTGGTTTCATCTATATTGTCATTCATTATTATACAAATATCAATCAAATAGTTAAACTTGAGTCACACACTATATTTTCAAACTGTCTAATCCGAATTGTATAATCAAATTTATTTAAAAAATAAATTAATAAACAGTCTATAATACCACAGGACTAACAATCTCCCACTTGACATATAGATATTTTTATTTATACATATATAAGTAGATGTATGCTAAAAATAATTTTTGAGAAATCAATTTTCACATAGGATCCTAATTGTGCAACTTAGAGACAATGGACCATACCACTCTTCCTTAGTAGTCTCCATATATGCCCAACAAGACATACAATAAAACATCACGGTAATGAGAATTTATATGCCTTTTTCACTGATTATCTATTTGTTTCGTGCTTTTCTCAGGAACATGTCACTTAGATGCACAAATTTTACTGAGGATATTCCACAAGTACTAATGCACTTCATCTAAGTGAGAGGTATAAAATGGATATGATATTCAGTCATTCCTTCACCTCAGGTATTTCAAAAATTACCTACACATGATTATAAGGTTCATATAGGTAGTCATTACTAACCTACCTAATGACCCATGGTATTCCCAAGAACTTCATCTTCCAAATTGTAAGATTAAAAATAAAACTCATCAATGAAATCATTTCAAATGAAAAAAGTAATATTTTACTAATAAACATATTGTAAATAAATAAAATGCATGTAACAATCAAAACATGATATCATCTTTACAAACTATTCTGATATAATTGATATGCTCTTTAAATATTTTCAGCACAAGACCTTTAGTCATTGGGTCAGCCAGATTATTTGCAGAGGAGATTCGTGAAATAGTAATATTCTTTTTCTGAGCTTTTTCATGGACATGATAAAATTACAGCTCAATATACTTTATTTTGGAATGACATCTAACATCCTTAGTAAGAGATATACTTACATCATCATCACAAACTATTTGTATTGACTTGTTAATATGATTAGCCACTTGGAGGTCAGAGAAAAAATATTTTAATCACATAGCATGTTTACTGGCTTCACAACAAGCTATGTGTTATGCCTTCATAGTTGACAAAGCAATAATAGTCTGTTTCATACTATGTCACAAAATAACTCTCTCTGCTAAAGTAAACACATATCCAGATGTTGATTTCAAACTATCCTCACATCATTTTCAATCAAAGTTTATATATTCAAGAACATTTAATGGTTTATAACCATCAAATGAGAGCATATAATTTTGAGTTTTTTTAAATAATGAAGAACCTTTTTAATTACTCTCCAATAAGTCATTCCTGAATAACTCTGATATCTGTTATGAAGTTTCACAGCAAAAGCAATATCTAGATGGGTACAAATCATCAAGTATATCAAACTGCCAATGGCTGAAGGATAGAAATTTTTTTACATCTCCCGTCTTTCAATTTCATTCTGAGGATATTGCTGAAGATTAAGTTTATCACCTTTGACTATAGTTGATTCTCCAGTTTTACAATTATCCATACTATATTTTTAAAGAATTTTAGCAATATATGTCTCCTGAGAAAGCCCAAACAATTAATGCTTTCTGTCTCTGTATATTTTAATGCCCAAGACATAAGAAGCATTGCCAAGCTTTTTCATTTTAAGGACTGTAAACAACATCTTTTCAGTCTCTCCGAGGAAATTCTGTTCATTACTAGCCAATAAGATATCATCAATATATAATATCAATATTTGAACTTTACCCCCACTAATTTTCAGGTATACACAATTATCAGCTATATTCTCCCAAAAGCCGAATTTTGTAATTGCCTCATGAAATTTAATATACCATTGTTGAGACGCTTATTTTAAACCATAAATAGATTCATGTAGTCTACAGACTTTTGTTTCATCATCTTTTCTGGCAAACCCTTTTGGCTGAATCACATAAAATTTTTTTTCAAGAATTCTATTCAAAAATGCTATTTTAACATTCATCTGAATGAATTTATAGTCATAGTATGCAACCAATGTCATAAAGATTCTTAATGAATCTTTTCTAGAGACTAAAGAAAATATCTCATCATAATCAATTCATTCTCTCTGAGTATAACCTTTAGCAACTAACCTTACTTTATACCTATCAACTTCATCATTGGCTTTCAATTTAGTCTTATAAACCCATTTACAACCAATTGGTTTATAGTTTATAGGAGTTTGTACTAGAAACCAAACCTTATTTTTTTGTATTAAGTTGATTTCTTCAATCATTGCCAGAATTTTGCATTCTCACTACTTATGGCTTCTGAAAAATACAGTGGATCATCATTTTCTGTGATCAATGATATAGGTATCTCATTTAAATTGTCTAAACTCTAAATATGCATATCTCCGATTTTCTCTAAATATGTAACATAGTCATCTGATATAGCTAATTTACGAATTTTCCTGGATCTTTCATCTGACTAGTCTCACACTACCATTGGTGCTTCATTGTGTTTAGCTTTATCTAACTCATCCTCAACTTTGATTCTTTTTTTCTTACTTCCTGTGACAGATGTACCCTACTCAATAAATTTGACATCTTTACTTTTAAATGTGGAACCCTAAATAGAATTATATAATCTGTAACCTTTAGATCTTTTGGAAAATCAATGAACTTACAACTCAAACTACAAGCTACAGTTTTTGGCATACTAATTTCAGCAATCCTAACTTCTGCATCACAGCCCTAGATTCTAAGATGATTCAGACTAGGTTTTCTGTCAAGGCATAACTCAAAGGGAGTTTTAGGAATAAATTTGGATTATATAAAATGTATTTAGCCATTTTCAGTGCTTCACCCCATAAAGAGTCTCATAATTCACTAAAAACCAATGTACAATATATCATGTCCATCAAAGTCCTACTCCTCCTTTCTGCTACTTTATTTTGCTCTACATTTTCTAGAATGGTTGTATTTACAATGATTCTATGCTCTTGTAAGAAGTTTCGAAAAATATCTAAAGTGTATTCACCTCATCTATCTGACCTGATAACTTTAATCATTCTACCCTGCTAATTTTCAACTTCAGCCTTATATACTTTAAATATATCAAAAACATCCGAGTTTCTGTGTAGTAGATACATATATCCATATCGTGAATAATCATCAATGAATGTTATAAAATACTTCTAGCCGTTCCTTGTAGCCACCCTATTTGGACCACAAACATCTATACAGATTAAATTTAATAAATTATTAGACCTTAATGCCTTTCAAAATGATGCTCTTGTCATCTTACCTTTAATACAATCCACACAAATACCAAAATTATCAAAATTTGTAGTCTACAGAATTTCGTTATGACAAAGTCTCTCCAATCTGTCTCTACTAATATGACCTAAATGATAATGTCATAGATGAGAAGAAGTATTATCCAATTGTACATTCAAATCACAAGAAAATATATGTCTGGAATCAATATTATAGCATTATATTATAGAGTCAACTTTCAGTTTCCCATGCAATTTATATAAACCATCAGATATAGTACTAGTAGCAACAATAATACTATTATATATAAGAGATACACGGTTTTTGCCAAAAATAAAATAATGACCAGTTTTTGTAAGTCTAAAGACCAACAGTAAGTTGCTCCTAATAATTGGTGCAAAAACCATATTTGACAATAAAACAGTATAACCATTATGGAGAATCAGAGTGTATGTCCCCATACCGACGACCTTAGCTCACTCATTATTTCCCATGAAGACATACTTCTTCTAATCATTTGGTCTCCTTAGGTCCAGGAATCCCTACATAATAATTGATATATGGACTAATAATTCCGAGTTCACAATCCATGCATTAGAAAAAATATCAATATAATTTTAAAACAAATTAGACATTCCAACTCATGTCCTTTGGAAAATATGGTCAAGATATGCTCTCGAACATTTTCATACTCAGCCAATTTTGTGTTATGGAGCTTGCAAGTAAAAGATAATTCTTGGCTTCAGAGGACCCAACAAACCTGCCATAAATAATCTGAAGCAATTCTTTAATAAAATAAATATCTGGCAAACTGGTATGAATTATTTTAGACACTGTTCTTCTGATTAACAGTTTTGCTAATCTATCTATTCTATGATATTTTTCAAATTGAGATCTTTCAAACTAGCTAGACCCAATAAACGGTTCAATAGTATAAAGAGTAATGTCAAAATCTTGAAATGTCAAATCAGCCTCAATTTTACTTTTCTAAGTCGAACAATTTGATCCATTCAATGTCTCGACCTTGAAGAACTGATTACTAGTTTTCATCCTGCAAATTTTATAAAAATAGCTTAAATACACAACAAATGCATTTCAATAATAAACAACCCATGATTCTATTGATTCAAATAGTAATTATCATTATGATATTATATTAGCTCCTTTGGGAGACTAACATTAACCACGACATCTCACAAATCATTAGCAAAATCAGAATTGGGATTAATTTATGATCTTATACTAACTCCTTTGGGAGAATAATACAAATCACGAGATCCCATCAATAAAATCCATAATAATCACAATAAATAATAAAAATCCGCTTTGGCTTTCTTTTATTATCACAAATAAATTTTCAAAAAATTCTATATTTATTTTTTCGTTACACCAACTCAACCTTTGTATCAAATTGACTAAAGTTAAAAATAAATACAAAATAATAATATTTATATATTAAAATAACCTTAAAATCCTTTGAAAAAATATTTAGTTATTTTAACTCATAAATATACCAATGAGTAAATAGCAATAAAAATTTATTTTCATTAGCTCAAATAGTCATTAGCTTAATTAATCAAAATTAATAATCTTGATTAACATAATCACACTTTCGAGGTTGAATTCGAATCGCAATTCAATCAAAAGTAAGTTGTATTGAATTGTAATTTTACGTTAAAGTCCTCTTAAAATTTTAATTTACAAAAAAAATTCAAAATTTCAATTGATTCAAGAAAACTCTTCATAAATCAAAATTTTAGAATTTAATCTCGAATTTTTCTCCACCAATAAAGTTGTGGATACCAATAAACTATCAAAACCATTTGTAGTCAAAACTTGAGACAAAAATTTAAAAAGTTTGCTTTGAAATTCAAATTTTTTTTCAAATTAAGTTTCGAGAAATTTTTTAAAAAATAAATTATAACTCAATTTTTCGTAGACTAACCATCAAAAGTTTGTTTTGATAATAATTATGGGCTCTAATTTTGCCCTTTTATGTAAGGTTTGCGAGAAAAATGAATTTAAAATTGAATTAAACGAATTTATATACCCTAGGGCTTGAAACGAAATTTTGAAATCTTTATCTGTAATTCTCAGTCTATCCACTTTGAGTTTTTATCACTCTTTGATGAGGAAGAATTAAAGAGGAAAAAAAATTTTAAATAAAAAAAACTACTTCGAATGGTTTGATAATGAAGAAAACAGAGAAAAATTTTGTTCTCTTAATTCTTTCTCTGTTTGATTCTGAATTATAACCGACGTTAGATTTGACTTTTTACAAAAAAAACCCTAAATTTATTATAATTATAAATTAAAATTTTTGTAATTACAAATAAGGCCAAATATTTACAAAAAAGGTCCAAATCCCAAATAATTCAAATAAATCAATTTAAATCCATATTTTTAATCAGATTCAGTCTCATAAAATTTGTCCTCCTCCAACCAAACAATCTCAAAATGAGATCAGATACTGTGTATACTATGAAACGTTTTAACCCATTTCGGAATACCTAAATAATCACATATAAAATTTAGCTCTGTTTATATTGTCATCCATTGTCATATAAATATTAATCAGATAGTTAAATTTGAGTCACTCACTACATTTTTAAATTGTCTAACTCAAATCGCACAATTAAATTTATTTTTAAAAAAATTAATAAATAGCTTATAAAACCACAAAACTAACAGTAATGGAATGCTTTTATTTAAAATAAATATGCAAATACTGCAAGATAATTAAATAAATATATTTATATAAAAAAAATTCAAAACTAAAATATGTATAAACATACTATGGTGATTATACCACCTTCATGTATGAAAGACCATAAGTTGAAAATTATTATGCACTATATTTATTATAAATTGTAACTTCACTTTTTCATGTTGGTGAGCCCCCGTTTGAACTGGCCACCCCCATATTAACTAAGTCATTATATAAGTCTTGTGGATCTTGTTACTTTCTTTTTTCGCAAATAATAACCATAAAATCAATAAAATACCTACAACAAGTATTTAATAATGTTCAAATCTTAGATATTTTCAAATTAATCCCCAATTTTCTTGATTTTAAAATTTTAAATTTCCATTTACTTCTTTTTTTTTGGGGCTAAGCTTCCAAATTTTTTGTCTCTATTTCAATTTTGATGGAGACAAGGCATAATGTGGCACAAGATTTTTAATAAAGATGACAAAGCTATGAACCATAATCATTCCTTTTGGATGACTACAAGTTATCAAGTGAATGGTTCTTTGGATAAGGTTCATCAAATGCTATTTTGGATTGAAGGAGATGCTATTACAACTATGACCTCTCATTTATTTATTTATTTTTTTAATATCGATATGAAGTCCTTGTATTGTACAATGTTACTCTTTCTTACTTACATAATCAATTCTAATATAAGAAGAAACAAAAATAGCGGATCACAATGTGTGGTATCTTGATGATCTTGATGATAATGCTAATCATGCAAGTCCATGAGCGAAACTATTATTGTATCTTGGCACATCAAGGAGACTTAAAAAGATTACAACACGAGGTGGTAAGGACACCACAACATTGCACATAGAAGTGGTATGTCAAAAAGAAGTGTGCATGATATCAAAATTCATAATTATAAAGAAGTGTCAGTTCACTATCGTAATGGACTCCAAGAATTAAGATCAGTAAAGGAGCTTGAGTAGGGTTTTCTAGAAGGAATATCCTATTTAGATATGATCATTGTCTGGCAAAATCTTTTCTAGATTTTTATTAGAAGGAAAAGGGGTTCGAAGATACTGTGATTCAGTGTAAAATACACAAATCCCATTATTCAGAAGTAATAATTAATAAAAAAATAGAGACAAAGAAAAAGAATAGACACTTTGATACAAATAATTCATCCAAAACTACTTGTGCTTATAGAAAGTAAGAAATTTATTATTAAACATATTTATAAGAGTTTATACAAGAAAAAATCAAAATTTTTTACCAAGTTTTTGTTATATTTTTATTGTCAAAGAAAATCCTGAAAAGAGCATTACTAGAAATCACCATAATAGATCATCAAAAAGTGTCGAAAAAACTCATATATGAAAATTGACATTCTTTTTTTTCCTACTTCAATTATAATTTTTACGACAACATAATAGGAATTTAAATTGGATAAAAAATCCAAACTCAAAATTGGATTCCTAGCATGATCCGAACTCTAATTAAGTTCTGAACATTCAAACTCAATAATATCCCACTTGACTTAAATTAGTACATATCACTATCATGAAACTTTAGCCAGCATCTCTCATTAAGCCTCTCCTCTATGGCTAGTAGTGTTATCCTTTATAGTTTTGATGATGAATAAACTTTGTATTTGATCAATTTTAAGCATATATAGCAATAAACTAAACCAAGTTCGAAATGGAGATCAAGGTTGTTCGGAAGTCACGAGTGTAGATAGAATTAAAGATAATATTTAAGTTGAGACATGATAGTGGATTAATGGACCAAGCTTAAAGGTTTGAATATGCCTTGAAGAAAACTCAAGAGATCAAGCTCGACTCAACTAGATTTAGATTTTCATTTTATTTAATCGAGTCGAGGATTTGCTTTTGAAATTTATCATTTAGATCATTTGTTGTGTAAGGTTCTGCAGGAAGCTCTTAACAAAGTTTGTTTGACTATATCGAATGCTTGGTTTATATCAAACGTCCAGCATGTTTAGAAGACCAGAGTGATCTCTACTATGCTGAGTGTCCATTTGAAATTGAACATTCAATAGGGTTGGTGACCATCTGTCTTCTGCTCTATGTCAAACATCCGATTGACAAATAAATATCTGATTTAAATTGAATCTGCCTGATAATGGCTAGTTTTTTAATCGTTAAATTGAACCAAACAATAGAATCTCACTTCCAACCGCTTGCTTTGACTCATAAAATATAAATAGGCAAGGTTAGGCTTCACCTAATAAGTTTTACAATTTCATTTATCATTAGAGAAGAGATCAAAGTCTCCCAAGCCTACTAGCCCAAGAAATGATCTAAAATTTCAAACCTCATATCAAATTCTCATTGTCCTTATTCTCAACCTTTGAGTGATCTTATTATGAGCTTAAATTGTATTATTTTATTTTTTTCACATGTAAACATTCTTAGGTGTTAAGAGTGTGAGTGAACAAAATCACTGATATGAAGTAAATCTTTTCGATGGGAGTAATATCGAATATATGGGTGTAGATCCACCCTAATGGAGCGACGGGCATGATTTCATCCAAAAAAAGTGACACTTACAGTTTACAAGTAGATATAAAGGTTTGGCTTCATTTCAAGAAATAATATCACTAATGGAGTGATTCAAGTTCTTAAGAGCGAGGCAAGAGCAGTGGAGTAGGAAGGTCTCCAAACTATGTAAAAATCACAGTATACTTTTCTTTATCTTACTTTGCATATATTTGCACTTGTGGTTGATTGAAGTTTGATTGAAATTATTTGAATTTATGAGTAATTTTCCTGATGAGTTATATTAGGGCTTGATCATGGTGTATTTTTTTTTTTATCTTACTTTGCATATAGTTGCACTTGTGGTTAATTGAATTTATAAGTAATTTTCTTCGTGAGTTATATTGGGGCTTGATCTTTTGTATAATAATATTTTGTATTTCAAAACCCTCCTCAAAGGTTGCCAATACAAGCCAATAACTAGCTCATTTAACTCATCATAACACATAAATGCAATACCACATTAGACATGCTCTTCATATTCATAATGTTTTACTTTTTGAAAGCCCGTTGGAAAGCCCGTTGAAGTGCTTATCTCTCATCGATTCTATTGTCCTTTTATAGTACTTTGAGCATGTGTAATTTATAGCCAAGTTGAGTTCAAAATAAAGATTAAGGTCATTCGAAAGGCTTAAATATAAATGGACTTAAAAATATACTTAAAGTTGAGACATAATGGTGGATCAATGGACGAAACTTGAAGACCTAAAAGATGACTTGAAAAAAATTCAAGAGATTAAACTCGACTCAACTAAGTTTAGATTTTCATTTATTTAGTAGAGTTGAGGATTTGTTTTGAGATTTATACTTTAGATCATTCATTGCGTAAAGTTCTACAAAAAGTTCTTAACAAAATTTTTATGACTAAATTGGACGTCTACTTCTGAATCAGATAACCAGTTGGGTCAAATTGAGAAATCGACCTTCGGTCCTATGTAGAACCGAATGTCCTTTTAATAACTAGACATCCGATTAGGATTTTATCTTCGAAAAAAATAGATGTCCAGTTGGAAATCGAATGTCCGGTTCGTGGAATATGTGAGACTAATAGGTAATTTTCTAATCGTTGGAGTAACACTAGTTACAAAATTTTACCCCCAACGACTAGTTTTAACCCAAGGATTATAAATAAGCATGGTTAGACTTCTCCTAATAAATTTTATATAGATCAAGCCTATGCCTTCTAGTCAAGAAATACTCTAAACTTTTCAAACTTAAAGTAAATCCTCATAGTCCTTCTCCTCTCTTTGAGAGACTTTGTAGTGAGTTTCAAATATAATATCTTGTGTTGAGAGTATGAGTGCACAAAATCTTCAACATGAAGTAGATCTTCTTGGTTGAAAAAAAAATTGTTTGTACGGGCATGGTTCACCCTATGGAAGCAATAGGTTTGGCTTCACCCGAAGGAAGTGACACTCTGATATGGAGTATGATGTAAATGCTTGGTTTCGTCTCAAGAAGAGAAATCACTAGTTGAGTGATTGAAGTCCTCAAGAGCGAGACAAGAGCTGTGAAATATGTCTGGTTAGTCGAATCACGTAAAAATTACAATGTATTTTTCTTTATTTTGCTTTATTTTTATTGTACTTGCGATTGATTGGATATTAATTAAAAATGCTTGAATTCATGATTATTTTTCTTAATAAATTATTTTGAAGTTTGATCTTCTTTATAATCAAAGTTTGTATTTCAAAACTTATTTCAAAATCCCCCTCGACAGTTGCCAACCCGGGCCAACAAATTCAATTTGAGTATCACGTCTCTTTCTTATCTTTGTAACAAGTAAAACTCCATTTACAATAGTGTTTCTTGATAATTGGCAAATATTTCCACATTTATTTGCTTTTATCAAGATTTTAATGTCACGTGTCACCTCCATAACTCCCATCTCTTGTTAAACAACTTTAACTTTTTAAATCCAATATATTAAGTAAAATTAGATTCTTACTCATCGCAAAGACATATCTCATCCTAATAAGAGTGTGAATTACTTCATCAAACATTTAGATTTTAATTGTTCACACACACACACACACATACACACACACACAAATATATATATATATATATATATAGAGAGAGAGAGAGAGAGAGAATCACTGGATGAGTTGCATCCATCTTATTTGAATAGGGGGTGTCAAAAAGTCGAAGTTGAGTAAGTTGACCTTAGCCCGAGCTCGGGTCATGAATAAGAATTTTAATTCGAGCTCCACTAGTCGAGCTCGAGCTCAATTCAAGGAAAAATCAAGCAACTCAAGCTTCAGTCTATTTTACTTATGAGGTTAAACCACAGAGTTCAAGCTAATCTCAAATTTGAAATTTTATTTTTTAGTTATTAATACTAAAAAAATTTTAAAATATCAAAAATGATAAATTAACATTCAAATATGATCATATTCATGATCAATTAGTAATTAATATTTAAAATAATAAAATAACAAATTTAAAATTTTAAAAATAATATGAATAATTGTAAATAATAATGTAAATAAATATGCCATACAAATAATAAAAATATAAATATATGTGATGTTATTCTATAAATATAAAAAAAAATATTATATTATTATATAAAAATAATAAAAAATTTACAGATACTAAGTCTCCAGGGGAGAGTTTCAAAAAGAAACTTAAAAATATAAATATATTATATTATTATATTATATAAAAAAAATAAAAAAATTCATCAAGTTCTCAAGTTGGAAATGAATGAGTTTTGAGCTGAATTAACACCGTAAGTTTAACCCAATTTGACTAGCAAGTCAAATCATATTAAATTAGATCAGAAGTTTTTCCAATTTAGCTTCCAACCCTATTTTGGAAAAATTACTTCTTATCCAACAAAACTATCTACCAAAATTTCACTACGGTTTCACCTTCATAAAAAATCTCTAAAATAACACTATAAGACTTCATTAAAAAGCACCTGAAAAACTTATACACAGAAATTGACACTTTAAATCTTTCTCTCTTTTTCTCTAATTTTCTCTAATCCTTTGTCTCTCTTTCTATTTAATTCACCATAAATAAAACTCTATTCATTAGTAGAATACTTATAGTCTGCCTAATTTTTGCTCCAATTTTAATTCTTAATATAAGATAATAAGTATTTAAACTGAATATTAATGTAAATTCAAATTTGATTTCTAATCTAATTAGCTTCTCCTCTATTGTCAGCCTCTCACAGAGGCCATCGACCTCGAGGCAGTTCCCTAGGTAAGGGGAGGCAGAAGGGAAGCCACACATCTGGTGTTCAGTAAAAATAAATAATACCTACAAAAATTAAAGCTCAGTCTATACAGAAAGCATGAACATCATAACTACATGGATCATATAAATTGATCAGGCAATACGAGGAACAGAAAATGATGAGTTTTGCAGCTTTTGAACAATACAAGAAGTTGTATGTACAAGAATGAGGGATTTATTTGAGCCAATTGTTGATTTGCAAAGAAATCAACATATAAAGACAGGGCTCGTTTGGATCCAATCCAATAAGAGTTCATATTCAATTCAGTATCATACAGGATATCGGGTTAGAATCAGAGTATCAGTTGGTCCTCAACTAGGAGTACGAGTCCAAGTTGGCTAGGAAGACAGTGGAGTTTGTATCATATTAAAGCATCGCGTTTGAATTATATGGAAGAAGAAAAAGAATTTTAATACGTTCTTTATCATCATGCTACTGGATTCAACATTTTTTTCAAGGAGGTTTGAGTAGAAAACTTAATGAAGGTAATCTTAATGTCTCTCTAATCCTTTGGATTCTCCAAGTTTTGGGCAAAACTAAGGAAAACAAACATTTTAATCAATCTTTAATTAGTACATCTCTTTGGACTTGCCCATTGATTTTCCTCGCATTGGAAGGTTCACCACTTTACGCTTTGTGAGCTCTCATTGTTTGTATTGTAATACATATCCATATATGAAGTTATCAAGAGGACTTCCATTAGATGCGCCCTCTCTGAGTTCTGAAACAACTACTTCGTGCTTGCAAAATAAGAAAGCATCTACTCGTCAAAACCATTCCAATGAAAGTCATTTTGACATTCAAATTGGATAATATTCTAAGGTTTTAGAATAAGTGGATCAATTTCATGCAGATATGAAGGTCTATTCCATAAGAGGGAATGCTAGTCGAACACTCAAAGTAATAGAGATTTATCCTCATAGCTTTTTTACGAGTTGCAGAGGATGTTGGGGTACTCTTGGATCTCGTTTATTTTGGAATCAGGATTAGGATCAGCTCATTTTAAAAAAAAAAATTTTATATAAAATTAATATTTATTATTTTATACTATTATTAAATTAAATTATTAAAAAAAATTAAATAGTTTTTTAGCTTTAAATTATTGAAGTCTTGATTTTAATAAAAAAAATTAATTTATAAAAATAATTTATTAATTTTGAGTTTAAATTTTATTTTGATTCCTAACTAAACGATCCTTTGAACTTCTGATCAGGAGGAAAAAACAATTCCTTTTCTGACTTCCGTAGAAAAGGGAGAAAAAGACTCCCTTGAATCTGTCAAGTCGAGAGTTTATATACCACGTGTTGGATCATGTTTGAAAGGAGTTTTCGGAGGCAATTGAGTCAATATATTAAGAATATTGTACTTCCGCTATAATGTCACTTGTTTGCGTAGCGGGAGATAGAGCATGATGTGGCGCAATGGCTGCTGGAGGTGCAACTAGAGACCACTTTTGAAAGGTTAAAGGAGGATAATTCAAAGTCGGAGTTGTGGGAACACAACTAAGTTTGAATGAAAAATTGGATCCTTGAGAGGGAGTCGCACGAGGATTCGAGATACGCACGGTCGGCTATGCTTTTGCCCAGATGAGGTGTTTGATGTCTCCTTATACTTTATTTAAACAACCTTTGGGGTAATTGTCCAACCACAAGCTTAGTTTGACCATTAGTAACACAAGGCCGATATACGAAACTCATTCTTTGATTGCGTAAGGCCTATATACACATCATTGATACTACGAGGACATTATTTGTTCGCCCGCACCAGCGTCATCTACTTTGACACAGTCATTATTTCGAGATGAACCATGTAAATGGTTGTATTGCGGTTGCTCCCTTTCCCTTTGCTATTCATGTTGACAGGGAACTGATCCTGGTGGCTTGGAATTCCACAACAAATATGTATGCAACCATTTTCATTGTGACCAATAAATAAGGATGAGTCAAGAGTGACTGGAATGAAATCCATGTTCAAGAAGCACAACGCTAAAACAGTGGAACAAAACCCGTGGCGCTTGCTTGAGGCGAGTCCCTTGCAAGATGATCAACATAATCAGCTTGATCGTGAACAATAAACTATTATGGTTGTTGCATCTAGACTTTCTCTCGAGGATTTTCATGGAGAAAAGGATTGTGAACATCAAGTTGTCAAAGGTGATAATGGAAAGAACAAACAAGAGATAAAAAAGTGCATAGAGTTGTCAGCTCGAGAATCATGATCAATCAACCACATTCATGTTATGCTCGTAAGTAGCGCCGTGCATTTGGTTAAAACCAAACTGAATCAAATTGAATTGAATAAACCGAACTGAATAAACCGAACCGAAATTTCCGAAAATTTTGAAATCCAAAATCAAACCGAACCGAATAGTATAAAAACTGAACCAGAACCGAACCGAAAGATTTCGGTTCGATTCGATTACAACCAAATTGCAAACCGAATTTTTATAAGATGAACGGATCTGGTCATTTGCATGAGGAAAAAAAAAATAGTACAGGATATACATTATACATACCCTAAATCTAACATTGATAGGCTGATACTCAGTCCAAACTACCACACCACTGCTGCATGCCTGCACAGAGGGAGGTGGATGAAACTAGAGAAGGGGACGAGACAGACACACTCAATTCCCACATGCGAGCATTGCATAAAGCAGTGGTTTGGCATCGTCATCGCCCCTGCATCAAATCCAAACCAGTAGAACAGACCTCGGCATCAAAAACCCAGAAACTAAAACAGAACAAAAAGCTCAGAAAATACAGCAAAAACCACCAAACAAACCACAAATAAAGGCAGAAATCCAAGAGGCTGGGATTAGCCTTTCATTCATCATCAAAACCCAAAAGCCCTCTCCCCAGGTATCAAGCGATCTGGCAGAATGGCAGGCAGCGATTGCCGTTACAGGCCGTCCAAACTACCACACCACTGCTGCACAGAGGGAGGAGGATGAAACCATAGAAGGGGACGAGGCAGAAGCACTCAATTCCCATGATCGGGAATTTAGGATTTAGGGTTAGGATTGAAATGAGAGGCGAGAGCGAGAGCGGCAAAAGCAGCGAACCGCTCTGAGTGATAACGATAATATATAGGGCTGTTTGAACCGATTAGCCCAAAACCGAAATCTACTTGCAGTATATAGGTATATATATATAATTCGGTTCGATTCGATTTTTACGGTTTTTCAAAATCAAAAATCGAAATCGATCCGAATTTAAAATTTTTTTCCTTTTCAAAACCGAACCGAACCGAAAATCGAATAATCTGAACCGAATTGATTATTCGGTTTCGGTTCGGTCGATTAATTCGATTTTGACCGAATAATGCACAACTCTACTAGTAAGGAATCAGATCTCATGCTTTGTTTTGAAGGAGATTAAAAACTTATTTTGCATTGCTTGCCTCCAATGGTCCTCTTAGTGTCTCACTCTCAACGACAGGGATTGCAATGATGTTTCAAACCTGAACACCATCCTTCTTCACACATCCACATAGCTAAGAAAGGACAATCAACACCATCAAGTTCATCTTCGAAATCAAGCTTGAGAAACGCTGCAAGAAGATGACTAATTTGGTAAGATGACAAAACATGTGCCCTTCAACTTTAACCTAAAATTCAGAAATTAAAATTTTGTTGTTGATGAATAAAAATTATTAGGTTTATTAAAAACGGCGGTTTAAACGTATAATAATTAATAATATTAAATATTAGAATATGATTTAATCGCTTACCCAGCATTTAGGCATCCATTTGATCGCATGGTTGCTACTTTTATATTAGGCTATCGTTTAATTACAGAAATAAATATTTTTAAAACTAACATTAATTTTATAATAATAAATATGAAATTTATAATTTAAAGAATAAAATATTTTCCTAATAGAGTGTAAGCATTTTGACAAGCAGCTTTCGTTTGCGAAGGAGCGTGACTTAGTAAGATTTAGCTAAAACTCCTACCGGTAACTGGTAGTACCGTATAAAAATACAATTCTTAAATCGGGCTTTTGGGCTGGGCCGAAACGAACCGCTCTTTGTCCTGTTCCGCCATCACCACGTGGGACACGTGGACAACGCCTCCAACATTTTTTTTTTCCATTCATTTCCTCGCAAATTCTCTCTCTGCCACAAAATCAGAATTCGAACCTAAAGTGAAAAGCTTCAAAAAAAATTTCAACCAAAATAAATTGCGAGGAAGAGGTGATTGAAACACACTCTTCTTCCTCTTCCAATCATTGAACCTCTCCTCTCTATAAGTCCCTCTCATTCTTGCAAAACCTAACCGTAACTCCACCTTCTCCTTCTCCATTAGCTCAACTCTCCAACCAGGGTGAGCAACTAGGAAACCGGCTATCTTATGTTGTAATTTCATTCATAAGCTCATATGTTGCCATTTTTTGATAGGTCATGGCTGGAGGACACCCCGGAGACGACGGCGCCGCCGTCGACTTTAGGGGAAACCCGGCCGACAAATCAAGGACCGGGGGCTGGCTCGGCGCGGGGCTTATCCTTGGCACCGAGCTCTCCGAGCGGATATGCGTCATGGGCATCTCCATGAACCTCGTGACGTACCTCGTCGGCGACCTCCACCTTTCGACGTCCCGGTCGGCGAACATCGTCACCAACTTCATGGGCACGCTCAACCTCCTCGCTCTTCTTGCCGGCTTCCTCGCCGATGCCAAGTTTGGGCGCTTCCTCACAGTCGCCATCTTCGCCTCCATCACCGCAACTGGCGTGACGATGCTTACTGTAGCAACTTCTCTGAGCAGCATGCGTCCGCCGCCGTGCGACGACTACCGGCAGAAGCAGCATGAGTGCATCGAGGCCAGCGGCGGGCAACTCGCGATGCTCTTTGTGTCACTGTACACTATTGCTCTCGGCGGCGGTGGGATAAAGGCGAACGTGTCGGGGTTCGGCTCCGACCAGTTCGACCACCGGGACTCTAAGGAGGAGAAATCAATGGTGTTCTTCTTCAATAGGTTCTACTTCTGCATAAGCTTGGGGTCGCTGTTCGCGGTGACGGTGCTGGTGTACATGCAGGACAATGTGGGGAGAGGGTGGGGATACGGGGTGTCGGCGACTACGATGGTGATCGCAGTGATGGTGTTGCTGGCGGGGACACCATTTTATCGGTACCGGCGGCCGGAGGGGAGCCCGCTGACGGTGGTGTGGAGAGTTGGGTACGTGGCGTGGAAGAAGAGATGGAGAGCTTATCCGGACCATCCCAGCCTGCTCAATGGGTACCACACAGCTAGGGTTCCCCACACTGAGCGTTTCAGGTACTGGATAACACTTGTGCTGCTTTGGTTTTGGTGTGCTTGATGACTACGGTTAAAATCAAGTTAAATTTAGTCTGACGTAAAACTGATTAAGCAGAGCGATACTTAGTTCGTCCAGCGCGTGAAAGAAGATTACTTAGGGATAATAATCACGAATAAATTATTGACTCCAGTAGTTCATACTCCACAGAATTAAAATTCACGTTATTAGTTTTCATTTTGCCAGGGAGACTAGATTTCTTTTTTTTTTTTTTTTTTTTTTTTGAAAATAGTTTGTCACCTAATTGGGACGACAAGAATTTGACCTGCCACCGTTTAGCTTAGGTGAGATAATATATATTGTCGTTTATCAGTCACGCATAATTATTATTAGGTTAAGCCGAACTATCAATTGTCACACCTAGAACCCAGTTGCCACCTGGCGGATGTTGATCAAGTTCCAAGTTATTCGGAGAAGTATTGTATTCACAGAGTTATGCTTTTCTCTCTTTTTACTAAGATCAAATGCGGTTCAACGTGGAATGGCGAAAGCAAAAATAGATACAATTGGATTTCAGCTTGTCAGCAACTGCTGAATGAGCTCACAAACTATACCATCAAATCAATGATTTTTGAGTGGTAAGTACAAATTGAGAACAATAATAACGAATATTAGTGGTAAATTTATGAATTAAAATTTACTCTGGGGTAAAAAAAATATACAATAGAATTTTTCGATATAGAGCCTTTAGTTTATTTGTCTTATTATAAATTTATAAAAAAATCACCTATCTTATTATTATTTAAAAAATCACTTATTTTATATTATAAATTTACAAAAAATAATCAATTAAAATATTTTATTTTTATTTTAATATTTAAATTAATATAAAAGATCAAATTATTCTCATTTTATTTTAGACAATTGATTTACAATCATCAAAGAATTGATGGGCAGAATTATATTTTAGATTTTTTATGTTTTATAAGATTGAACAACCAATTTTAAAAAAAAATTTAAATAAAATAAAATATTTTTTATATTAATTTAATAATTACTCAAATTAAAATCAATGAGAATAATTTAATTTTTTATTAATTTTAATTAATAAAATTTATTTTAAATATTTTAATTGAGATAATTTTTATAAATTTATATATAAACGAAATAATTTTTTGTTAATAGTAATAAAGTACGTAATTTTATAAAATTAATTTAAATTAAATAGTTAATTTTTGTAAAAAATTTATAAAATATAAGAATGTTTGTCCAGGAAGGTAGAGAAGCTTCTGGACCTAGGACATGTGACATTGTACCAGAAAGTTCCGGAAGCATGCAGCCCACAAACTTGGACGGACGATTAGGATCCGTCTGTCGCGCTCGGTCGGTAAAATGATTAGTATTTGTATTGTAACTTATTTTGAACTTAAAGATTTTTATCATCAGGATAATCTCATTTCAAAATTATTTTTTTATAAAATTAATATTATTTATTTTATATTATTATTAATTTAAATTATTATAAAAAATTAAATAATTTTTCGAATTTTAAATTATTAAAACGTTAATTTTAATTAAAAAATATTAATTTATAAAAATAGTCTATTAATTTTCATTCTGATCTTGATTTTGATGTTGAATCAAACCGTGCCTAATTTTTCAGCATGTGGTGGACTCCGTGTTCTCCTTTTCGTCATGATTTTGATTTGCTAAATTGAAATATAAATTTCCTTTATATATATATACATCCCAAAGTTTGTTACGTATCTTCTGCTGTCATTGAGCTCAATCATCCATGGGCTCTATATGGGGTACGTGTCATGTCGCAAACCACTCCTAATTTCGGATATTATCCATATAAAAAAAATGATTTTCGTGACATAGATCACATGAATCATGCAGTTTACAATCCATAATACTTTTAAGAGAAAACATTTGGAACCACCAATTGTTCAAAATATATCAAGTACATTTAGAACATAATTTTAAAATAAATTTTTAAAAATTAATTGGTTGTTCGAGCGCAGATTTTATGTCATTGACAGCCTTCGATAGGACCGATAATTCTATAGATTGCATACCGCATGGTTCATGCAATGTGATTCCTGCTCATGTTTTTACCATCAGAATATGATCATTTTGATCCTGAGTCTTTAGAATTTGTGGAACATTTGCTGATAACAAAACTCTACTTTGATCAGGTGCCTCGACAAAGCAGCCATAGTAGAGTGCGACACAAACACAGATGGAACCCCTACCACTTCCAAAGTAACCCCTCATCCATGCAGAGCAGCAACAGTGACCCAAGTAGAAGAGGTGAAGCTGATACTGAAGCTCCTCCCCATCTGGTCCACCTGCATCCTCTTCTGGACCATCTACTCCCAAATGACCACCTTCTCTGTCGAGCAGGCCACCTACATGGACCGAAACATCGGCACCTTCGTCTTTCCCTCGGGTTCCCTCTCTTTCTTCCTCTTCATCACCATCCTCATCTTCACCTCTCTCAACGAGAAGTTCCTAGTCCCCTTGGCCCGCCGCTTCACCGGCAATGTCCAAGGCGTCACGAGCCTGCAACGCATTACGGTCGGCCTGGTCTTCTCCATGCTGGCAATGGTGGTCGCCGGGGCTGTGGAGAGACAGCGGAGGGAGTCTCTTGTTGGGCATGGAATACAAATGAGGGCCTTCTGGCTGGTACCGCAGTACTTCTTGGTCGGCGCCGGGGAGGCATTTGCTTACGTAGGGATGCTGGAGTTCTTCATCCGGGAGGGGCCGGAGAGGATGAAGTCGATGAGCACCGGGCTTTTCCTTGCAACGATATCGATGGGATTCTTCTTCAGCAGCGTGCTGGTGTCCGTGGTGGGGAAGGCCACCAAGGGAAGGTGGATCAGGAACAACTTGAACAAGGCGAGGCTGGATTACTTCTACTGGATGTTCGCTGTGCTCGGGGTGATCAATTTCTTGGTTTTTCTTGTGTTTTCATCTAGGCACGAGTACAAGGTGCAGAGGTACGAGTGGCAGGAGCAGGGAGGGGAAGAGCTTGGTGAGTGGAAAAATGAGGATGATGTCGATAAATTGAGGGGGAACAATGTCTAGATGATCTTTGGTTTGTGGCTTTGTATATTTTCAGTTCTAATGCATCTTTTCCTTTTGCTGGCAATTCATGGATTTATTTCTTCTGAAAAGAGTATTATTACTTTGAATCAGTGCATGGAGGATCAGAACTGGACTAAGAATGGAAAGGAGAACTGTGTCCTCTGCTTATCCACCTATCGTAAGTATCATCCTTATGTTACAACAATTAAAAAAGTGGCCATTACCAAATAAAGAGCAATTTAAACAGCGGCTGCTGTAAGAAAGCCCTAGGACAGTTCAAACACAAGCCTGGAGCTGCCATACAATAATCTTCATTAAAAAAACTTCGCAGAAACATCAAGGACTATCTTTTCCAATGTCAAGCTTTCTGGCGAAGGAAATAATAAGGGCTTAGCGTTCAGTCTTGCTCTATTTTGGTATTTTCATGAAGCATCAGGAGTGTGTCACAGACTTCGCCATAAGCGAGCATTGATCAATCACTCAAAACGACTGCATGCTGGCAAAATGACTAGCAGTTGAAATTCAGCCAGTTCCTGATTTCTTTCGTGATTCTCTTTTGTCTTTAGTTTTTGTTTAAAGAGAAGAGAGATCATCTAACAGGTTTGTGGCACTATCAAGCATCAGTAGCCTAACCGGTCATTCAATGAGGTCCGCCCATCACCAGTTTGTCCTGCACAAACTCATGCCATTAGAATAGAAAGTTGAAGACAAACTCAGAAAAGATCGAAACAATGGATAATACAGTGATCCAAAACACCTACCTTCAGGTGGTACCCATGAATCATAATCGGGGTTCTTGTCCAGGAAATCAGGTCTAGAGGGCCCAAACACTCGCTTTGGCTGAGAGCTATCTTTTGATGATTTGCTAGTTTGAAACTGTTCATCAATAGGATTTCCGTCATCATCCAATCCGGAGTACCCACGTTTGTGCTTCAACAACAGGGCGACAGCATCAGAAGCTGTCGTCTCTGCCGATGATGAGTCTGCCAGTTTAGGGAATATCTCAGTGGTTGCTTCAGGTGCCTCTGTGGGCTTCCGTTTTCTTATTAGAAGACCAGGACCTGCAAGCTCAATTTCTTTCCTATCATCCACAGAAGAAAGAGCCTTCTTCCTGTCCTTGTAGTCAACAAAATCATCAGGCTCATTGACATCTGCATGAGTTTCTGGGAGTGTGCTCTCATCTGACTTCATATGCCTCGTGGCACCAAGCCACTGAGGCTTTGGCAAGGTGAATGCAGGTGCTTTGCTTTCTTTTTTCTCCAAGACAATTTTACATTCTTCAGCATGTTTCTCCGCTTCGGCAGCTGATGAATCTCCATCAAGAGGCTTGCTTTCTTTTTCATCACTCACATTCTTGGTTTCTTCAGAATGTTTCTCAGTTTTTGTGGATGATGGAGTTAACAGGGGCTTGCCCAAATTAACTTTTCCAGACAGATTGATTTTCTTCTGTACAGTTTGAGGTCGTTTCAGCACATCATCTGAGTGTTTAGAATTCAAGGGTTCTGGCTTTGCATCACTTTTTACAGCAGATGATTCTTGCACATTTAAGTCTCTCTTTCGAGCAGCTTCACCCATTGGATCAGCAATTTTCAGCAAGAACATTATCCTGTCCAGCTCAGACTGGAGATTTGATAATTCCTTCTGGATCTCAGCAGTCTTGTCAAGCACTGATGCATATACAAAAGTAAGCAGAGTAAGATCATCAATATTTGATATCTATGGAACTGTTCAAGTAACAAATGCAAATGAAATTTTATGCAGGGAATGTGATAACAGCATTATACAAACTAACATATTATTATTACATGTGATTTCTTTCAACTTAAATTTTCATGTTTTTCCCTCTACTCATAACAACAGTGGGGATGGAACCACAAAATGGTCCTCAGGAAACAACGAGTGTCCTACAGCAGAATAATCAGGACATGCTTCAGATGTCATTGGCCTCAGAAGGGTGGTGAATGGATTTAAAGAAATTACTGCCAACAAAAAGGTCATTTGGATGAATAACAAAGAGAATACCAGCATAAACCATCATCCAAGGTGCATGAAGTCTACTTGATCAATAATTTAGCAACAGAGAGAAAAAAGGATATGGGAATTCATCTGTCAAAGATAATATATTGCCCAAAACAGCTGATAAGTGATAATGTAAGAAGCAAATGGCCTGGAAATGTCCATTAGTGTGTTCAACTGCAAGTATTGTTACGGTATTGAAAGCAAAAAGGGTTGTCTATGTACTCACCTAACTGAGATGAAATCCCACTCATGTACACATCAAGGTCATCTCCCCCTGCAATGGTGTCACTGTCAGAACCAAGTTTCTGTTGTTCAGTAAGCAGTGCCTTCTTCACTTCCATTTCATTAATAATGGCTTCCTTTTTATCAATAAGAGTATCAGCTGTCTCAACCACGTCATGCTTAACAGTTTTTTGTGAAGAAGGCTTCTTTGTCCGGTCATAGAACTCGTCGTCATCACTAGAAAAGAAAAAAAAAAGAAAAAACAATTTTTATATATCTTTGTTGGAAATTTAGCAACTATTTACCATTAATTGTACAAGTGGAAAAGAGTGTTTCCTACAATCAATGGATAGCAAATTGCTAGATCTTTCAGTAAAGGTTGTACAGTTAACTTGTGGTGTGGTAGTGTGATCCATATTTATTAAACAAAGAGGATGCTATAGAAACAAAACAAAATCAATGATCGAAACACACATACATTAGATCTATTGGAAATACTTCAAAAGCATTTATAACTAGGGCAGTAAATAGCCCAGGTACTGACCAGACTCACGCAATTCCAGGTCCGGGTATGAGTTAGGGATATTAGGCCCAAACCTGGGTCTGAGTCCAGATTGGGCTCCCATTAACTCGCATGGATCCAATTTGTAATTGATCCTACTGAATCCAGGTCCAGACTGCAGTTCCAGCAATGGGTTGGATCCAGACCTGGCTTCCAACAATAGGTTTCATGATGGCTATTCAAATTTCAAAATCCAAACCAATTAAACAAATAGATGGGCTGATCAAGGTTGGGGCCTCATGAATGAGTTCTAAATCTATCATACTAACATAATTGCCACATAAATAATTTATTAATTAGAGGAATTCAGATTCTGGGCTGGATCTGGGTCCCGTTATAATCAGGCTTTTTTGGATGGATCCAAGTCTGACCCCTCAGGCTTCCTTTGTTTGTGTGATATATCCTCACTGTTTTGGTTCCTTGTTTGCTCACAGTGTTAAAATCTTGAGCACAACTAGGTGTAGATCTAATATATTTACATACACTTCTCAGGTTTTCAATTCCATAATTCACCTGAACATAGTTAAATGCATTTTGAACAACTAAATTAAATATATGTCATGTGCAAGTGCATGAAATAATAGTCCATACAACAAAAGAGGCAACTGATGTTTATGTAAATCGACAGCAGTAGTATTGTTAGAAGCATTAACCAAAATAATACTAAAACTTTTACCTTGAATATTATATTCAAAAATAATTTGAAGAATAATATTAGCTATGTTAGGTGCATTATGAGGATACTCCTAATGTTTAAAACTAATACACTTGTAACATCAAATCATCATCAATATAATAACTAGTACACAAATATAATTAGTACCATAGTCAGCACTCTACTGTCTTGTGAATGAAGCAGGTGAGGATATGATACAAACAAGGAACCAAAACAGGCTGAAACCAGAAGCAACTGTCCTGTGAAATTTGGGATTACCTTAACATATCATCTTCATCCTCAGTATCTTTCCGCCTACCATGGGCTTTCTTTCCAGCACGTGCGCCTATACTTTCTTGTATACTCTCATTCAAGGTCTCTTCCAAGCTCTCTAGCTCTTCCATAATCTGCAGCAGCATTTTACAGAACAGTAATATAGCTGTGCGGAACTGATGTTAAAACTAAAATTATGATGTTCAAGTTAAAAATGACAACCTGTGTTATCCTTTGCTCATTCCTAGCAATCTGTGTTTGCTGCCCTTGAGTCAAGCCACCTTGAGCGATATCTTTCACTCGAATAGCATCAATCTCTTTCCTCATATGAGCAACCTGTTGCAAACAAACAATTCAACAATAGGATGGGCAAATATGAATGGAGGAGAAAACAGAGGCATAGAAATCTCTATACAAGGCACAAAGAACAGCTCTCTGATAGCTATTCAATGTCAACCAAGAAAATTATAATAATAAATGTCATAATGCAAAGAGCAGCTAAAAACATGGCAAAAAGTTGAAATGGAGAACGATGAGAAACACCAAAAGGGATTGCACATTGTCTCCACCAAGACATTTAAATAACATTAGTCAAGTAACTACATGCATGGGATGTTTTCTCTTTCAAATTCTAAAAGTATCAGCGCTATTTTGACTTCCAACTTCAAGAGTTTCAAGCCTCAAGTAGGATCCATTAGGAATATAAAAATTTCAATCAATGTTTTGATTAATGCTGTGCTTACCAGAAATTATTCCAAAAATTAACTTAGGAGGACCACCACTCTTAACCCATATAGCAAGAGGGTGGATGGGGCCAAATGTTTGGAACACCAGATCTTATAGACTTCAGTGAAATCTAAATCCTATCTGGAGTAATCAATTATTTGAATTGATAAACTATGTCATCATCTTGATAGTCATTCTTGCCTAACTGAAATATTTCCAGTTATTATCAGAAAAATGAAAACATACAGATATGTTATAGTTCTCAAAGTGAAATCTAGCAGTATTGGCCATGTTTTTGCAACTCCAACAAGCTCAAAGATTTAATTAGTATAGAGTCACCTGAAAAAAATGTGGATTTGATCTTGTCATGCATAAAGCTAATTCAATTTGTAAAGTACCTTGTGCATTAGTTGGACCCTCAATCAAAAGAGACAGAATTTATATTCTGCTGATCAATGGTCCTACTATTTGTTCCTAAGAATAGGCAGCATCTTCCTATAGAAATTTATTTCAACATTTTCACCTCCAAGGAGTGGCCAAATAAATAAATCTCAAATGATAGATCACAGCTGATAACAGATAAATTAAGATGAATTTTGCAATTGGTATGAACAATAACAGCATCCTAGGTACAATACAAAGAAAAGAGCCTATTAAAAAGTATGAATGTCAAATTTTGGGAAATTAGCTCTAGACAGATTCTGAATATGTATTATATTCACTGAAGACTACTGTGTTAAGATGATCTTCACTCCCCTACATAAACAAATGCTTGAGTGAAAAGAAGGAAAGATAGAAATGGATGACAGAATAGTGCATGCTTACCTTTTCCATTCTTTTCAAGATTTTGCTACGTGTTTTTTCCTGTCTTTCAGTAAGCTGTCCTTTGTATGTTTGCCATGTTACCTCATCTGCATCATTCTAAAACACCACAGTCAGAAAAATGATCCAGCAATGCAGTTACAGTCTCATTTGTAGCTACAACAAATGGCTTCATTGTCCATAAAACATTGCAGTGTCTCACTATTAACTCATTCTTTAAGCATCACAGATGATATTCATTTGTTTAATCAGACAAATTATAAAGCCCAACAAGGAGCCATGTAGTACCAAATTACAATCTTGAGTCGAACTGTCAAACTAAAGCGTGTAACTGAAAATTGACATTGAAGTTTGAAAACCAGAGCAGGAGACAATAACAAAAGAAAGAAATAACATCAGCTTGATAAAAATGGTGATCGCATTTCATGACATAAATTAATCAGGTAACTATAGTAATTTGATAATAAGAGAATAAAAATCAGAACGGTGCCAGGTGAAAAATAAAGTGGAACAACTTTTTGGTTCCAAAAAATGGATGGAGAACCAGAGATAAACTTTCCTCAAAAGTTTAAATAACATAGACTGCCCAAAAGCCTTTCCTCAAGTTTAAGTTGCCTGGGATGAAGATTTAAGCATATTCAAGTTTTTCAAAAGTTTATTATGATTTTTACAAACAGACAACCACATACGAATGGATGCAGCACCCACGAGATATATACACCAAGGCTAGAACACCACCAAAATCCAAAGCAACATTTGTTAAATGAATCAGGAAAATGCAATGCCATGAGCATTCATTTCCAGTAGCCTATATTCAGAAGCATTTGAACCACTAATACCTCCGTGGCTTCTTCAATTGCATCCTCAGCCATACCCCATGATATACCATCAGCAAGAGAAGCTTCAGCTTTTGCACGTAGAAGTGAAGCTTCACGATCTAGCATTTCTTCATGAATCTTCACTTTTCGTAATTTTGTCAGATCACCCTCCTGTTCACAAATAGAAAGCATAAAGGTATGTAATACAAACTTGACACAAAAAACGTGATCACCTATATAAAGGCAAATTAAGTTACATATTACCTATGGTTCATTTTTTCTATTTTTGTTAATATTTTATTAGCATTGGTAATAAATTTAGTGATTTGATTTAGGTTCATTAATCAATGAAGAGGTGCTCTATGAAAAGATGTCCAATAAATATATGCATGTTTTAGAATGTTAAATGTATCAATCTTAGGATAGACATATGAACCTTTGAAGATATGCATATGAATAGGTGTCTATATAACTATAAACATAAGTGTTTTGTAATGAGAAAGCAATTCCAGTTCAAGTTAATTGAAGTATCTTTTCAAAAAAAAATTCTCCTTTATCTGAAAGTCAACTCCTTCAACTCTTCTAATTTAATGGTGGATTCCATTAAATTACAGAATTCGCTATCATCTCCATGGTGAATTCCTTGAAGCCATCAAGCAGCATACTATTCATTGTGGTGGATTTATAGAGGGAGACATGTACCTACTCATTCCATTTTAATAACAATTCCTCCATCATTGTTGTCCTATCGTTTCCGGCGTCAAAACTAACGACCAAAACAGTTCTCCAAACAAAACAGTAATATGCGATGCTCCAGGCACACAACACCCACACCTAGAAACATATAGATATCTTGACTTCAAGTTTTGTTTTGCTTGTTTAAAGTTAAACAAAAAGATACTAATCAAGCTTTAGTATCATTTTAAGGCATAATAGCAATAAACTCACAAGGCTGAACCTGAAATATAGGAGGGTATTTCATACATACAAATAACGGACTACAACTTATTGTGGAAGCGTCCAATAAGGAAGACAAAGAATGATTACAACCGTACAGAATGTTAAAAGTCATTATAGTTGTATCGAGGAAAGAGAAGGAAGATAATCATTTCCACCTAGATTGGTAATGTTAATGCCTTATCTTCTATCAACTAAAAATTTCAAGAGGGGGCTTTTTTCGATTGGCAGCTTAGTCTGAAAAAAATTATGTATATAATAGAAGCTGAAAGTACAAATTATGAATTTTAATTTGGCAAACCAACGTAGCTTGGAGCTTACCGGTAGCATCAACTCAGAAGGTCCTTGGAAGATGTATAGTCGGGAGGAACTGCTCAAAACAACATAAAACCATGTTTGAAGAAGATAAAAACATTCAGATATTCAAGTATGAGGATCTACCAAAAACTGATTAATCAAATCAGGATATATACAAACCATAAAATAGTTAATGAAGCACAAAAAAAAAAAAAGAAAAACTTTTATCTGGCTAAGAATGATTGCAGTTCCATTAAGGCCAGAACTATCACAATGTAAGAGAGAACAAATAACAAAGCCTCCAATAGTTTATCTAAAATTGATTAATTAGATCACAGCAGATATAAACTAGCAAACCAATAATGACAAAAAACAATCTTTCATTTAGCTAACAAGTTCTGTTAAGGCTAAGAACATACCACTTGACTGAAGAAGAAAAGAAATAAGAACACTAAGTGCAACACTTTCTTTGGATGGGACCGTGGAAATAACTGTGCAGAAATGATACAGCGTGTACAAAATGTGACTACTTACACTCCAAATCGAATTACATCCCCAACATGGATCTCTGTATATGCCCTTTTCTTGACCTAATACATCAAATGGAAGTATTACAAATTCAAACCAAGAAAAAGCAATTAATGGTAAATAATCAAAAACATAGATTGACGAGAAAGAATTTTATGCTCAGACAGCTATATAAATAACAAATTCCCAGAAACAGAATTCAATCAAATTCCTAAATGAGCGGCAGATGCTTAGATTACGTCATTATAAGAAATATTCTTCATAAGAAATATTCTTCATAAGACTGGTTGAGATCACTAGTAAATTTCCAACCACCACACAAATAGCACCATAACAACTTTGGGTGTTAAAGTCGGTGATAATATCAATAAGGGAGACTTGTTTGATTGACCATTTATTTCAAAATACTAGTGAAATAACCCCCTTTTGAAAATGTTTTGCAAAATAACCTTGTGTTTGTCCTGTCAGCAAAATTTTAAGCCACAAGATGATCACATCTGTTGATGAGGAAAAAATAACATCAGTCTAAATCCGGTTCTCCCAAAATAATTCTGGACTCTTGATCCAATGTCATTGCAATTCTGTCTCAACTTTTCTTTATGTAATTTTCTTTTCTTTGCACCTTCAATTTGAGCTCCCTAGACAACCTTGTTAGAACCCTTGACGACACATGAATGAATGATGATTCTTGCATGAATCCGGTTTCTAGCACATCAATGATTCTAGGATTGAATTTCATGATATATCTTGGATCATCATTAGAACCCTAGATGACATATCAATCCAAGTGAGGGACCTCATCAGAATCCTCAACCCTTGCTTGGATCTGGTTCCTTAGATTTTGTGTTGAATTTATTAAACATTCATTGTTTTTTGTGTGTTTCCCACTTTTTTACTTTTATTTTTCTCCTTTCGTTTGCAAAATTATTCACAGTAGCTAACATTGTATTACTAGAAAAATGAAGGATTTGAGAAGTTCTGTCAACAATAATAATATAGTTTGTCCAAAGTGTTGTAAGCTCAAGCATGAAAAACCCAAAAGAAAATGCTTAACCAATGAATTCATCACTCATTCAAGCCCTTTCTCAAGTAAAGATTTTGCTTTGCAAAAAAAAAAAAAATTCCTCACTCAAATCATCAAAAGGCCCTAACAAGAAATAAAATTGCAGTAGTATTCATTGCAAATACTGGACAATAGATGGAATTTGAGGTCGCAATGACCCAAAACTTTAATCCGTCTTTTTTTTGGTGAACCCTTTTTAGACCAATAATGGTCTTTTTTTGTGCAACATCAGCCGCCATATCATTAAAAAAATGAAAAATTTTGGACTAGTTACCAAATTTTGCTGACATGGTCAAACAGAGTTGGTTTTTCAAATATTTTTAGATGAGAGCTATTTCACAAATTATTTCTAAAGAACGAGGTCTGTGAGGCAAATCTCAACAAACAGCAGGATGACGTGTAATGGGTGCAAAATCTGGGGAAAAAAAAAATAGACAGATGAACAGTAAGATCATGCATATAGTGGATGCATCAGAAAGAAATAGTTTCTAAGAATCAGATGCAGAAAAGAAAAATCATCAAACGTTTCTCAAATCCAGGCTTTAAAGACAATGCGTAGCAAATAATCGTATGTTGGTCACTTATGCTAGCTTTCCGAAATTTCTACCTCCCACTTTCTGACCTTCATAGCTCATTGAACCAGACTACTAATAACCACAAAACGAAGCTTCAATTTCATGTGTGCCTGCAATAGAAGACTGCTTTAATATTAAAATATGCAGGCATCGCTGTAATTTACTCCAAAGTGACCACATCAAGTGCAGTTGACCAAGTTCGATCTGATAATTTCTAATATGTTACTAGAACTTATATCAAACAACTCTCATCGAAGGATCAATGAGGGTATTTCAACATCCAAATCTTCTTTTCTAATGGACCTTGGAACTTCTAGAACATCTTTGGCTTGAATGTGACGGAAAGAAACAGTTTCTAGCAAATAAAGTGAAAGCAGAAGAAAATAAATACAATTCTATTTTTTATTACATGTAGCACATTCTCAAATCTAATTTAAAAGGGAACACTGCCAACGAAAACTTTTGGCTTCTTCATTTTCATAATATTGTTTGTATAAACGAATATGTTAAGGAATGAGACTTTGGGTTCAATCTCCAGATCGGCCGCGCAATACAAAATTTGGTTGCACTAAAAAGTGTCATTCAGAAGCTCAAGTATCTCAAATGCATCACTACCCAAATTTGTTATTTAATTGAGTCATTAATAAAATCTAAAATCAAAGCAAAATTCAAACCGGGTAGGAGTCTAAGTTAAATTTCAAATATGCTAGGGTTTAGTATACATATAAATAGTTGCTTGTATTTTTGAAAGAATAATAAGAAATATTTTCAGAGTGTAAAGCACTCAGTATTGATCATCAAACCCTAACCTTCTTCAAAGACCTGAAATCTTAAAATCTCATAATTTGACATGATGTTAGAGCCATTAAGCTAATAAAAGAAGAAGAAAAATCATGGCCAGGAGAAAAAAAAATCACAAAAAAATGTAGGAAACCTCCAAATCACCTCCAACAAGTTGAAAGAGATAAAAAACTACCTCCTATGGCAAGAGCCGTGGAGATATACCTAATTTCAAAAGAAAAACAGGAGTATCTTGTGAAGGAATCATCAATAGAAAAAAGTCAAAAGACCATGAACTAATATTCGTGCTTGTCCATACTTCTAAAAAGTCTGTAATCCAATATGGATAAACTACTACTTCATTACTAGACTTCAAAAGCAATCTCACAAAAACTCAAAATAATGTATAGCTATCAAGATAGCATCTCTAGAGTTTTTTCTTATATAAAGAGTTATTCACAACCAAATAAGATCGTAAGAAGTTAAGTAAATACTTTGGAATCACTAGTGATTTATGGGATAAAATAGAATACTATCTCCAAACAAAAATAAAAGAACTATGAAGTAAAAGAGCAATAAAGATGGTCTTTTTTCTAATTGAATTGAACTTTATGAGCAGCAATGAAATTTTTTTACTAAATCAAGTATATCGCATAAAGAACAAAATTTTCAACCATGATCTTATCAGGTGTTATATGTTATACAACAAATAGTAACAACTACTATGGCAAAAGTATAGACTTTATTAGAGGCAGAGGTAGAGGAACTCAAGCAAGAGAAAAAGAAAGGAAAAACCTTATCCTCATGGGTACAAAATATAGAAAAGTTTGTCATATTATTGACAGATGTTGGTTTATTGTAGTCAAATCAGCATAAACCAATAGTGTTCGAGAACACCATACTTGTTCATATGAGAGAGCAAAACAGAAACAACCATTTTCAAAAATTGAAGAACAAGTAACTCTATCAAGTGAAAAATACAACATACTACTCCAAAACAACCAACCTATCAATGACACCCAAGTCAATGTTTGTAAGTCAATCAAGCCAACAATTTCAGAAGAATCCCTAGATTATAAACACAAGAACCTCAGACCATATGATAGATAAATCTGAATATTTTAAAACTCTTGTTAATCTACCAACAATTAAGTATGTATCTTCAACAAATGAAACTCTATCATCAATAACTGACATAGGAAAAATACAGATTTCAAGAGTAGATTTATCATCAGTATTATTTATTCACAAATTTTGAAAACAAAGAAAAAACCATTGCCAAGTGACACAATAAATAAAATCAATTTTTATCAATTTCATATTGTTCATAATGGTGTTTGGACAGTCAAAAGTCACTCTAAAAATGAATACAAGTACTTTGTTATCTTTATTGATGACCATTTTCGTGTAATATAACTTTATCTCTTGAAAAAATCAAAGGTATATGAAGACTTTAAAACCTTTCATAAAAAAGTGCATAATCAGTCTAATACAAACATTAATATTTTAATATCTAACAATGAAGGTGAATACATCACGTGT
This sequence comes from Trichopus zeylanicus subsp. travancoricus, assembly GCA_005019695.1. Classification (NCBI taxonomy): domain Eukaryota; kingdom Viridiplantae; phylum Streptophyta; class Magnoliopsida; order Dioscoreales; family Dioscoreaceae; genus Trichopus; species Trichopus zeylanicus. The sequence goes on along the minus strand of RXID01014860.1, from coordinate 257,068 downwards.
ATTCTAAGATTATCTCAAAGAAAATGATATTCTTTCCCGCACATTTTATGCAAATACTTCTCAATAAAATAGTATTGTTAATAAAAAAATCAACAACTCTTAAAAATAATCAGAGTATCGATGTTTGAGGAAAATATTACGATTTCATTATGGGATGATGCAATTATCACTGCATCATTGCTCGTAAATAGAAAGCTACCCTTTATTAAATAACCAAAATTCTTTAAGTATTTAATGTCTTAAAGAAAAATCGTTTCATTTACCACTCAAGATGTTTGACTGTTTGTATTATGCACACAATATAATCTATTTAAAAGTAAATTACAATCAAAATATATAAATTGCATATTTTTAGGATATTCAAGAAGTAACAAAAGATATAAGCGTTTCAATTCCAAACACAAAAAACATATCTGTTGATGTAACTTTTTTTAAACAAATTGCAAATTATTCAAAAAAAAGATAATAAATATATCATAAAACTAAGAACAAAAACTAAATCACTTTACTTTTATCTCACAAACATGTACTTATAAAACCAGACAAGGTAAAGAAATTACTTATGTATACCAAAAAAAAAAAAAAGAACAGTTAATAATACCACCACTATTTGAAACTATTGAAAAAAGGTCCAATAATACAAAAGCAAGTTGAATCTAAAACAAATACAGTGATGGAACAGGATATTAATCTTCAATTAGAACATAAATCACAACCTCAACAAATAGTTTCAAAAATATATAATGAATTCCAGTGGCTCATAACCTTAAGGAAAGGAAAAAGGATACGTGCATAATATCCCACTACTGATAGGTATCATACTAGCATCTAACTTCAACATGCAAAGCCTTTGCACTTAATTTGACAGCAGCACAAGTACCAAAAATAATGCAAAAAGCCTTCACAAATGGGACATGGTGAAAGGCTATAAAAGATGGAATGGAAGTCTTGCACAAAAAATGATACTTGAGAATTAATCTTTATATCGATAAACAAACTCATTGTGAGATGTAATTGAGTGTATATAATCAAATGCAAAGCAAATGAAACAGTGGGGAAATATAAAAAAAGATTAGTGGCAAAATGATATATCCAAACATAAAATATTAATTATTTTTAGATTTTCTCTTTTGTTGCAAAAATGAACAGAATTAGAGTAGTACTATCACTAATGATTAATAGGGGCTAAAGATGAATCAGCTAGATATTAAGAATATTTTTTTGCATGAAGATATCTAAAAAAAGTGTACATGTCAGAACCTTTAGGGTTCAGTTTTAGAACAAATGGAAAAATATACAAATTGAAGAAAATTATCTATGGCTTGTCCCTCAGAGCATGTTTTGAAAAATTTAGCTCTGTTATGACTAAGTATTAATTTAACATAAATCAAACTTCCTCTCATTGTTTTTAAATAAAAGAATAAGGTATAATCATCTTATTAGTATATGTTGATGATATAATCATCACAAAGAACAAAAATGTAGAGATAAAAAAATAAAAAATATTTGAAAACTAAGTTTAAGATCAAATGCTTAGACAAGTTTCACTATTTTATTGTAATTGAAATAAACATTCCAAGAAAGGTATTGTGCTATCACAAAGAAAATGTGTTAAATTTATTTAAAAAAAAGATCAGTTAGATAACAAAATATCCAAAGTTCCAATAAATACAAATCTGAAATCATTAGCAAAACAAAAAACAACACTAAAATATCTAAAGATGTATAGAATATTTGTGGGAAAATTCATTTACTTGACCATCACACATCTGTATATCAACCAAGCAGTGGGAATAATTGGTTAGTTAATGAATGAAAATCACGTATAGAAGTTGTTTATCAAATCTTGAGTTATATTAAAGAGACATCAAGGCTATGATATAAAAATTGTGAAGATTTAAAATTGATTGTATACTTAAATGCAAACTAGAAGGAGCACCCACTAATAGAAGATCAACAACAAAAATATGTATTAGAATGAGAGGAAATTTGGTAGTATGGAAAAGCAAAAAGTTGAGTATTGTAAAAAAATCAAATGTTGAAACTAAATACAGAACCATAATAGGGAGTTACATGTGAAATTATGTGATTAAAAATACTACTAACAAAATGAGGGTTCATTTTCAAAGAACCCATAATATTGTTTTATGACAATCAAACAATACTCAACATCTCTAAGAATTATGTCATTCATGAGAAAATTAAACATATAGAAATGGACTTACATTCTGTTCAAAAGAAAGTTCAAAATCAACAAGTAAAATTAATCTATTTAATAACAAAAGATCTACTAACAAACATTTTCATCAAAACAAATATAATTAAATAAGCAAAATCAGACTCAAAAATAAGCTAGGCATGTGAGACATCTACTACTCAATTTGAAAAGAGGTGTTAAGAAATAGTTTAAATTCATCCCAACCCAATTTTGTCATGTAATAAAATTATTAATAAAGCCCAAAACAAAAATAAAATTTAAACTAAGTAGGAGTTTAGATTCAAATTTGAGTATGTTAGGGTTTAGCATACATATAAATAGTTACTTGTATTCTTAAAAAAATAATAAAAAAAATTCTCATAATGTAAAATACTTATCATTGACCATCAAACTCCAATCTTTCTCAAAAACCTAAAATCCTAGAATCTCAGACTTTGACAGAATATTCAATAACTACCTTTCTAGAAAATATGGATAGTGAAAATGGAATAAGAAAGATCAAGAGATGAGTATAAAAATATAGGTGTTAACTAAATAAACAATTATCAGAAGCAAATATCTAGAAGACACCTAGTTACCATGATCTCAATATCTAGAAGCACAATAAATTTTGATTTTAGCAGTTTAGTTGACAAAGGGCGCACTTTGATGATCCATCTAACCAGCAAGGTCTCATGTTGGGCATGTGGACAAAATATTTTTTAGTAGTCTATTTAATTGTTGTTATCTTAGTTATCACGTCATTTAACTGATAAGGGACTTGTTTGGATGCAGCTAATTCCTTCAAGACTTGGGAGTTCCAATAGAATTCTATCTTTTTTGGAGTCAGTATTTTGATAGATGTTTGGCACCATTTTTTGAAAGGCTCCATTTTCTTATAAAATCACATGATTCTATAAGAATATACAACCAAGGTCCATCCACTTCTCTTTTTCCAACAAGTGAGAACTTGCTTGTCACCTCCATTTCCAGCTATTCAGAGACCCTACTAGCCATGATGACCTTTCATCATTCATAGCCATTGCCACCAACCACCATTACCCTTGCCACTATTGCTTTTATAGATCATTAACTACTACCTTTTGTCAACACTAACCAGTAACCACAACCATCCATATTTGTCTTGTCGTATACCATTTCTACAGCTATAATCTAACAACAATCACACTAGTTATCAACCACCATAACTATCTTCAACTATTATCTATCCTACTTGATTATTCAACCAAGGCCACTACCCACCAACACATACCATCTTATAACTACCAACTATCAATAGCCATGGACAACTGCCCGTGGGCGTCACCGGCAACAATCACCACATTAACAAGTACACTGCCTCTTCATTTAATTTCTTTTGAAACCCATAAATATTAAACATTTGACTACCAAAGTACCGTTTAATTTAAAATCAAGATCAAAATTAGGATCAAGACTAATAAACCACTTTTATAAACTAATATTTTTATTAAAATTAACGTTACAATAATTTAAAGTTTAAAAATTATTTAATTTTTTATAATAATTTAATTTAATCACGGTATAAAATAAGTAATATTAATTTTGTAAGAAAAAAATAATCCTAAAAAATGTTAATCATAATCCTAATCCTAAATCAAATGATACCCAAAATTTCTGTTATGAAATTATCATAATAATTGAATCACATGCAACCACATACTATAAAAGATAATTACAATGAAAATTTTCAAATGTATCCAAAGCCATAATTGCACTCACAAGTGCAATGATTATGACAGCATTATATAAGTGGTGCAATCTCCTAGAAAGTAACCGGTAGAAAAAAGTATCTTACATCCAATTACAAGCTAATACCTTGATATCCACAAATTTAGATTAAAATATAGAGTTCCACCAATGTCTTTTACTGATAGTCATTGCATATAAACTCAATTAAGAGCATAAAGATCTTTAACCATCTTTAGACGTTGATTAAAAAATTGTTCCCATAACTCCAATCAACCCTACTTTCCATAATAATGATTTTCATATTCTATCTTTGGCTTTGTTTCACATTATCTGTTCCATTCTGACAATGATGTTTTCATTATTTTGACATGTTCATGAAATGCATAAATTCATAAGAATATGTTGTTTTATAGGAATGTTAGTAGTGAAATGATCAAACTGAAAACTCTTGAGTAATCAATATTGCTTCAAAGTTGATGTAGCAGAGGTTGTAAAAAAGCGAGAAACCAGCAAATAGAACACGAAAAGGAAGAGAAATAGGGCTCTGTTGTTTTCAGCTATAAGAAAATTAGAATTTTCCTGAAGATGAACTCTAAAATAATGAATTTTGATGAATAATAGTTGTCAATACATGGCTGTCTATGATAGCTTATATAGGCTCTAAAAAAAATCCTATTCGGAGTTACTCTAAATAAAATAACACTAATAAGGACAACCCTAGAATAGCCAATCCTTTAAAACTAAAAAAGAATTCTAACTAAAGTAGGAATCCTTTATAGTGAAGGAAAACACATTTTAAGAATATCGTTATCAAAATAGGATTCATACTAAACTTAATAACCAAAATAATAACTAGTATAACTAAAGTAAACTCCTAATTCTTAACGAATTCTTTATAATGTCCACTGCATCAAAAGTTCAAAATATGCAAAATAAAAATGATACTTCTATCAATAATTTAGGGCTTTGTGTAGGTTAAACTAGAAACTAAGGTTTTGATAAACAATGGTGGCCATCTTTTGTTGAACTAGAAACCAGGCTTTTGATAAATAATGTTGGCTATCTTTTCATATAAAGCTACTAAGATCAGTGAAAAAATAGATACAATAACCATAGTTTCCTCCTCCTTATAGGAGAGAGTCCTATCATAACCTTACTTCTAGTCAGGCTTTTTTATATCCTAATTACAACTCTTCTCAATTTTATTAATTAGGCATGACTAATATGGGATAACCTTAGTTTCATTCCTATATAAGAGAGAGTCCTACCATAACCTTATTTCTACTTGGGCATTTTTACATCTTGATTACAACTCTTCTCAAAAGTATTAATTGGGCATGACTAATATGGGTTGTAATAATCCTAGGGTTTCAAGTATTTAGATGACATATTATTGCAACCATACTTATAACCTTGAGCCCAATAAAAAATTTTTGTTGCCTGAATTTTTCAACATCCCTCATCAATTTGAGTTGTACATGTCATACATATGCAACTTGTTTTTTATGTCTATGAACTTCTTAGAATGCAATGTCTTGGTGAAAATATCAGCCAATTGATTCTCTAACCTTCACATAGTTGGCTTTAATTGCTACTTTTGAACTTTTTGTCTGATAAAATGTAAGTCAATTTCGATATGCTTAACCTTTACATAAAACACTGAGTTGTCACTTTATTATCACATAGAAGGGAAGATTCCTTCACAAGTAAACTAGCTCAACTAGAAATGTTCCTAAACATAATATTTCACAAGTGGAAAGAGCAACTAAAGTCTGTTTCTTGTTTTTCCATATTACTAGTTCTCTAAATTTCATGTGCAAACTTTCTATCACTAATGAACTTACCCAATCTCCATTAGAATAAACTTCTATGTCAATTTGTTGTTGCCTCCTATAAATCAATCAAAATCATGGTTCTCTTTGAGTTCCTTAATATTTGATATATAGCTTCAAGATGTGCCTTCCATGGTTTTTCATTAATTGGCTTACAACTCCCACGGCATAACAAATGTCTAGCATGGTTATAGTTAAGTAGATCAATTTGCCTATCATTCATTTGTAACATTTTGGATGTTTTAGTTGATCCCCTTCATGCACACATAACTTAGAATTTGGATCTATGGATACTTTCGTTGTTCTTCCTCCAAGTAGACGTATATCTTTAATATATTTAACACATATTTTCTTTAGGATAATATTAATTCTTTGATTGAGTAACTTTTATCTCAAAAAAATAATGTAGTTTATTTAGACCCTTTATTTTAAATCTAGTTTTCAGAAACTTTTTAAGCTGATTCATTTCTTCTAAATTATCTCTTGTCAATACAATATCATTCACATACACTAGTATAATGATGACACTCTAAGCATTCTTTTTGACAAAAACTAAATGGTCAGCTTGACTCTTGTCGAAGTCATTTTCCAAATGAGTTGTACTAAACTTATTAAGTCATATTCTTGAAAATTGTTTCAATCCATAAAGAGATTTCTGAGTTTATAAATTTACTTTCTTATTTGAACTTTACTCTTTCTTGTTTGAACTGAATCCCGGCGGTCCTGTCATACAAGCTCATTAAGATCTCCATAAAGAAAATCATTCTTCATATCTAGTTATTGTGTGCCCCAACTTTTGTTGATTGCAAATGATAATATCACTCTTATTGAATTTAGTTTAGCCAATAGAGAGAGTTTCAAATATCTCCTTCAGTTTGGGCATATCCATTTGACTACCAGTTTAGCTTTGAATCTCCCTACATTGTCCTCTATATTATATTTGATTGTGAAAACCCATTTACATCCAACCATTTGTTTATTCCTTGGTTTAGGCATCAATTCCAAAATATCATTAGTGTGTAATGTCTCTATTTCAATTCTCATGGTTTCTTTTCACTTTTCATTTAATAGTTCTTCCTCTATATTTGTATATTATTAAAGTTAAAACAAAACTCCTATATGATGGAGTTGGCAAAGAATATAAAACAAATCTTCTAATTGGATGTTTTGTACACTCTTTTTCCTTTTTAAAAGTAATAGGTCAGCAATCCACATCAATTAGTATCTCCACATTTTGATTTATCATAGTTTCTAATAGGTCTTCAGTTGATGATTCTGACAACATATTGACTTGTGTGTGAGTTTGCTCTGATCGTTATTCTGGAGACTCTTCAATAGGTAGGTTTGATTGGTTTTAGTATAAAATGGTCTCTTTTCTTCTTGTGTATACTAATTTTTTTTTGACTTCTTATTTTCAATGTACAATGGTAGAACAATATTTGGTTTAGTATTATTCTCACAATTTAAGACTTCTAAGTTGTTTTCCTTTTCTTAATTGTATGTTATTTCTTCATAAAAACTTATATCGACAGATACATGCACTTTTTGTTTTAGAATCATAATGTTTATATCCTCTGAATTCTAAAGTAACCTAGAAAAACAAATTTAATAGACATGTGCTCTAATTTATTTTTGAATGAATTGTTGTTGTGCACATAATATAGACAACCAAAAATATTTAATAATAGATGAAATGGGTTTTCGCTGGGATAAAGCATTTGAAAAGGACTTGTTATCAAGACTAGAAATAGGAATCATCTTAATCATTGAGAACTGCATCACTCTAGAAAGAAACTAGTACATTTCTTTCAAAAAGTAATGCTCTAGCTACTTCTAATAAATATTGAAATTAATACATTTCTTTCAAAGAGTAATGTTCTAACTACTTTTAATAAATATTTTTTTTCAACAACATTATTTTGTTATGGTGTATATGAACAAGAGGTTTAGGATAAAATATCATTAGTTCTAAAGTAGTTTTGTTATAATTTTGTGGGTATGTTTTCACCTCCATTATCAGATATAAGAAATTTAGTGCTTGTATTGAACTAATTTTGAACTTCTTTATAAAATATTTCAAAGACTTCAAATACTTCTAATTATCTATGAAGATTACAAAATACTTATAACAACTTTAAAATAGTGATTGTTGTTGTCAATACATCATTATCTATAATATTGAAAAAGATAATATTAGTTTTATTAAACTTTGGTAAATACATAAATTTATAATGTTCTACATACTCACATGTTTGATATAAAATTTTACCGCATAATTTGATACAAAAAAAATTAAATTTTCAGAATATTATAAGAAGAATGATCAAATCTACAATGTCACCTGATTATGTTCACTTGTTGAGCCATCAAAACAGAATACAAACTCTTCTCTTCAACACTCTCACTAATTTTTCTGTGTAAAAATCCTAAAAGAAAATATGTAGAATAAAACACTATTCAGTAATTTAGGACTTCTGTCAACTAACTTGCTAGACGAAGATTGACATGGAATTTAGGTACAAAGAGTATAGATGAGAGTTTAAGTGAAGATAAACATATGTCACCCTTTCAAAAAAGGGGAGAGGATATGTTCCATCAGCCAGTATAACAAATTTTGTGGGTAAGAAACTCACTCAGATTTTTAAAATATGAGATGTTATCAATCATGTTATTTAAACCTCCTCAATCAATAATCCAAGGGTTTCTTTAGTTGCTTTAATTTGTTGTACTACCTTTGGGATCTATTATGAGGAAAGTTGTTTTTTTTATTAGTTGATCATATTCTTCTCTTAGACATTATAATTTGAGAATTTGGATTTATCAGCTACTTTCTACCACCTACTCCTACAAATTATATTTCAAGATTTATCAATACATTACTAACCTAGGCTGATAAGAGTTAGAATTTATCAATTGTATGATTTATTTTTTCACAATTTAAACACTTCAAATTGCTTCTACCCTTGTCACAGCCAGCAAAATCTCCTCTTCCTCTTCCTTTGGCTGCTATTTCCTCTCTGGCATATGTAGGATCTCCTCTTGAGATCATGACAGAGCTTTTTGCTATGGTCTTTTAACTTGTAGAAACTTCTAAGACCATTTGTAGTCTTATATAGACCTCTTCGATAGAAGTTTATTGCCACTCATAAGATTTGTTTTGAATTGTCCGAATTGAGGATCAAATCCATTTAATAATTTTATTATCTTGAGCTCATCCATGTCTTGCCTATTGTCTTTAGTTTTGGCTAGCCCGTAATACTCCAGTTCATTAAACAAGCTTGTTAACATATTATAATAGGTGTTAAGCTCACAATCATTTTTGTCGCAAATTGAAGATCTCCACACGTAAAAAGAAGATTTTGAATAAATTGATTTTGCTCCCATACAACTTATGAAGGTTATTCCAAAGTGCCTTTGAGGTCTCAAAATGCATCAACCCTGTGCTAATTTCTTGCTCAATGTTACTTAACAACATTGACATTACATCTGAGTCTTCATACTCCCAATCTTCGATCTTCACCTTCTCAGTTGGAGGCTTATCTACAATGTGATTGCACTTCCTACGCAACTTGAGGAATATCTCCATTGATCTTGCCCTCGAGAGATAGTTTGAAGACCCAAGTACGCAACTTAAGAGAGAAAGTGAATTATTTAATAAGAATAATAAATATTTTTGAAATTAAAACCAAATTCACACTATAGGCAAACACAATAACACAAGAGTATAAAATATAAATAAAAAATAAAAAGTGAGCAAACCGATATAAATGATTCGGCGGCCAACCGTACTTATTACACAACCCTTACCTCAATTCTGAAGACTTAAGCTCTTCACTAAAGTTATCATTTCATTCAGATGAACGCATGCCCGTACAATCTCTTACTTTGACCGGGCGTCATTCCACACCAAATCTAACTCTCTCACAATTCTCTAACATTTATAAAAGTACTCAGTTCTCTCCTAACAACCTACTAGACTTACAAGAATATAAAATAAAAAATAAAAAAAAAGAAAAATCTCACAATAAGAAATTTTCAAAAATTACAATATAAGAGAAATGAGAATACAAAAGTTAAAGTGTATTTAAACTCTTATTGGGATTAAATATCTTAGAAAATTTAGATCTTTCTCTAAAAATACTGGAAGTCCGTTCATCTGTTGAGTAAAAAAATCCTAGGCCCTTAAATATTCATTGGAAAGAGGACTAATCATTACTACTTGTTCTTTGCTATGTTTGAGCATCCGGACCATAAGATTCGAGTGTTCGAAGTATCCCTACGGTTAAATTAATCAACCGTTACAACTAATATTACAAGTTCGGATATTCAATCATCAGGTTCAGACATCCAAATAGATATGGTTCGGACAACCGAAATCTATACCGAACAATCAATCCCAAAAATTTAAAAGTCATAAAGTTTACAATTTCTAATCTTCGAGCATCCTGTTAATAATCCCAGCGCTATTTTTACAATATTTGAATAACCAGACTCTAAAATTTAAACGTCCGAAGTTAACAAAAAAATGTTACTGCTTGACTACAACTTCAGTTCTTATTTGACACCATCTAATAACTGATCTTAGATAAAAATAACAGGTCGGTGGAGCCATTATAAGATGAATTTGAGTGTCAATCAAAATTCTAAATTAAAAAATTAAATTGCAAATCTTCAACTCAAATAACAAATAAAACTTCTAAATCTAATGAGACAACTTGATCTTTTGAGATTTCCTCAAGTCATCTCTAATCCTTCAAATTTCGTCCATTGATCCACTATCACGACTCATTTTTACTATTATCTTCATATTTATGTATACTTGAGACTTTCAAATGAACTTGATTTTCATTTAAAGCTCGACTTAATAACTACATATGCTTAAAATATGATCAAATATAAATTTTATTTATCATCAAAATTACAAAGAGTAATATAGTTTTGTATTTTTTTCAAGTTAATGGTCATGATCTATAGGTCTCTGCTCCTCTGTAGGGCTTGTTCTCATCTAGCCATATGGACCTCTAGTAAATCAAGATTTCAAAACTTTGATATCATGTTAGTAATTTAGGGTTTTATGTAGGTTGAACTAGAGACTAAGATTTTGATCAATGATAGTGGCAATTTTTTCATTTAGTAACTAAGATCAATGAAAAAACAAATACAATAGTTCTAGTTTCCTCCTTAAATAAGAGAAAGTTCTACCATAACCTTAAGTTTTACCCAACCTTAATTATATATTGATTACAACTCTTCTCAGTTTTATTACATGGGTCCATCTAATATGGGTTATGATGATTTCAGATTTCAAGTATTTAGAAAGTATATTAGTGCATCTATACTTATAACCTTGAGACAAATAAGGAATTTTTTAGACCTATTTTTTTTCAACAACTTCATGTATGCATCATTTCATTCTCATAAACATGATTCATGAAAATAGAATAATTTTCTTTGAAGTCAAGCTCTTGGACACAACAAGAGCTTTCCTAATCACTCACAACTTGGTCGATAAAATGATATTAACAATAGCATATGCGCCTTTGGCCAAGGGTTGTATAGCTACATTTCAATTATACAAGTGCTAACTATTTCATTCAAAAGATATATTGAAGTGGCAAAAAGAATATAAATAGTATTTTATCACAAAAAAGCGTACGAGATGTGTGGGAAAAAATACCTGATTCTTGTTGACAAAAGTGCCATGCGTGCTGCCAAGATCATAAAGAAAAGCTTCACCTTCTTTCTTAAATTGCAAAACTGGCATGACATAAGAATGAATAGTTAACATTCAGCTATGAAAAGCCAGACCAGCAGAACCAACCGGTGCTTGTAGAGCGAACCAAGTATTCTACATAAACTAGAAAACCCATCATGTTTTATTTAGCATAAGAAACAATTCCAGTTACTAGGATCTCACAAATAGCATCATAAGCACATTAAATAATCAAAAGAGATTGATGCACCATATGAACCGACAGACTCACAAATAGACAGGACTCAAAATAATCAAGTTCAAAACTGTAAAACTTGATGTACCTGCATGGAAACGAGAAATGGTTGGGTGTTCAAGCACAAAATCACATAGATCTATGCGCCCAAACATGTATGCTCCCTTTTCAGACCTGAATTAATATGATTGTAAACCACAGATAAACTCAGAGACAACATACAATGAACATTTTCATGTTTTCAAAGAAAATTTTGATGCAGCATAATCTCAGTAGCTTACCATTGCAGGAAAACTTATGTATAAAAAAACATGAAAAATGACTTCATATGCGAAACGAGAATAGACATGTAATGAAGTGAAGGAAAACTCAGGTTGACAAACCGGAGTGTCACCATTAGATACGATTGAGATAGTAATAAAATTCCCAATAATATCTTTAAGAGACCAGATGCACTATAATGTCCAAAGATTGAAGGGGATGGCTTCATTAGGTTATTGAGGGTAAAAGTAAGATCAGAAGTATGCAATGTTTCTGGCACAAATTCCAAGAGCCTTGCACTAGAGATTATGTATTGACTTGGAACTCATCTTTCATATTCAAACATACTAACTCTAAAAACACTTTTCACCACATTTAGCACGTTTGAATCACATCCCATTTTTTAAGTTTCCTCTTGCCAGCATTTCCCCTGAACATTAGTTGAGTTTCACAGCCAACACATCCAAGCTTTTTTATATCCTGGGAGAACCCCATGTATTATTTATATTTACAAAAACTTATTCTGTTTTGCGTTTTCAGTGCAAAACCTCCCCTCAGTCAACATGGTGTTAATAGAGCTACCCGTCTCTAACTTCAATGAATGAACTGCATTGTTAGGGGTCCCTGCAAACCTGCTAAATTCACATAGATATTCTTCCAACTAGACATCAGCATCAATCCAATTGACAGCTTTCTAGCTAAAAAACACTAACTCTATTCCAGAAACCCTCAAACTAGCCGAGTGTCGAAGAACTTCAGAAGTGTTCCACAAAACTTCTCAACCAAAATCAGCCCTCAAACATGTTTATAACCATTATAACAGAATCCTAACTAAGTTTCAGCTAGAATATCACTTCCCAACTTAACAATCATTGTACTTATTCGAAAGCACATCCACGATTTCACAGCCGAAACAACCAGAAAAATCAACTCAAGCAAGAGTCTTGCGGCACTTACACGTCGAGCTGTTGGATGATGGTTCCATCCTTAAGGACCTCGAGGGAGAAAGGCTGGCCGGGGGGCTCGCTCCACGGAGGGATCTCGTACGGCACGACCACTCCCGAAGTCGAAGAAGCCGAACCGGAGCTATGTTTTTCCGGAGGGGCCATGCTCTGCGAGGCTGAGGAGGCGAAGCCCGAGCTAGGTTTAGATGGAGGAGGCATGGAGCCCGCCTCCGCCACCTCCGCCGTGGCCGCCAGCGGGGGTTCGGAATTAGGGTTCGCGGCGGCGGAGTTGGGAGGAGGGTTGGGGCCTCCCGGAGGCCGAGGACCCATCTGGGAAGCCATCGGGGCGGCGAAGAGGAGGAGGGCTCGCCGAAGAACTGAGGATATGATGGCCGACAAGCTGTTCTTTTGATATGATCTGATGAGTTCACGTTTCCATAATTACATGTTAATTTAACTTGAGAAAGGAAAAAAAGGCATGAAAATGGAGTCCAGATTGTGTGGGCGCAATGTTCTTGAAGATCGGAACGGACCGGCCGGTCTAATCGAGTTGGACTGGAACTAGTGTTTCTGACCGTTTGGTTAAATTCCTAACGTGAAATTGAGGAATTAATAGATTCTCTCGATTCCGAGGGAATAATTGAAATTATTTAATTTTGATATTTGAATAAATATTTTATTAAAAATCAACTAATTTTTTAAATTTTAAAAAATATATTTAATTTAATACAAAATATGAAAAAAAAATATAAATATAATTTAAAAATATAAAATATATACTATTTTTTAAAAAATTGATGCTTTATTTTATAAATAAATTGAATAATATAATACATTAATATTAGAAAATGGTAAGTTAATTAAAAAATTAAGATAAATTTTAAAAACGGCCCAAAAATAAAAAAAATCTATAATTATAATACAATTAATTAGGATTTTTTTAATATTTTTTTGTTAAATAGCTTCATAAACTTAAAATATATATTTTCTTAGAAATATAATTTATTATTTTAAAAATTAATAATATTATTAATATTTTCAAAATTGATATAATAATTATTATATTTTGAGAATTAATTATTATATTTCATTAATATAATCATTATTATTTTAAAAATTAATATAAAAAAATTAGTTTAGGATTTATTTATTATATTTTAGCTAATAAGTTAAATAATTTGACAAACTTAAATATTATAATTTTAAAAAAATAATTTATTTTTAGTTAAATAAGAAATTGCACATTTTTAAAATTAAAAAAGTAAATTAATTTAAAAATAAAGAAAACTTTACAAAAATGACCTAAAAGTTATAAAATTTCATCATTTAATTTGTGGACCCCACCCCAATTTCTCTCAAAATTTTTGAAATTCAAAATCGGAATTGAAAATTGATTGGAATTGTCCAATTTCCACAATTCCGAGTTTTGAAATTGAACCAAATACCGAAATTAAATAAATTAGTTATTCAATTCCTCAATTCCGTTAATTCCAGTTTTTCAGAATTGATCCAAACAGAGGGTAAGTTCAGTTTCTCAAGAAACTAAAGTCACGCTGAACCAATTTGAATGAAATTTTTTAGGCAAGTTTTTAAGTTTTGATTTTAAATTTAATTTTGATACTCATTAAAAATAATATGTTTCAATTATTTTAGTCATTTTATCCAAAACTAATAATTTCAATTTCAATCAAAATATTTTTTTATTTTTTATTATATCTTGACTTTAAATTTTAAAAAAATTCAAAAAATTTAAAAATTTTGTGTATATATTTTTAAAATTATTAAATACATTTTTTGGGTAAAAAAATATGCAAGATATTAAAAAATGCATCACCCATGATTCAAACTTGAGTCTAATGCAAGAATCGGAAATAATTCATCTTCTCACCCAAACTATTGTTTTAAAATAAAAATAATATATATTTAACTAAATATATATTAATTTTGAAATTGAATTTAAATCGAGTTGTTATAGATTCAATTTAAACTAAATATTTTAATTTTAACCAAAACTTAAAACCTTAGTTTAATGAATTTTTTATTGAAAAAATATATTAAAATATATTTGCATTATGCTTGGAATCCAAAATTTCTATTATAATAATCACATATGTAAATTATTTATGCTACTAAATAATTTTAATATAAATTAGAATCTAAAATTTTTCAAAACTTCACATACCTGCTTGACTTTTTTAAAATTATATATTCCTTCTTACAATGGAGTAATCTTACGCTATTTATATGAATGTACATATAAACAAATTTCTTAATGGAAGCTCACGAGTATTGGTTGTCCTTAGCTTATGTTATTGGAGTAAGACTTGTTGGAATAATATCGCACTTAAGAGTGGTCAACAATAATTCGATGTTAAAATACTGATGGAAACTAGATAATTGATGGCAGGGTCAGCAGCTTTCTTCTTCTTTTTTTTTTTTTTTTTGAAAATATAGCTCCTTGCCTCTTTTTTACATTTCTTTTTTTTTGGACAACAGCTGATGTTGTTTTATTTTTTTTTATTTTCTTTCCTCCTTCCTCCTCTAGTGATTGATATGTATAATTTTTTTGTGATTTTTCATCTCATACCCCTAATTCCATAGAATCACATTTTACAAATATTGAGAATCTTGTGAGTGTTTTATGAGAATATACATCCTTCTTTTTCATACTTTTTTTTGTCACTATGTTTTTGAGTTATCACGAAGGTAAGTTTTGTTTTTTTATAAATATGATAGTTGATGTATTTAATACTTATATTTTATATTACTCTTAATGAAAATGGATTTAGTAGCATTTTTCTTCATAAAAATTGACATATTTACGGAGTAATATCTCTAAAATTTTTTTTTTGTGTGTATATATTTATCAAATTCAAAGTGAATTTGAGTGTGAAAATACCCTGATATGATCTATTTTTCACAAAGATATTAAATAGTTATAGGTAAATAATTTGTGTGGGATAAGATAATCATAAACTTTGACCGATATATCTTACAATTTGTTGTGATTAAGTAGACTTTATCTATCTTTTGGCTTTGTTTTTTTGAAGTAACATTTATAAAATTCCATTTGTGTATATGTATGATGAATTAGGTTTTATCTTCTTTTTTTATATGTCATCTTACTTGATTATAATTATGATTTTGTCTTATAATATAGGCGGTTAATCAATTAGTTTTTTTTATTTCTTTTACTGTAGTATTTTTCCTTACAAACTCATTTCAAATAATTTTTTTTTACCATATTATTGCAGCTCCTTAATTCGTTTAGACTTGATTTTGATTTCCAAATATCTCTTAATCTCAATTTTTAAAATTTATGCACCCACATATGTTATCCCGTATTTAATTTTTGGTAATTTTTCTTTATCAGCTAAGTTAAACCTACTTTTTTTTTTCTTATCAATATTACCGCCGAATATTTGCCTCCCGTGCCTCGTCTTTGGGGCGTAAGTAACCCTTGTCCTCGGTTTACTTTTAACCTTTGGCCACGAGCGAGACAGTAATTTTGTTTTGCAACTGGCTAGCTCATGATCTAACATTTGTCGCACACAATTTCAACCTCCTAGACTCATTTATTTCACAGATCTCTGCCCAGGGCTCCTCCTTCCTCGTTCTTATCTTGAGTTCGGAACTTCTTGAGACTTGCATGGCTGTCTTGAATGCTTCTCTATCTCCATGACCTTTATTCTTCGCGACGTTGGATTGGAATGCCGTCACCCAGAGATCACGAAGGTTCAGAACCTTCATTTTGGCTTTGGGGTGATTTCCTTTTGTTGAGAGGGGCTCTGAGCTCCATACCATCCAGGAACCCTTTTTTGTAAGATAAAAGAGAGACAATAATTTGTTGTGAAATTCAGCCACAATATTTCGTCAAAATTTTCATATTTTTCCCAATTCTTATATCTTCTTTTCTATTTTCTTCCAGAAAATCCCCAAAACACAAAGTATCCGTGTCCGCATCAGTATCGGCCGGGACAAGTACGTATCCCAATCCATGCTTCAAGTTCAATTAAAACCTCTCCACAATCGACATCAATGCAAAGAAGCAAATGCCACAGTAAAATGGTAACAATGACAACCACATGCACCAACCCCTCTTCCTCCATTTGGCGTCTAAGCAGTAAATCTAAATCCATACAAGAAGAAGCAACATCTTCCTCACCCACACTAAATACGACTGTTCTCCCCGCAGAACCCTTCACTAATGGACTCCATTCCTCTCCTCTACATTCTACTACTACTCGCTTGCTCGCCTTCGCTCTCCGAAGGCGCCCAATCGCCGGCCATGTTCATCTTCGGCGACTCGCTCATCGACAACGGCAACAACAACTATTTGCCCTCCATCGCCAGGGCCAACTACCTCCCCTACGGCATCGACTATGGCTTCCCCACCGGCCGGTTCTCCAATGGCCTCACTGTCACTGACTATGGCGGTACCTCAGCTGTTTGACTCGAGCACATGTTTGGTTTGTGAATGGCAAATGATTAGAAGTGTTAGTCGCTTGATGTTTTCTTCTCTGTTTGTATGAACCTCAGCTAGGTGGTTAGGCCTCCCATTTCCGCCACCCTACCTGAGCCTGCGGTCGGTGACGCCTCTGATTCTTAGGGGCGTGAACTACGCCTCGGCTGCCGCAGGCATTCTCGACGAAACCGGAAGGCATTATGTATTATTCTCCTCTTCTTCGCCTTTAACTTAGATTTTGCTTTATTATTTCATATGTTGATCGCACAAGAATGAGCAGGGTGCGAGGGTGGCATTCAGTGGGCAGATTGCGTTGTTTGCCAAGACGGTGAAGTTGCAGCTGCCGGTATTGATCCCCAACCCGGCGGCCTTGTCGCGGTTCCTCGCGGATTCTCTGTTCGTCGTAAATATTGGCAGCAATGACTACATCAATAACTACCTCCTTCCGGCGATGTACACCAGTAGCCGGACTTACTCGCCGGAGGCCTTCGCTGATCTCCTCATCACTGACTTCGCTCAGCATCTCACGGTAATTTCCGAAAACAGAAGTTACAACGTTCAGAAGTCTTTTATGACACTGCCACTATTATGACACTGCTGAATTTTAAGCGTACTGGACGACTAAAAATCCCGGTTTTGGTATCGCCTGCTGGAACTGAAACGGAGACCTTTTGATTTCGGTTGAGCGTACATTTTAGCTAGCTCTGATCACTGATGAGAGATAAAAAAGCAATCTCAGCGTCGGTTTCTCTGTCACCCATCAACTACAACCGCCATTCTCCCATTGTCTGAAATTGATCAAAACACCTTCCTTCTGAACCTGAAATTGAAACCGGATTCTAAATCTCGCTCCAAGACTTGAGCATAACCGCAGTTGCAGGGGATGAATGACACTGTTCGATTTGTAAGCGTAGCAGCAGCATTTCAAGTGTGGTCACTGAGACTGAATCAATTGTCCAAGAAATAAGCAAGATGGGTCTAACTGTTGAAGGACAATTCAGAAGGGAAACACCTTCACTCACTTGCTACTACTGACAAGCTCCAGTAAAAGCAGCTGTGCCATTTACTGGGCTCTGACCGTCCACCATTCCCATCAGACCTTGTCCCATGAGTCAATTAATATCCCTACTTCAAAACCAAATCAATTCAAGACTTCAACACTCGTCCCACCAAGATATATTCAGAATTGATTCAATGTAATTTAAGATAGACTTTAACATTTTTCGGCTGAAACTATAACTCATGCTATAGTTGCTACGATACAGAGCTTGTACAGGTTGGGAGCGAGGAAGATCGTAGTAGTCGGAATGGGGCCGCTCGGCTGCATCCCGAGCCAGCTCTCTATGCACAACAGCACCGACGGCAGCTGCATCGACTCCGTCAACGGTATCGTCTCCGCCTACAATCGCAGACTGGTGCCGCTCTCCGTCCGCCTCAACAGTACCCTGCCAGGCTCCAACATTATCTACGAGAACATCTACGACACCTTCTACGACATGATCCAGAATCCTTCCAGCTACGGTGAGTGTCTGTTTAATGTAGAACGAGTTATCCTCTTTCTCGAGTTCTTAGCCTTTATTCTCTGTTACAGGGTTTGCAGTCAAGAACTATGCCTGCTGTGGGAGCGGAAGATACGGCGGCACGATGAGTTGTCTGCCTCTGCAGCAGCCGTGCGTGGCAAGGAACGAGTACATATTCTGGGACTCATTCCACCCGTCGCAGGCGGCGAACGCGGTCGTCGCGGCGAGGTGTTACAGCCCGTCGGCGACGGATTGCTACCCTATCAGTGGCTACCGGCTAGCTCAGATATAGAGCTTCAGTATTTACGTGTTAGATTTTTGTGTTTGATCATAGTGGTGAGGTTGGGGATCAGAATAAGCTGGAATAATCACGATTTAGGTGTATCAGAGATTGCAATTAATTCTTGATATATCGTTTTTTTGGAAAAATATATAGCAGTTTTTTTTACCGAAAAAGCAGTTTCATCTTAAACAAGAGTTTTTTTTCTATATAATCTCTTAAATAATAATTAAATTGCTATACTTTTATAATTTTTTATAATTATATATAATCTCTTTTTAAAATTTTTTAATAAAGTTTCATGTTTTGGATCTAATTGATCGGAAAAAAATTTAATTATAATTAAATTAAGAGATAAAATGTTTATTGTATTTTTTTAACTCAAGGTATCTTTTCTACACTGAAAGTGTTATTCCAAGTATGCAAAAATAGAATTTCTTATTTTAAACTTAAAAAATAAAGTTTTTTGTTTTATACATAATTGCTGTTGAAAAAATTTTCTCAGATTTTGTCTCATTCTTCTTCTCTGATTTTGCTATATTTATAGAATTTTTTTAATAATTAAAATTTATCATTAAAGTCTTATTTTAAATAAGATTTAAAGTAATGATCTATCATATAAAAGAAATTAGTACAATCATCAAAATAATATTTGAGGTATATGTTTATAAAAAAATTTTCAACAAGTATAACATGAGTATTTTGATCGTTTAGTTATATTTATTGAAAAATATATTTGATATATTTTATTAAAAAATAAAAATTTAAAACTAAAGACATGAAATTTGGTTAAAAATTTAAAAAATTTGTGTATAATTATAAAAAATCTAAAAATAAACCTAATTTAACCTTTTTTTGGAGTATATGTAAAAAAAAAAAAAAGATTCTTTAAATAAAATAATATATTATGGAAATCAGATTTTGTCGCTATGATTTGGATCGTAGCCATGGATCCGGTCCGAAATCGGGGTTCGACTTGTCGAGAACCGATCCTGATGGAGGTAGATTCCACCAAATTCAGGATAACTGTCACGTTATCCCGACATCGGGTTGACACATGGCCACAATTGACGGTCTACAGCTAAAAATTGGGCCAGGCTCTTGGCCCAGATCAAGCACCTCCAACTAGCAAACCTCTCCTTCTGTAATCTACAATCGTGAACAATAAAGAGATTCTACAAGGAACTATTTGATTGAAAAAAAACAAAAAAAAATTAAAAGTGATATCATTTTTCTTTATTTTTATTTTCAGTTAGATCACAACTAAATTGTATTGAAATGCATATCTGTGATCTAGCTGAACCACAATGATAAAAATAGAAAAAATGGTCTTTATATAACTGACAGTCTTCATCCGGTCATTCTCTCTTATTTCAAAATATGGTGCCATAAATAGAAAGTCTTTAATAAAAAAATTCATGGTCGACGCGACCCTAGAAATTCTTCATCCGACATAGACCTATTATTGTCTATGGAAGGGACCTCCAGAAGATTTGTAAAGGAGTACCATTATTCAGCTTCCACTAATTGAGGGATAAATATGGCCTCAGCTCAGACCATCAACCTACATACATTGTATAGGTAACATTAATGATTATTTTTATTTTCTCCCATTAGATAACATCAATGATTATTTTTGTTTTTTCCAATTATGTCGAACTTATAAATTAATAATAAAATATGTAACATTACAATATATCATTAATTAAGTTATTATTGTGTAATTCTATAATAATTTCTTTCTAGAAGTAAGTGTAACATATTTATGACTAAAATTACGCTCCGAATATTAAATGAGTAATAACAAACAGAAAAGATATATACATATATAATTAAATAAAAAGTGAAATAAATAAATAAATAGACTAAATAAAAGACATTTAGAGTTATCTTATATTTTGACTTTTTTATTTATGATATTTTAATTTAATAATAATATAAAATAATTAATATTATTTTTTAAAAAATTTAGTCGAATTAACTTTCCGTTAGGTCCAATCCTGACTCGTTAGATTCGAATTTCAACGCGAGGGCATAATGGGATTTTCACTTTTTTACGTCCACGTGTGTATGGTGGAATCCACTTGAGACAATTTTTTAAAATAATTGGAGCCGAAAAAGAATAAAAAAATTTCATAAGGGTAAAACAAAAAACAATAAAATTTGAATGGCCAAAAAAAATTAAGAAAAAAAAATTATCTCGGTATTTTAATAAATATTTTTTAAAAAAAATTTATTAAACTAACCTCCGCCTTAGGAACTAATCTCAAATTTTAAGCAACTTCAATGAATTGTATGTAATTATAAGAAATTTAGGGACTTAAATTCAATATTGAAAGATGAGATTTTATAGTCGCGTGAGAAAAGAATCACAAGAAAATTTATGGATCGGCGCGCAAGACACCCAATGCGCCGTGATTCCCGGGCGCACTCGAGGATGCCCACATGGGTCGCTGTCCTTGGGATTTTATAGAATGTCCCCTAACTTATTTTGTATTACAAAAAGGTTTTGATTTCACACGCCACGGTCAATATCCCCTAATGACACTAGAGAGCATGTTCCCAAAATATTAACAACCTCCCAATAATTTCTTTTTGAGAAAATTACCAACAACTCCTTTAACTTTCAAAATTACTAATTTCGGGTAAATTTTATCGCCGAAGTTGAATTCGATCTCATACATCGTCTACTTCGCATATAGCAACTAATAATATAAATACATTACTAATATTTGACCTTACATTGCATATACCAAGTTATATTACAAATGCACAGTAGACATATTTTGAAGATTTGCAATGTTTATTTACAATTTTATAATTTTAAAAAAATTTACGTACAATCTTTCATATTTTATTTTATTTATAAATTTTTTTTCAGTATTTATTTATTATCCTTTTTTAAAAATTTATTACTCACAATTTTCTAATTATTATTTACTTAAAATTTTAACAAAAATTTATTTTTTTACTCTTTGTAATTTTTCAATTAAATCTTCAAATTTCAATATTTATTTTTTGTAAAATTTTTTTATTAATTTTTCTTTCCTACTTGTCTTCCCCATCACTCCTCTTCTCAAGTGTCTTCTTCCCCCTTCCATGACTAATTTCTTTTCTCTTTCAGTCTGACCCTCTCCTTCTCTTTCTTTTCCTCTTCTTCTTCCCGTCGGCCATGACCTCGGCCTTGGCGATGGTGGTGGAGGGTGCGAGATCCGATTTTACCTTTTGATGCAAGACTTACAAGAAAATCAAGTTTAAAACTGAATTAAATAAATTTACATATCTCAATGCCTCAAACGAAAATATGAAATTTTTATGTGCAAATCCCAACTGATCTGCCTTGAGTCCTTGCCACTCTTTAATGTGAAAGAGTTGAAGAGGAGAAAAAATTTCACTTCAAAAACCTGAGAACAATCAAAAAACCAGAGAAAACAATTCTCTGTTTCACAATTCTCTCAACTCAATTCATAAGTTACCATTTATATTTGCTTTTTTACAAATAAGTCCCCGAAGTTCATTATAATTACAAATCACAATTTTTTAATTACAAATAAGGCCAAATATTTATAGAAAGGTCCAAATATCAAATAATTCAAATAAAATAATTTATCCTTCTCTAACCAGGCAATCTCAGGATGAGACCAGATGCTAGGTATACTGTAAAACGCTCTGACCCATCACAGAACACTCAAATGAGCACACATATATAAAATTTGGCTCCGTCTATACTGTCATCCATTGTCAATCAGACAGTTAAATTTAAGCCACTCACTATATTTCCAAACTGTCTAACCCGAATTACACAATCAACCTTATTTCAAAAATAAATCAATAAACAGTCTATAACGCCATAGGACTAACACTAACAATCCCCCGCTTAGCCTATAGATCTGTTTATTCATACATTTATAGATGCATGCATACTGAAAATAATTTTGAGAAATCAATTTTCAGCAATGTGATCCCAACTGTGTAATTCAGAGATAATGGACCATACCACTCTTCCTCAGTAATCCTCATACATACCCAATCATGGATGGATATATACTAATAATATACCAACCATTTCTATGTCAAAATAAGTAAAGTATTACATCAGTTGAGCTGAATAACATCAAACATAAGCATAGACAATGTGCTCGTGGAATAAGGCGTATAATAAAACATAATGGTAGTGAGAATTTTCCTGTATTTTCCACTGATGGTCTACACGCTTCGTGCTTCTCTCAAAAACACGTTACTTAAATGCACAAACTTTACTGAGAATATCCCACAAGTGCCAATGCACTTCATCTAAGTGAGAGGTATAAAACGGATATGATCCCAGTCATACCTTCACCTCAAGCATTTCAGGAATCACCTGCACATGATCACTAGGTCTTTATATAGGTGAACATCCGACGATATTTCCAAGAACTCCATCTTTCACATTGGAAGATTAAGAACAAAATATATCAATGGAATTATTTCATATGGGGAAAGCAATAGTTTATTGACAAATAACTATAACTAGATAAAAATGCAATAACGATCAAAACATGACATCATGTTTACAAACTATCCTCAAATGGCTGACATGCTTTTTAAATATTTTCACCACCAGACCTTTAGTCATTGGGTCAGTTAGATTATTTGTAGAGAAGATCCATGAAATAATAATATCCTTTTTCTGAACTTTTTCACGGACATAATGAAATTACAGCTCAATATGTTTTACCTTGAAATGACATCTAGCATCCTTAGTAAGGGATATAGCTGCATCATTATCACAGACTATCTGTATTGGTTTGTCAATATAATCAACCACCTGAAGGTTAGAAAGAAAATATTTCAACCACATAGCCTCCATAGTTGATAAAACAGTAATAGTCTATTTCATAGTACGCCATGAAACAACTCTCTCTGCCAAAGTAAACACATATCTAGATGTAGACTTCAAACTATCCTCACATTCTTTCCAATCAAAGTTTGTATATCTAAGAACATTTAATAGTTTATAACCATCAAATTAGATCACATAATTTTGGGTTCTTTTTAAATAATGAAAAACCTTCTTAACTACTCTCCAATGGGTCATTCCTGAATTACTCTGATATTTGCCAAGAAATCCCACAACAAAAGCAATATCTAGACGGGTACAAATCATCAAATACACCAAATTGTCAACAGCTGAAGCATAGAAGATTTTTTGCATCTCCCGTCTTTCAATTTCATTCTGAGGACATTACTGAAGATTAAGCTTATCACCTTTGACTATAAGTAACTCTCCAGCTTTACAATTATCCATACCATATTTCTGAAGAATTTTAGTAATATATGTCTCCTGAGAAAGCCCAAGCAATCGATACTTTTTGTCTCTGTATATTTTAATACCCAAGACATATGAAGTATTGCCAATATTCTTTATTTCAAAGACTGTAGACAATATCCTTTCAATTTCTCTGAGAAAATTCAGTTCATTACCTGCCAATAAAATTTCATCAATATATAACATCAATATCTGAACTTTACCTCCACTGACCTTTAGGTATACATAATTATCAGCTGTATTCTCTCGAAAGCCAAATTTTGTAATTGCCTCATGAAATTTAATATACCACTATCGAGAGGCTTATTTTAAACCATAGATGGATTTATGTAGTCTACAAACTTTTATTTTATCATCCTTTTTGATAAACCCTTCTAGCTGAATCATATAAATTTCTTCTTCAAGAACTCCATTCAGAAATGTTATTAATATTCATCTGAATGAGTTCATAATCATATTGTATAACCAATGCCATGAAAATTCTCAATGAATTTTTTCTAGAGACTGGACAAAATATCTTATCATAATCAATTTCTTATCTCTGAGTATATCCTTTAGCAACTAACCTTGCTTTATATTTATCAATTTTACCATTAGCTTTTAATTTAGTCTTATAGACTCATTTACAATTAATTAGTTTGCAGTTTATAGGAGTTGACAATAGAGACCAAACCTCATTTTTCTATATTGAATCAATTTCTTCAATCATTGCATTTAACCAGAATTTTGCATTCTCACTACTTATTACTTCTAAAAAATTCAATGGATTATCATTTTCTGTAATCAATAAGATAGATATCTCATCTATATTATCTGAACTCATCCTCAACTTCAATTCTTTTTCTCTTGCTTCCTGTGACAAATGTGTCTTGTTTAAGAAATTTGATATCTCTACTTTCAAATATGAAGCCCTGAATAGGATTATATAACCTATAACCCTTAGATTTGTCCAAAAGACCAATGAACTTACAACTTAAACTCTGAGCTGCAGTTTTTGGCATACTAGATTCAGTAATCCTAGCTTCTGCATTACAACCCCAGATTCTAAGATGATTCAAACTGGGTTTTCTGCCAAGCCATAACTTAAAAGGAGTTTTAGGAACAGATTTGGATAGTACTCTATTTAAAATGTATATAACCATTTTCAGTGCTTCACCCATAAAGAGTTTGACAATTCACTGAAAACTAACATACAACGTATTATATCCATCAAAGTCGTGTTCCTCCTTTCTGCTACTCCATTTTGCTCTGGATTTGCTATAATGGTTGTATTTGCTATGATTCTGTGCTATTGTAAAAATTATCAAAAAATATCAGAAGTGTATTCACCTCCTCTATTTGACCTGATAGGTTTAATCTTTTTGCACAGTTGATTTTTAACTTCAGCATTATACACCTTAAATATTTCAAACACATCTGATTTTCCATGCAGCAGATATATATATCCATATCGTGAGTAGTCATCAATGAATATTACAAAATACTTCTACCCATTCTTTGTGACTACCCCATTTGAATCACAAATATCTATATGGATTAGATCTAACAAATTATTTGATCTTAATGCCTTTAGAAATGACACTCTTGTTATCTTTTTTTAAATACAATCCACACAGATACTAAAGTTATCAAAATTTATATTTTGTAGAATTTCACCATGACATAGTTTCTCCAATCTGTCTCTATCAATATAACCTAAACGACAATGTCATAGATGAGAAGAATTCTTATTCAACTACACATTTGGATCACAAGGATATATATATCTGGAGTCAACATTATAACACTATACTATAGAGTCAACTTTCAACTTTACATGTAATTTATACAAACCATTAGATATAGTACTAGTAGCAACAACAATACTGCCATACATCAAAAATACATAGTTTTTGTCAAAAGCAAAATAATAACCAACTTTTGTAAGTCTGGAGACTGACAGTAAGTTATGCCTGATACTTGGTGCAAAAACTGCATTTGACAGTAAAATAGTATGACCACCATGGAGAACCAAAGTATATGTCCTAACACCGACGATCTCAGCTCGCTCATTGTTCTCCATGAAAACATACTTTTTCTGATCATCTAGGTTCCTTAGGTCTAGGAATCCATGCATAATAGTTGATATATGGACCAATGATCCCGAGTCCACAATCCATGCATCAGGAGAAACATCAATATAGTTTGACTCAAAGCAAAAGACATTTAAATTTACCTTATTTCTTTTCCTGCAGAAACTTCAACTTGTAACAATCTTTTACAAAATGTCCTTTCCTTTTACAATAAAAGCAAACATTTTCTTTTAACTGAGCAGGTGCTTTTTCTTTCACATTATCCTTGCTCTTTACAAATTTCTTCTTCTAAGCTTGCTTCTTAAAGGGCTTTCTAGATCGAGAATTAAACTTCTATTTTTTTCTCAGCCAAATTTGCTAATTCAATTTTAACAAGTTCAGCTTTAACAGCCTTCCTCCTTTCATCCTCTGAGACACACTGATTCAGTAATTCATCCATCATCCAATGATGATTATGTGTATTATAGTTGATAATAAAAGTCTCAAAGGATACAGGTAGTGAGTCCAATATACAATATGTGACATATTCATCATTAAGACTCAAATCCAAACTTTTCAACTTATGTGCAATTGAAAACATTGTCAGAATATGCTCTTGAACATTCTCATGCTCAGCCAAATTTGTGTTATGCGGTTTTCGAGTTAAAGACAATTTCTTGGCTTTAGAGGACTCAACAAATCTATCATGAATACTCTGAAGTAATTCTTTAGCAGAATAAATATTTGACAAACTGGCACGAATTGTTTCAAAAACTGTTCTTCTGATTATTAGTTTCGCTAGCTTATTTGCTTTGTGCCATTTTTCAAACTGGCTTGACCCAATAAGCGGTTCAGTAGTATCAAGAACAATGTCAAAAGCTTGAAATGCCAAATGAGCTTCTAATTCACTTCTCCAAGTCGAGTAATTTGATCCATTCAAGATCTCGACCTTGAAGAGTTGACTACTAGATTCCATATTGCAGATTTTATAATGGATAGCTTAAATACACAACAAATGCATTTCAATAATAAATAATCTATGATTTCATTGATTTAAATAGGGATTATTATTGTGATCTTGTATTAACTCTTTTAGGAAACTAACACAAACCACGACATATCAGAAATCAAATCAAAATTAAAATTGAGATTAAATTATAATATTGTACTACCTCTTTCGGAAAAATAATACAAATCACTAGATCCCACAAATTATCAGTAAAATCAAAATCGGAATAAATTATGATCTTATACTACATCCTTTGGGAGAATAATACAAATCACGAGATCCCACCAATAAAATCCATAATAGTCACAAATAAATTTTCAAAATATTCTATATTTATTTTTTCTTTACACCAACTCAACCTTTGAGTCAAATTGACTAGAGTTGAAAATAAATACAGAATAATAATATTTATAAATTAAAATAACCTCAAAATTCTTTGAGAAAATATTTGGTTATTTTAACTCATAAATATAATCACAAGTAACTAATAATAAAAATTTATTTTTCAATAATTCAAATAATCATGAACTTAATGTTAATCAAGATTAATTTGATCAATGAACCAAACCGAGATTGGAGACCAAAATCACAATTCAATTTGAAATGAATTGTAATTCATAGCCTGAACCAATTGAACTCAATTCAATTGAATTCAATTACCAATCAAATTGCAATTCACAGTCCAAACCGATGGAATTATATTAAATTACAACTTTGCATAAAAGCCCTTCCAAAATTTAATTCACAAAATATTTCAAAAATTCAGTAGACTATTAAAAAATCACCGTAAATCAAAATTTTGAAAACCAAACTCGAATTTTTCTTCACCAATAAAATTGTGAATACTAATAGACTATTCAATATCATTTTCAGTTCAAGCCCACAAAAACTCGATTTTCCCAAATTGGGTTTTGAGAAATTCAATAGAAACTAATTATAACTCCATTTTTCGCAGACCAACCATCAAAAGTAGGCTTTAATACTAATTGTGGACTCCAATTTTACCTTTTGAAGCAAGATCCGTAAGAAAATCGAGTTTAAAACTGGATTAAATAAATTTACATACTTCAGGATCTCAAACGAAAATCTGAAATTTTTATCTACAAATCCTAGTTGATCCACCTTAAGTCCTTACCACTTTTTGATGAGGAAGAGTTGAAGAGGAGAAAAAATTTCACTTCACGGACCTGAGAACGATCGAAAACCAGAGAAAATCGTTCTCTGTTTCTCAATTCTCTCAACTCAATTCACAATTCAATTTGTGAATTGTAACCAACTTATATTTGTTTTTTTATAAATAGGCCTCCGAAGTTCATTATAATTATAAATAAGACCAAATATTTACAAAAAGGTTCAAATATCAAATAATTCAAATAAAATAATTTATTCTCCTCCAACTAGGCAGTCTCAAGGTGAGACCAGATGCTGGGTATACATATAAAATTTGGTTCTGTCTATGCTATCATCCATTGTCATATAAATGTCAATTAGACAGTTAAATTTAAACCACTTACTACATTTTCAAACTGTCTGACTAATTGCACAATCAAACTTATTTCAAAAATAAATCAATAAACAGTTTATAAGGCCACAAGACTAACACTAACAGAGGGGATGGTAATGGCAGGGATGGAGATGGTGGTGGTGGAGAAGGTGGCAGTGGTAAAGGTGGTGGAGATGATGGAGGTGGCAGTGATGGAGATGGAGACGGAGGAAAAGGTGGTGGCTGTGATGGAGATGGAGGTGGTGGAGAAGGTGGAGGAAGTGGGTACACCACAGGTGGTGACAATATCGGAGGAGGAGGAGAGTAAATTGACGATCGAGGGGAGGAAAATGGCGAGCATCCTCCCTGCTCTGGAGGAGGACAGGGCCGAAGTATGATGAGGCCAGAGTAGGTCAGTTAGGGCTAGGAAAAGAAACCGGCCATGGAAGGGGGAAGAAAAATCTTGGGAAGAGGAGAGAAGTGAAAGGAAATAAAAAAATAGGAAAGAAAAATCAATAAAATTTTTTGTAAAAAAATAAATATAAAAATTATTGATGGTTTAATTGAAAAATTATAAAGAGTAAAAGAAAAAAAAATTTTACTAAAATTTTAATTAAAGGTACTATGAATAATAAATTTTAAAAGGAAGAGGTAAATATTGAACTTATGAAAAAATTTTCATAAATAAAATAAATTTTGGGTGTTGTACATAATTTTTTTTTAAAAAAATTACATACAACATTTGAGATTTACTACATTAATCTACAATCTTCTGCAATTTTATAGTTACATATAACATCTTAAAAATCTGTCCATTCCTAAGCATGTCCATTTGATGGGGGATTATTTGGTGAAATATGACTTGTTGAAGTGTAAAAAATATTGAGTTTTTAATAAGAAAAAAATTTATAGAAAGCCACTTTTTTATTAATATTAGCAAAACATTATTTTCCAAGCAATCATCTCCTCGAATATTCCTCTCTATTTGATTTTTAATATTTAAAATAATATCAAAAAATTATTTTGGGGACTTTTCTATAAATTGGAATAATTTTGGGGTGTTATTTACAAAAAATCAAATTTCAAAGACTTTTTTGTAAATCGAAATAATTTCGGGGTGTTATTTGCAAAAATCCGAATTTTAGGTATTAAATAATAAAAATTTTTTTAGGGGTTTAATTGTAAAAATAACCGAGGGTAAAATCGAAATTTTTTGAAAAAATTTTGATTAAATAACAATCAGGGGGTGTAGGTAAATATTTTGAAAAAGAGAGGAGTGTGGGTAATTCCGAAAATTACGAGATGTTGTAAGTAATTAAGGCTAATTACAGGGGTTGTAAGTAATTTCCTCTAGAAATAATTATAATTTTTATAGAGGTATGCAATTTCAAAGATTTTCAGGGTTGTGCAAGTAAAATTCTCAACATTTTCCTTTATCTTCTTTCTCATCGGTTAGTATAAGAATACTTTGAATATTGTATTTACTATTACCAATAAGTAAAATTGAGAGAAAATATCGTCTGCATGTTTGGAATTTTGCTGCCCAAAAAATAGAAATAAAAAATTTGAAATAATAAGTTTTTTTTAGTTAGGCTTTGATAATTGTGGATATAATGTTTTTCATATTAAATTGAATGATGCAAATTAAATAGAAATAATATTAAGTAAGGAATAGTTGTTTACGAGATTTAACCATGATAAATATGAGTTATTATTATTAATAATAATAAAGGTAATTTTCTGTAAATTTGTATAACTGATTTTTTTTCCTAAAAACTCAAAAATATTTTATACGAAAATGAGTCATTGAATCGATTTTTTATAAGGTTAATCAACAGTCAACGAACCAATCAACTGCAAAAATTTTCATCCAATATTAACTTAGAATGGCTTCAAATTTACCCAGGAATTAATATAAACAAATATTAAAAGAAAGAGGTTGTATGTAATTTTTATGTAGTAATTCCGAAAAAAAAAATTTCATCTATTTGCTACTGGGTTTTCCTATTTTAATATTGTAAAATAATGGAAAGGAAAGAGAATATCAAAAGACCGGCAAAAATAGAATTACAAAAGTTCTTTTAGAAAATCTAAGAAGAACAGACTTTCGAGAAAAAAATGTAGGACGATACGACTTCTTTTTATAGGACCTTACACGATCTGCATCCCAAACTTTGAAGTCAAAAATGTTGGCCAACTTTTTTTTATAGGACCTTACATGATCTGCATCCAATAGTTCTAACAGTGGACCAACTAATTTTCTACAACTCAAAAAGATAAATTCCGAGACTAATTTTATTTTTTTTCTAATTTATATGTTTGAGTTCTTCTTTTATTTTTTTTAAAATGATAATTATTCGTTATTTAATAGGTTGTGTGGTCTGGGAAGATATATTTTATAAGGAAATCAATATGTTGAAGTTGTAATCAACGCTCTCTTAGATTATAGAAATGGATATACTGTTTTTGATATTTTTTAATAAACTCAGGCGGTTCTAATTTTTTTTTTTTAAAAAAAAGACTCGGTTTGATTCTCAGTTGGATGAACGATGGATTGAGATTTCATAGCTGTTCTAAATTTAAGTACAAATATGTTCGGTAGCAAAAATCTAAGTTATGTTTCACATGAATTCGTTATTAGTTATGTGATTGTTACCTGATAATCATTAATCATATTATTAATTTTGACTTTCAAGAGGGCGATTGGAACGGGGTCAGGGTCAGGCTGACCCCATCCTGACCAGATTATCTTTTAAACAATAAAAATTTGACCGCACTAATATTATTTTATTTATTTAAATTTTTATCAGGTTTTGACTAAAATACTCTCACTTAATCTGAACCGTCGAATCTCAATCTATAATAAGGATGGGTTTGGTGCAACTCAGAATTTAGAGAACCTAAAAAACCTAAGGGACCCAATTCTCCGAGCTTAGGTGTTGGGTAGAAATTCAAGAAACTCTTCAGTTTGGAACTCGCGATTGAAAGCTGTCAAATTTGCTCACCCATATATAAAATATAAAAATTAGATTTATGTCTTTAATAAATTTGGTTTTTTAAATTATCAAGTTCCGTCAGCGGAATGTATGGATCTTCACACTTTCGAAAAAAATATAAACAAACGACTAAACTCGTGAAATTACCATAATTCCTCGCTTCTATCGAATCCACGAAATCCTCGTAATACTCGTTTCAATAAAATCTGATAACCATCACTTCAACTCATGTGTTCAAGTGGGCAAGACCATCCTACAGGAGTGAGCAAAAAAAATCAAACAGTGTGTATTGTTCATACTACACTAATTGAAAACTATATCAAATTAAATTAGTACAATTTCAATTCTATATTTTATAAAAAAATCAATAAATCAGAACTATATAAATTTAAAATAAATATATAAATATTACAAATATTATATATATGTTATATATATTACATATATATATTAAAATTTAATTCTATATTTATGACTTTTTCATTTTTAATTTCTACTAAAAGTATAATTTTAAAAGATATCATAATTAGTTTATAAATTATATTTAATTTTAGAGTATTATAATGTAAAGTTTAGATTTTAAAATTAATAATTTGAGAAATTGATATATTAATTTTAAAATTATTTTAAATTGGTTTAAAATCAAAACTAAAAATTAATTTTTAATCTATATCAATAAAATTTTGATTCTAAAATTTTAAAAACTAGAATTAAATTCTGATTCTAAAAAAGACTTTATACCTACAACCTCTCAATACTAAATTTATTAAAATGCTCATCTGATTTTAATATTTGTCTACATCTTATCTTTCGAAATTAATTACATACAACCCTCTTGATTATTATTTAATTAAAATTTTGATCAAAAAATTTTATTATATCCTTTATAATTTTAAAATTTAACCCCTTTAAAATTTTTTTTTATGTTAATTCTTTATTTTTTTTATCCTTTTTCTTTCTTTGCAGGAGTAGAGACGGTGTAGGATTGGCTGGCGCGAAAGTGAGCGCAAACATGGACGGTGAGGGCACGTGCATGAGGCCAGCGTGGGCACAAGGCCGCGCGGCCAGCACATGAGTGAGCGAGGGCGCGGGTGCATGCGGTAAGGGCGCCAATGTGATTGTGGCACAAGCATGAGCACAGATGGCGAGGGTACGCGCGCGAGGCTAATAAGGGCGTAAGCTTAGGTGCGAGGTCGAAGTGGATGTGAGTGCGAATGCAAGACTGACGTGGACCAATCTTATGTGATCTCCGTTTCTAAGGAGAAAAAAAAAAGAGAAAAAATTTTAAAAAATTAATATAAAAAATAAATAATAAATTTTTGAGAAATTAAATTATAAAATTATAAAGAATATAATTTTTTTAATTAAATAACAATAAAATAATTATAAATAATTAATTTTTTTAAAAAATAAGTAGATATTAAAAATATAAAATTTTTTAAAAATAAATTTAATACCTTTTTAAGAGTGGTATGTGAAAAACCCTTCTAAAAACTATAAAAAGGGGCATGATTTAGCAGCTGATGCATGCATTTTAAACCCTTTTTTTTCGGGTGGGGGGACGGGGCGCTAGGGCGGAAAGTGCTCAACTTCGATGACGCCGCTCTTTGCCCGCGCCATTTATGGGCCATCCCCGTTCTCTTCGCAACCTTCCAAGTTCCAAGTCCAACCTCGTCCAACCTCCTCTTCCTCTTCTGCATCTCCTCCTCCTCCAACCCCAACCTCAAACCTCTTCAATGGCGGCGGAGCAGCTCCCCCACCTCCTTGTCTTCCCCTACCCCTCTCAAGGCCACCTCCTCCCCATCCTCGACCTCGCACACCTCCTCTCCATCCAAGGCCTATTCGTCACCGTTGTCGTCACCTCCTCCTCCACCCTCTCCCTCCTCTCTTCCTCCTTCCCCTCCCTCACCCCCCTCCTCCTCCCCTTCTCGACCACCGGCCCCCATAACTTCGTCTCCACCATGTTCTCCATCCGCTCCCTCCACCGCCCAATCCTCCTCTGGGCTCAGTCCCACCGCAATCCTCCTGTGGCCATCCTCTCCGACTTCTTTCTCGGCTGGACCAACCATCTCGCTGGAGAACTCAACATCCCCCGGCTCGTGTTCTGCCCCTCCGGCGCCTTCACCCTCTCCGTCGTCCATTGCCTCTGGCGCCTCCGGCCCAGGCGCTCCAACGAAGCTGACGACCGCTTCATCATCTCCTTCCCCCAAGTCCCCGGCAACCCTGCCTTCCCTTGGTTCCAGCTCTCTACCGTCTACCGGAGCTACAAGGAAGGCGATCCGGCTTCTGAAGCTATCAGGAATGATTTCCTTGACAACATCGCTAGCTGGGGCTTTGTCTTCAATACTTTTAATGATCTCGAGGGGAAGTATCTTGCACACCTCAAAGAAGACCTCGGCCACAGCCGCGTCTGGGCAGTCGGCCCGCTCGCCGTTGGCACGCGCCGCGCGGAGGAGGACCCGCCGGACCTTATGCGCTGGCTCGACGCCCACCAGGATGGGTCCGTTGTGTACGTCTGCTTTGGCAGTCAGGTATTCATACAATGAAGAAAACAGAGAATTATTGAAGAGAATTTTCAGTTTTTGTATTGTTCTAAAATGTGATGTTTTTTGAAGGCGGAGCTGACGGCGGAGCAGGCGGCGGCGGTGGCGGAAGGGCTAGAGAAGAGTGGTGTCCATTTCCTGTGGGCGGCGAAAGGAGCGCCAGCCCCAGAGGGGTTTGAGGAGAGGGTGAAGGATAGAGGATTGGTGGTGAAGGGGTGGGCGCCGCAGGTGGCGGTGCTCCGGCACAGGGCGGTGGGGGCGTTCGTGACCCACTGCGGGTGGAACTCAGTGCTGGAGGCGGCGGTGGCGGGGGTGGTGATGGCAACGTGGCCAATGAGCGCCGACCAGTTTGTGGATGACAGGCTGCTGCAGGAGGAGGCCGGGGTGGCAGTGCCGCTGTGCGCGGGGAAGGATGTGGTGCCGGAGCCGGAGACGTTCGCCCGCGTCGTAGTGGAGGCCGTGGCCCCGGGGACGCCGGAGAGGATAAAGGCGGAGGAGCTGCAGAAGAAGGCGATGGAGGCGGTTGGGGAAGGTGGGAGCTCGTTTAGAGAGTTGGAAGAGTTGGTGGAGACGATTGGTAAACTTAATGATAAAAAAAAAGGATCTGGAGCATTTCAGAGTTGATTTTTTTTATTTTGATTGAATAAATAACTGCAAATTTGAAGAACATGTATGTCTCGCTGTGCAATTATCAAAGTTAATGGCAGAAGAATCAAAACTCCACGTCAGTTAATTGGGTTAATCAATAGTCTTTTTCCTAATTAAATATAATTTCTTATAATTTTGAGTTATTATTGTAAAAAAAAACTCGTTTCTTTTTGTCCTTCACGTGATAAACCCATCATTAACTTTTAAATGGAGATGAGGATTCTAAAAAAAATAACTCTTAACCAAAGATATGAATTTACTCAAATGCCCTTCACCTCTTGCTCTCTGCCCCTCCTCCCCCATCCCCCTTCGTTTCCTGGTGAAACCCTAATCTCTTGTTCTTGCCAACGACGACGTCTCCTGGTGAAACCCTAATCTCTTGTTCTTGCCAACGACGACGTCGTGTCCTCCCTATGTGGCATTCGTGCCGGGGTCCAGGGAGCTCCGTGTCTGTCGTCGACAATGTAAAGCCCGAAAACGAGGTATTATCTCAATCTGAAGACGATTGTGAATATTTTCCTAAATTTATTGAAATGATTGGTAAGATCGAGATAATGTCAGTTTGATCTTAGTATCTTTTTCATGTTATTTCATCCCTGGAGTCACAAATAGGATCCCATTACCTTTTATCTTATTATTGAAGCCAAAAGCCTTTTTTTTTTTTTTCGGTTTGATTCTCTGGTCAGTATGGCTAGGTCTGATTTTCTGTCGGTTTGTATTTGTTGGAAATGAGCTGTGGAGCTAGGGTTTAGGGTTTGATGCATGATTCATGGTTTCTTATGGGGAAAGCTTGGGCCTTTGTCCTCATATTAATTAAGCTGATTCAATTTATTGTCTTCAGGGTGTTGCTCGCTAGTGTGTGATTTTGAGATGGAAACAACAAATACTGGACAGAAGTAGGAATTCAATAATGAGGAATTTGGTTGGCATATTTTTTGTCTGATGCTACATATTGCTTGGTTATTTAATTCATGTTGATGTTAGAATTTGTCTACAAAGGTTGTATCTTATTGTTCTTTAGATTCTGTGATTAATTGCTTTTTTTTATCGTTGCATCTGTCCAATGTAGGGCTGTCAATCGGCTTATGCAGCCCAAAAGACCGGCTCCATTGGGCTCAATAATTTCAAGTTTGGACCTATGATATTTAGGCTGTGGATTGGACTTGGATCGAAAAATTTGTCAAAAATGCATAGGCTCACGCCTGAGTCCGAGCTTGATCCAAAAAATCCAATATATAATTTGAGGTTCAGATCAGGTTTGGACTTGAAGGTTAAGCTTGGGCTTGAGCTCTTGCTTCACAAGGCTCGACCCTGGTCTGGCCCTGTCCAATTACAGCCCTAGTCCAGTTAATAGTTACAATAATTGTAAGTTTTCACATTGGCCATTGGTTAATAGTAGCTAATTGGCTGGGCTTTGCATGCAATTCGATACCTGGTTATGTCTATCTTAGGATGCATGTCATGAATGAAATACAAGTGTGTAAACTACCATTTAATCAACTTAACTAAGAATGTGTATTAGTATAAGCTTCTAAATTTATTCTAGGTTAAATTGGGTAAGTTGCAAATATGTTAATTAATTAAATTAGAATTTAATCAACTGAACTAAGTATATGTGTATTAGTATATCATTGAATTATATTCTAGAAAATTTAACTACTGTTTAATCAACTTAACTAGGAATTTCTGTATTATTATAAGATTTTGATTTTACTCTAGGTTAACTTCAGAAAGTTGTAAATATGTTAATTAATTTAGACTTTGAATGACTGAACTAAGTTGTTGCCTATTAGTGTATTGTTTTGAGTATATTATGAATTCTATTTGCTAAGTATAGACATGTTACTTGTTTCTATTGTATTAGCTACCTATTTTTTATTGGGTGTATTCTTTTGCATGCAAGCAAAGGGCCCCCACATGGAAGGAATGTCATAATCTTAACTCATGGTGAATATTGGAAGAGAATTCCTATAACAAAAATACTTAAATATGAATGTGATAGACAAAAAAAAATCATAGTGGAGATAGAAAATACAAGCCTATCAAAGTTCAAGTTGAATATGGAGAATTATTGCTTCTCTCCTTTTTACTAGACCATCAGTTATCCTATATTGTTCTAAAGACAAAAACTGAGGAATATGCTTTGATTAGATCTAAGAAAGAATATTTAAAGATACTATCTCGAGATATATTTCACAAGGGTTGACAACTTGATACATTTGCAGTGAATGTGGATCCAAAATTAGGGAATAATCAATTAAGATAGGGTCATAGCAGAAGAAGGGGAGCTAAGGATGAAGAAAAAAAATTTGTTGGGGTTGATGATGAGAATGTTGATGCATTGAATGAATGTGTGGAGTTGGAGGATGATGAAGCAAATAATTGTAATCCGCAAGAAGGTTAGTGTTTTGTAATGCATATTTTTACTTATTCTTTTGGTGATGCATACTTCTACATGTTTTTTTATTCTTATTTTTTCTCTATATTAGGAATTTGGATTTTGTGTTATAAATGATTTTTTTAGTACATGCTTATTTTGTGCATGTTTGGTTTGTTGTGATTAGATGGGTGAGGAAGACTTGTTAGTTGTGCAAGAAAGACACCAAATAGAAAAAGGTAGGTGAACAAGTTTGGTCGGTGTGTAATATATAGCTTGTTTGCAAGATCAAAGTCATCAAACTTCTTTAATCTTCTCCCTAGATGAAAATCTTATACATCTATATCATTTCTTTTTGTTGTTTACATTATTTTTACAAGTACATACCTTATACATATATAATTTAGAAGAAACATAATAATACTTTAACACTTTACCGTGTTGCTTCAAATGTGAGAATATGGTTTTATTTTTTGTATGATTTTTATGTTAGTTGTAATAATTTATTTTTTGTTGTTGTAGATGTGAATAAGTTTTACCCTGACTGTGATCTTGGTGAAATTTTTGTGCTATTTTTTTTTTCATTGGATTCTTGTGAAATTTAGGTTAATATTATGTTTTGTCAGATTTCTTTTGCTCTCTAACTTCATTTGCTTGCTTGTTGAGTAAAATTATGGGGAGATTATTTTATTTCACTAATGGGATGATATGTTACAGAGAAAGAGATTGTCTATGTGGGATGCTGAATGAGACATGAGAAGGAATTCTACTTGATTTTATGTTTAATACACCACTTGCTTGGGATATTTTATTCTCATTTTTTTTCTTCTATTCTTATTTTATTGTGAAATTTCTATAAAGGGTTTGTCATTGTATTACTATTTTTTTAACTTATTTTAATTCTCCTCGGAATCTTTCCAAATTCCTTTTCTATTTGCTACAAGGATGCTTTTTAAATTCAAAAAAGTCAGTAGTTTTTTTTTTTGCTTAATCTATCAAAATTCAATGTTTCAATTCATGACTTCTCAAGCAATATTTGGTTTATGTTGTGGTCTTTTCCTGTGATTTAGCACGGGAAAGATATATCAAATGAAAAAATTAGGAATTTTTATGTATAACTCCTTGAAATTTATTATATTTATAAGAATGCTTTTGATTCCGGTATTTACTTATAATTGTTTTTTCAATTTCGTAGCCTACAAGTCACTGATCAAAATTTTATCAAACTTTTTTTCAAGAATTTCTCTTTTACCTTCAGTTATTTTGCATTTAAACCCTCAAGTGTTTTGAATTTATGTTTTTGATTTTTTTTTTTCTATAAATCCACCTCCGTTCTCTCTCCTCCCGGACAATTGAGGGATCCTCGTCCCCCAGACAGTGTCGGCCAACGAGCTCCCTCCGTTTCCCAATCCCGCTCTCCCTCCCTGACACCACCGGCCACCATCTTTTCCGGCTTCTTTCCCGCTGTTCGCTGACCAAGTCCTTTCCCAGCGTCGTCCTCCCTTCCTCCCCAGCCGCCTGCCATCTTCCCTAGCTCCTCTATCCCCCTCTACTTTCACCTTTCTTCTTCCATTCCTTCCTCCCATCTCCATCACTTCGCCGAGCTCTTCCCCTTTTCCTCCTCTTACTGCATCCCCATCTTTCATCCTGCCCCTCATCAGCTCTGTCTCGGCGCCATCCTCGCCAGCAGTGAAGAACCACTGGGAGAATGCCCAAAGAAAACTAGAACCAAACGTCTTGAATGAGCCTTATTTCCTGCAAATAATTTTTTAAAAAAGTTATTCTTTTTGTTTTCTTTTCATGTTTCAAAAATCAAATAGTAATCTTCGACTTTCTTTGCAATTGCAGCTCCTTGAGAGGTGTGGAAGCTGTTGATAACGTGAGCTGAGGCTGTCCCTCTCGGGTACGTTAGCTTGTAGTTGATGATCATGATCTGAAACACGAAATGGTGGTATGGATTCATCGATAAATCAGTGTAATCTGATACTGATACTGATTGTGATGCATGCTGATAGATGGAGAAGTAGGGTTTACACCTTCCTCAAAGGGACAATGGAGAACAAGCCGACGAAGCTGACGAGGAAGAGGAAGGGGATGATCCATGTCAGAGCTGGCTCCTTGGTGTTGACTTCGATGTATTCTTGGTTCTTGCTTTGAGAAGCCACAACGTTACTCATCCCCAGTATGTATGATCCAAAACCACCTACATATATAGTATGAGAATCAAAATAAATTTAAGTGTTGAATGACATGCATTTAATAGTCAAAATGAATTAATGATGTTTTATGTGGTCTTGATTTCATTGCATTAGTTGTTAGTGAAGAATTAATCATAAGGACAATAGATGGGCATCGCAACTTAACAAGTGTGTTATAATACAAGATTCAATTATTAAATTTACTCAAACTTAAACATATCCTAATAATTGAAAAAGATATATCTTCAAAATTAGAACCCTACACTACAAAAAAAAGTATATTTGGTGTTTCAAAAATACCTCTTATAATCAAACAAACATTAGCAAAAGATTATTGGTGTTTTTTTCCAACATTTAGTAAAAGTCAATAATAATATAGTTGCGAAAAGTCCTAACATCTTTTAAATATCAGAAAAAAAAATTCCAACATTTTATGGTGCGTTTAAAAAAAATGGCAAAACAATTTTTTTCTAGCATTCATAATCATTGGAAAATTTTATTGGCATTTTTTATTTTCCCAATGAAATGGGAAATGCTAGAAATTCTCGACGTTTATAATTTCCTGATTTTTAAGAAAAATGTTGGAAAACACTTGAAAATTTTTAGATGTTTCCCATAAAAATGCCAGAAAAATCCTAATGTAACTCTGGAATATTTTTGATTTTTTAATAGAGATCTTGCATGTAACAAATCCTACTAATATGCTCAAAAATACAAAAATATTAAAAAAAAATGAAATTTTAACATACATATTACATTGACATAGTAATAAGAAAGTTACAAGTTACTGAAAAAGTATATACGAAGTCCTCACAAAATAACATATATACAAAGCAAAAATTAGATGAAGTCCCAACATATTTAACTCCTTTGTATATAACTATGATCCTAAACTGATTTTAATCTCCCTGTAATAACAAGTAATATTTGTAATACATGAGATAAAAATATATATTGCAACATAGGTTTGGATGATTATCTCGTGAGGTAACAAAGAAGCATATGAATCTTCTCCATAGCTTGCCCGTATACTGGATCCCTGATTAATTCCATATTGGTTTGTCGTGTTTGGAATCTATATGTTTTCATACATATATTACATTGTGTAAAATAATAATACACAACAAAGAAATAAGTTAACTTAAATAATAATAAATGCCATGGAGGCAATAGTATGTCCAGTGTCAAAACGAGTCTCTAACATCGCAAAAGCACCTGTAGCTTAGCTATAGTCTTCTGAAGAGGACTAACATGTGTATTTACTTGTTCTTGTTTTGTGCATTTACAAATGCATCTACTTCAGCATCTATATAAGGGCGTCCATCATGGCTCTCCCCAGAGGTACTCCTAGATACTTGTATAAATGTAAGTCCCAATTCAAAAATTTGTAGTTGACCAAATTTCTCACAGCTAAATATTTTGGTATAAATCTCATTTTGAGCTGCAGTATTCGATTGAGAATTTTTTGGTAGCATTTGTCGTATTTATTTAATTTGGGTCTCTAGACAGTCAAAGATATAAGTAGACAAGTCATGAATAAAATAAGAAAATGTATTATATAAATATTCTCACTATTGTTTTTGCAGATGCCCTGTCGACTGATTGTTTATCTTTTTTTATATGAGAAGCTCAAAACACTTCAAAACTTGATGGCTCAAAACCAGACTACTCCAATTATGAAAAGTGTAATAGGAGACGAAACTTGATGGTATATAATATAATATAATATAATATTATATATGAATTCATGTACAATAATCAATATATCTCAGCTCTTAGATTGGCGTATCCCTTGTAATCTAGAAAATGACCCATAATATTTTTTCTTTTTTGAGATCTTTTATTTTCTCAATTTTTTGCCTAAAAAATAAAAAAATCATACTTGTTTTAATAGGTTAATATGTATAATATTTAAAAAAGTAGAAAAAAAATAGATATCTGAATATCAGAGCTCTACCAATATGCCACTAGAAGAGGCCATTGGTCTAGTTCAATCCTAGACGACGGATAAGGCATGGCAAGTTGCTTCGGTTGTTTCTTAAATGGTGTGAAATATTTTCTCTTCACATATGCTTTCTAATCTCGCACCAATTTGTTAATATATATACAAACAAACAAATAAAATAAATTTGTAGTATAGTAGAAATTTTACTTTGATATATTTCCCAAATCCTCTGTTTGTTCACTTCTAGTATTGCTCACCAATCAGTATAAATCAATGGTAATTTGTTATCATCCTTCACCATGATACCCAACTGAGTAGTGAGTTTTGCTGATTAGGACCGATGATTTGGTCATATTGGTCGCTAGTCAATTCCAACTTGTATCCTTCCGTGCCCCAAATACCAACAAGCTTGTTAGGTCCATGTCGTTTAACAGAAGTTACAACACTTGAATTTGAAAAAGCAACATGCATAAATATAGATACGTAGCTCTTAATGGATTTGAATTTAATGGAAGAATAAATGATCATACCTTCTGCATAGTTCTTCACTCCATGGTCTATCTCCTAGTTCTCTACTTAATGGCGTAAGGAAGATATGCTATCTCCACTAGAATTTGAGTTTGAACTACCGCCCGATGGAACTAAGTCTCTAACACTAATTTTTTTTCATTTTTATATTGTCAAGGGCGGTCTGGAAAATCCCAATATATTTTCTTGGATGAACTATTTTGACTAATAAATTAGTATAATAAAATATTTAACATATTAAAATATAACATGATCAATATAACATAATATGTATATATTAATATAGAAACATAAGAAATTTTATTGACTCTCACATTACGGCTCATTTTCGCTAGACATAAAATTATTATTATTAGTATTAATGTCATTATCATCACTATCCCTAGGTAAGCTATCCTCCTTATCCGTTTCAAATTCGTCACTAATAGATTTGTTTTCTTCATTTTTCTTTGTACACAGCAACATTGAATGAGAAAGAGGAATGTCAATAGATAAATCTTCGATATCCACCCTTATATTTTTGATGTTACATTACTCAAGTTGTTGAGTGTTACATGGTTTTACTATTAGATCTTCATTGTTTGCAATAACTGAATTCTCATTCAGTCTATCAACGTACTATCTAGGAGTCATCTCTATAATAACATGTTATTCACATTGGATTAGATCTTGTACATAAAATACCTGATAAGCTTGGAGAGGTAGAATATATGACTCTTTGAAACGTCGATTGTACTTGTACATCATGTGGTTAAAATTCACCAATTTAAAATAAAACTCATCTATCTTCATCCCAACCTTATTATCCACCCAATCATAACTAAACAACAGATATTTAAGTTTGTTACTATACTAGAGCCCAATAATGCCAGTTATGATCCAATAAAGAGTAAC
This sequence comes from Trichopus zeylanicus subsp. travancoricus, assembly GCA_005019695.1. Taxonomy (NCBI): domain Eukaryota; kingdom Viridiplantae; phylum Streptophyta; class Magnoliopsida; order Dioscoreales; family Dioscoreaceae; genus Trichopus; species Trichopus zeylanicus. The sequence continues at coordinate 213,910 of RXID01014860.1, read as the reverse complement.
ATCTTTAGACGTGGGGTGCAAATCCTCTCGACTTGAGAATCTTCTTGTTATTTCTTTTAAGATGACCCCACTATTTTGTGTCTATTAATTCATCTCATGACTTTTTTGTGCGAAACCTGAATCCACTAATGAAGTACCCTGAATATCTCCTTACCCACGTGTCTAGTCCGACAACTAATAAAGAGATCTCATTCGGTATATGTACTACACCGCCGCTTCTTTCTAAATTAGTAACCTAGAAATATGAATTATTGATTATTTTGACATATTCTAACACTAAACTTGTAAAAAAGGAGTATGTGTTATGCGTTTATATAATCTCTGAACCATTCAGAAAATATTTCGTTATGAATTTTGTCTCTTCTAAACTTTCATCCTTTACATCATAATTCACCTTTATTGTGTGTAGGTATGCCCTACAATATCAACAAAATATAAGCATATGCTGATTAAGTAAAGCTAGAAATCTTATGATGAGTAGTCACAAATCATTACTTACTCACGATATATTTTGACCATGTTAGAATTGAAAAGCACATAACGAGGTGTTTGGGTCCACGCAACTTCATATAGGTAATGAACCTCATGCAATGACCTTGTTAGTCATCCAACTGCAAATTTAAACTCACTCCTGTAATTTTGAGAGTATGAATAAAAGTTGGTCTGAAACTCATTCAGATATATAGTGCAAAATGTCATGCATTCTTCAGCTAAATACCCTTATGCTATTGATCCATCCGGATGAGCTCAATTTTGCACATAATTTTTGAGCCTTAAAAGATACCTAATGTATATGATAATTTACGTTAGATCATGAGTAGATATATATTGTCATTTATTATTCAATGCATCTACGGAGTTATCAAAGATTATCTCTTTATAGGATACATAGAGTGATATTGCACATGACTAACTATCGTCGCCTCCTTCGCCAAATGGACAGGCAAATGTTCCATAACATCAAAGAATAAAGGTGAAAAAATTTTGTTCCAGTTAACATAAAACAACGACAATTTGATGTTGCAACTCGTTAAAGTTAAAATGTTGTCCATCTTTCGCATAAAGTTGCCTAAATATACTACTAATTTCAATAAGTGTCTTGGCTATAGTTTTCAAAAGACAAGTTCTGACTGCGATAACAATAATTATTGCATAAGTATATGATAATCATGATTTTTCAAATTAGATATTATCCAATCATTCAAATTCACATATCTCGAAAGATTTAATGCATAACCATTAGGTATTTTGATATTATTCAGAATGCTGAAAAATATATTTGCTCATGATAAATAAAGCGAGAGGTAGGAAAGCTTTGCTACCTTTTTCCTATGAATGGAGTCCTTTCCTTATGCCAATAGTCTTTAGATCTAACCATGCATTCAGATTATCTTTTAACTTAGACATTTTTAATAATATCCGTAAAATATTACCAAGGAAATTTTTCTTAATTTGTATGATATCAAGGTTATGTTGGATTTGTAATATGCTCCAGTACGGCAAGTCAAAAAATATACTTACATTTTTTTAATTGCTCTTACACCTCACCATATTGCATGTAACTTCTCTTATCTTTCTCCTTTTTGTGTTCCTAAGTTATTTACCACATTAATTGCTTCCTTCACGGTATCCTCTCCAGATTGCTTAGAGGGAGGAAGGCTTTGCTCATATGTCTCATCGAATGATAATTTATCTTACCGAAACTTATGATCTGTTGGCAAAAATTGTCTATGACACATATAGTAAAACTTACGGGCATGTTTTAACCAACTAGAGTGCGTGTTTTTTGTATAGAATGGACCAAATTTTTGTCCTTTAGTTATATAATCGGATAAATATGCATATGTAAAAAAAATCACTAATAGTCTATATCAGTACTGCATGCATACAAAACAACTTCTTTCTACAAGAATCATATGTTGGCACACTTGGTTCTCATAGTTCTTTTAATTCTTTTATTAATAGTTATAAATATACATCTATATCATTTTCTGCTTTCTTACTCCCATAATAAGCATGGATAAGATGAACGACGGTTGTTTTATATATAACCACAGAGGTAAGTTGTAGGAAATTAGAACAACGAGTAATGTGCGGTGTGATATGTTTATTATTTTGAAGGGATTAAACCCATATGAAGCTAAGTCTAGTCCTACATTACGAAAATCTATTAGAAAATTAGGATACTTATTATCAAAATCCTTCCAAGTCATGCTATCTGTTGAATGTTAAAGTGATCCATCTACTGCTCAGCCCTCAGCATGTCATCTTATGTGTGGTGAAATTTTTTTTGATATAAAAAGTCATTGTAATCTTGACTTTAAAGAGAAGTATCTAACTACCTTTATTGGTATATTTCACATTTTCTGTTTTTCAGCATCAACATTACTTGCCCATTTCTTGTACTGTGGTAATTTACAAAACCTATGGTATGTATTTGACTCACTCTTATTCCTGTAAAATATATAATGATTAGGACAAATATGAATTTTTTTGTATCTAAGGCCCATATCTTTTATAATATTTCAAGGCTCGTGATAAAAACATGAAAATGAAGTAATCTCGTGAAATGTATTCTTCAAAGTCTCTAATAGAATATTGAAAAATTTGCTACTCCATCGATATTTGGCTTTTACGGGCAACAATGACATGATGAAAAATAAAAATGTAAAATTTTTGCATCTAGAGTACAGTTCTCTATTAACTTCATTCCATAATTTAAAGAACTTTATATTAATGTTTTCTGAAACTCCTATTGGCATTTCTCCGCTTATAACACCAAATATTTTGTGCAATAAATACTTAATGTCATCCTTATCTTCATTATGCACTTTAACTAACTCTGTAATTTGCTGCCTATATTGCATTCTATGTTGATACCGTGGCTCCTCTCCTGAAAAGTCCAATTAGTACATGACGAACTTCATCTCCGTATTATTACATGTTCATAAATATCTTTTTGTGCTCGATTATACATATCTACATAATCAATACATAGACATATTATTATCTCATCAATTCTTTTGTTCATATATATATTCAAGAAATGCAAAATCTTCTATGATACATCTTTAGTCTGACCGATTTTTTATGTTGATTTAATCTTTATTCATCGTGCTATTATATAGTAGGATCCTATTAATGGTATACATATCATTCATAAATCAAAATCAAATCCCAACGCAAATAAATAAAAATTAATACTACACTTCAAACTAACTAAAAACTTTACACATATCCTTCAAATTATCAATTTCATCTATGTTTATGTATTAGTTTAATTTAATATAATTTAAAGTCAAAGCATAATCTTCATAATTTTCTATTATTGTAGATTTAGTTTAATTTACTCCATAAATTGATTTATTTATAATATAACTTTTGCTAATTTTGGACAATATAACATTCACACTTTTAACTAATTTTTATAAGCGATATTTGCCTACAACCCCTCAGATTTGCCTTATTTGCCAAAAACCCTCGAAATTTCGATAATTACCTATACCCCACTACTTTTGAAATTTATTACCTACAACTTTCTAATTATTATGTAATCAAAAATTTTTTTAAAAATTTTACTTTTACCATTCGTAATTTTACAACTAAACCCTTCAAAAATTTAACTTCTCACCCTCCACTTTTTTCTCCCAAATATTTACAAATAAACCTTTTGCATATTTTTATTTATAAAAAATACAAATGTTAATATTTTTTAAATAAAAATGTATAAAAAGGACCTAAAATATTTTAAATATTTTACAAATAAATCCTACATAGGAAATTAAATTACAAATTTAATATTTGTATATTTATAAATAAGTCCCTTGAATATTTTTATTTATAAATAAATCCAAATGTTAATATTTTTTAAATAAAAATTTATAAAAATGGCCTTAAATATTTTAAATATTTTACAAATAAATCCTATATAGAAAATTAAATTACAAATTTAATTTTTATATATTTATAAATAAGTCCCTTGAATATTTTTTTTATAAATAAGTCCAAATGTTAATATGTGTTTAAATAAAAATTTTTAAAGGGGCCTTAATATTTTACAAATAAATCCTATATAAGACATCAAATTATACATTTAATATGTATACATTTACAAATAAGCCCCTTGAATATTTTTTTTAAATAAGTCCAAATTTATTGTTGTAAATAAAAATCAAATGGTTAAACAGAAAGAGTTAGATGTAGTAAAAACTTAAAATTTTAAAGGTAAAAAATTGAATATTTGATATTTTACAAATAGACCCTTTAAATAATTTTATTTATAAATAAGCCCAAAATTTATCAATTTTTTAATAAAATTTTACAATATTGAAGTTTTTAAAAATTAAAATTTTAAATTATAAGTTCAAGATTTGTACATTTACAAATAGATCCATTGAATATTTTTATTTATAAATAAGTCCAAAATTTTCTCATTTTTAAAATAAAATTTTAGAAAAAAGACATTGAAGATTTTAAAATTTAAAATCTCAAATTACAAGTTTAATATTTATACATTTACAAACAGACCCCTTTAATAGGTTTTATTTATAAATAAGTCTAAATTTCATCATTTTTTAAAATAAAATTTTATAAAAAAGATATTGAAGTTTTTTAAACTTAAAATTTAAAATTATTTAATATTTTTATATTTATAAATAGATCCCTTGAATATTTTTATTTATAAATAAGTCTAAAATTTATTATTTTTAAAATAAAATTTCATAAAAAAGATATTGAAGGTTTTAAAACTTAGAATTTTAAATTACAAGTTTAACATTTGTACATTTACAAATAGATCCCTTGAATATTTTTATTTCTAAATAAATCTAAAATTTATCATTCTTAAAATAAAATTTTATAAAAAAGATATTGAAGATTTTAAAACTTAGAATTTCAAATTGAGTTTAATATTTGTATATTTACAAATAGACCCATTGCATATTTTTATTTATAAATAAGTCCAAATTTATTATTTTTTAATAAAATTTTATAAAACACACATGAAGGTTTTAAAACTGTCAAATTAGGATATTTTAAGACCTTTCTTCCCCATCCCACCGCCCACCTCCTCCTCCCGCTCCTCCTCCTCCCCTTCTTTCTGCTCTTCCGATCTCGCCTCCTCTTCTTCTCTAGCTGCACCTGCCTCTTCCTACCACCTTAATCACAAGAAGAAGACCACTACCACTTCTTTCTCCTCCTACGTTAGCAGCAGCAGCACCCTTGTTCTCAAGAGGAGCAAATCGGTGGCACCGACTAGTCCGTTCGCTGAGTGTGGTGGCAGCGGCGTCATGGATGTCGCTGCCGACAGCCCTCGGAAGAAGAGCTTCTCGTCCTTCCTCCATCTATCCTCGTCCTCGTCCTCCGCATCGTCCTCCTCCTCTTCCGCTGCCACTAACAACAAGAGGCCCTCCTCCTCCTCGTCCTCCGCCGCTGAGACCAGAGATCTCAGGCAGCACCACCAGCCGCAGCAGCAGCAACGCCTTAACAACAGTAATGGAGGTCCAAATAATAGTAGCAGCCTTGTGGATGGCAGGATTGCCTCAAATTCCACGAGCGCTCAGCGGGAGCATCCGCAGCTAGCGTGCGATGAATCGGACAGCCCCAACGGTAGCCAGGCCTCGTCTTTTTTCGGTCGGAAGATAGCCAGATCCAGGTCTGTGGGCTGCCACAGCAGGAGCTTCTTCGATGATTTCCTGGAGCGCATTCCCACTGGCTTTGGCGACTGCACCCTCCGCAGTGTGGAGTCCCAGCGCGAAGTCAAGCCCCGGATCCTCCATCGAGTCGCCGGTGACGATAACGTGGATGGCCAGACGATTAAGGAGCGGGTCAAGGGTGACGGCATCTTTACAGGGTTTGGGATGATATCTGTCCCGCGTCGGCAACCCGCATGGACGGAGTAGGAGCTAGGCCCGGGCTTTCGCGAGCCCGATGAGAGCCTTGAGAACGACCGTGTCGCCTTCCGAGGCTTACAGTGACCATCAAATTAGGGTATTTTAAAATCTTATGTGTTTTTTATAAAATTTTATTAAAAAATAATAAATTTAGATTTATTTATAAATAAAAATATTTAAGGAGTCTATTTATAGATGTACAAATATTCAACTTATAATTTAAAATTTTAAGTTTAAAATCTTCAATATCTTTTTTATAAAATTTTATTTTAAGAATCATAGAATTTGAAATTATTTATAAATAAAAATATTGAAGAGATCTATTCATAAATGTATAAATATTAAACTTGTAATTTAAAATTCTAAGTTTTAAAACCTTCAATGTATTTTTAATAAAATTGTATTCTAAAATGTACAGTTTGGACTTATTTATAAATAAAAATATTCAAGGGGTCTATTTATAAATATACAAATATTAAACTTGTAATTTGAAATTTTAAGTTTTAAAACTTTTAGTATCTTTTTTGCAAAAAATTATTTAAAAAATAATAACATGTGGACTAATTTATAAATAAAAATATTCAAGGGGTCTATTTATAAATGTACAAATATTAAACTTATAATTTTAAATTTTAAGTTTAAAAACCTTCAATATCCTTTTTATAAATTTTTATTTTAAATATGATGAAATTTAGACTTATTTATAAAAAAAATATGCAATGGATCTATTTGTAAATGTACAAATATTAAAATTATAATTTAAAATTTCAAGTTTTAAAACCTTCAATGTCTTTTTTATAACATTTTATTTAAAAAAGGATAAATTTTGGACTTATTTATGAATAAAAATATTTAATGATTTTATTTGTAAATGTATAAATATTAAACTTGTTATTTAAAATTTTTAACTTTTAAAAACTTCAATATTGTGAAATTTTATTTAAAAAATTGGTGAAATTTGGACTTATTTATAAATAAAACTATTCGAGGGTTCTATTTGTAAATATACAAATTTTAGACTTGTATTTTAAAAATTTAAGTTTTAATAGTTTCAACTCTTTTTGTAAAATTTTATTTAAAAATTAATAAGGTTTGAACTTATTTATAAATAAAAATATTCAAGGGGATTAATTGTAAATATACAAATATTAAGTTTGCAACTTAATTTCTTATATAGTATTTATTTGTGAAATATTTAAAATATTTAAGATCCTTTTTATATATTTTTATTTAAAAAATATTAACATATGTACTTATTGATAAATAAAAATATTCAAGGGGCTTTTTTTATAAATATACAAATATTAAATTGGTAATTTAATTTTCTATCTAAGATTTGTTTTGTAAAATATTTACGGTTTTTTTATAAATTTTTATTTAAAAATATAAATATTTGAATTTTTTTTTATAAATAAAAATATTCAAAGAGTTTATTTATAAATATTTAGAAGAAAAAGTGGAGGGTAAGAAGTTAAATTTTTTAGAAGTTAGTTGTAAAATTACAGAGGGTAAAAGTAAAATTTTTTTAAAAAATTTTGATTAAATAATAATTAGGAAGTTGCAAGTAATAAATTTTAAAAAAACGGAAGGGTAAGTAATTATCAAAATGTGAGAGGATTTTGATAAATAAGACAAATCTCAAAGAGGTTTAGGTAAATATTTCTTTTTATAATTAACCTATTTAACTTTGTTAACCATATTGTTAAATCAATTACTAATAGCACCTGAGCTTTCTACACAAAAAACAATTATTTCACCTTCAAAAAATGATAGTTGTCTGAAAAAATTTGTTTAGTTTACAAACGCCTCTTGAGTAACAAATTCTCAGTATAATCGCGGCATGACCAATGATCTTAAGCAAGCTACAAATCTACCAATATCAAGCATGTGCCTAGAAATAAAATATAGCAATATCACCTATTACCACGTGGTGCGGATGGAATTGGTTGAACTGCTGCCAAAGGGTTCACATTCCGTAACTATTGAATTTGCATAAAAAAGAAATGCACTGCATGGAATCAAATGATATTGCAGAAAATAATAGCAAAACCTAAATCTAAAGGTTTGTCATACTAATGCAGAAATTTTTGACAAAAGAACTCCATGCAAGTATTTTTCGACAGAAAAAAAGCAGTCCATGCAATTAGAATGAAGCATGATTTGAAACCAAAGCTAAGATATATGAACATGTACCAGTGAAGGCGATGCCGCAGCAGGCCACGACGCAGGTCTGGATGACGGTATTCTCCTGCCGGGTGAACGGCTGCCGGACGAGCCCGCATTTCTCCAGCGTCTTCGTCCACGTCTTCACCATGAAGAACCCTAGCAGCCCCGCCGACACATTTAGCAACGGAATGATACTCGTCGTCAGGTTAAGTTTCATCACGATCAAGCTCAAAAAGAAGCCCAGAATCGCGCTCGCCACCAAAGCTCGGAATGTTAGTTGCTCCCGCCATGACGGCACCGGCACGTTCTCGAACACCTGCTTCACTGATATTTTGGGCTCTCGCGGCTGCGGCATCGAACATGTCGGATGTAAGAGTGTTTCTTCGGTGGTGACAGTGGCGGAAGAACAGGCGGAGGTACTCGAGCTTAAGCCTTCTTCTTCTTCTTGCGGTCCATTGTTTTCGGTGGCAGCCTCGGTGTCGAGGACTTGGTGGTGCTTAGATTGACGCCTTGAAGAAGGCCTTGGTCGGGGAATGCCGGTGAAGACACCAGGGAAGATGGTGGCCGGCGATGTTGGGGAGAGAGTGCAGAACGCGGGAGAAGACCATTCGGAAGATGGCAGCCGATTGTTATGCTAAATATCGATGTCCATTATAATTCATGATACAGAAGAAAAATAAAAAAAAAAGAAAAATAACACACAAAAGATTTATGTGGTGAAGACGATCCGGAGAATATTGTATTGATGAAGAAAAAAGAGGAGATTATAATGATGGAAGTGAAACTCCAATATCACTTTATATGAAACCCTTATATAAATAGAGTATTTATAAATATAACCTAAGTGAATTTGAGTTAAAGTAAAAAACTAACTCAAATAAGATATTTACTAATTCAAGTCTTCTATTAGAATATAAATTCAGATAAGTATTAAACCTACTAAATTAAGACTCTTTGAAAATTCAGAGTTAAGACACAATTAAGTCAACAATCTGCATTTTGACTCGAATCCTTTTCTTCTTTGAATTTGAATTTTCAACAGATGCCTTCGCCTTGCCTCATAGGGTAAGATTAACGACCTTGAGCATTGATTAAGTCCAAACAAAATTTGAACTTGTTAATCGGAATCATCTTCATCAATATATCTGCAGGATTTCTTGAAATATGAATTTTTTGTAAAGAAATCTCGCCATCTTCAACAATGTCCAGAATAAAGTAAAATCAGACATCTGTTGTAGATAATGTCTATAAGGTACACTTCCAACTAATGGGTCCACCACAAAAGTGAAAAGATAACCAGTAAGGGATTACCGTCGATTAAGGTCTCCAGCATAGTTTGAATCGACGTAGTCAACAATTTTGGCCTCTTGAACTATATTCTTATCAAAATATAAGCCAATATTAAGAATACCTTTAATATATCTTAATAGTCAATGTTTTTTTCCTGAATTTGTCATGTAATGACTAACAACGCTGACTGCTTGTGCAATATCATGTCTTGTGCATACCATAACATATATTAGACTTTCAACAACACTTGAGAATGAGATGTTCTCCATGTATGCATACTCCTCATCTGTAGAAGAACATAGTTAAGCTGAAAGCTTAAAGTAAGATACCAAACGACTGACGGACTTTGAATTCTACATGTGAAAACAAGAAATAATCTTCTCAAGATACTTGCTCTGTTTGAGCCATAACTTATTATGCTTTTGATCTCGATCAATTATCATTCGGAGAATCTTCCTTGTAGCACCTAAATCTTTCATCTCAAATTTCTTTTTCATTCTAAACTTTAAATCATTAAGTAGAGATATGTCTTGAGTATCGATAAACATATCATCAATATAAAGAAACAATATAATAAATGAGTTATTGGTATGCATCTTAAAATAGACACAACAATCATATTTATAATGGATGAAATCTTGTCTCAGTATAAAACAGTCAAACCTTTTATACCACTGCCTTAGAGACAGTTTTAAACCATAAAGTGATTTATTCAACTTGCAGACATAATTTTTCTTGCCTTCTTGGATGAATCCTTCAAGCTGTTGCATAAAAATCTGCTCTTCTAATTTTTCATGCAGAAAGACAGTTTTGACATCAAACTGTTCTAACTCAAGATTATAAAAAGCAACTAAAGTAAGTAGAAAACGAATAGATGTGTGTTGAACTACAGAAGATAAAATTTCATTAAAGTCAATACCCTCCTTTCGTGAATACCCTTTTGCAATTAAATAGATCTTGAATTTAACACTATCTATTTCAGAGAAATCCTCTTTCTTTCGAAATACCCACTTGCAACCAATTGCTCTTTTACCTTCTCGTAATTTTACCAAGTTTCATGTATGGTTCTTTTGAAGGAAATCCATCTCTTCATTCATAGCAGCTTGCCACTGAAAAGAATTATTATCCTGCATTGCTTCTTCAAAAAAAATACCTTTCAGGTGGCTTTATGTTTCTTCAGGATCTTCGAAGTGAAGTTTTATCAGAAATTTGATTCTTAGAATTTTCTTTAGAGTTTGGCACACTCTAAGTATCTTTTTTGAAGAAACTACATGCTCCACCTACACTTACATTATATCACTGAGACCTTTTTTGAGAAATTTTAATATTATACTTTCATTAAACATTACATCTCTTTCAATAATTATATTACAAATAGTAGGATCCCATAAACGATAACCTTTAATACCTTTGGCATAACCAAGGAAAGTACACTGTTTGGAATGTGCATCTAATTTACCCTTGAGGACATACACATAAGCAGAACAACCAAAAATATTTAAAGAAGAATAATTTGCAGGTTCACCAGTCCATACCTCTTCAGGAGTTTTGTAATTAATGGTTGTATGATGAGAGCGATTTATAATGAAGTATGTTGTATTATTGCTTCTATCCAAAAATCCTTATCAAAATTAGCTGTAGTGAGCATACTACGTGATTTTCCAACAAAGTTTTGTTCATCTTTTTAGCCATACTATTTTGTTGAGGTTTGTTTAGGATAGTAAAGTGGCATTTTATACCTTCATCTTCATAAAATTTAAGAAACTCTATTGAATTGTACCCTTCGTCATTATCACTTCTGAGGTATTTAATTTTCCTGCCGGTCCTTTTTTCAACTGAAGTTTTCCACCGTTTGAAAATAAAAAACACTTCAACTTTGTGATGCAAAAAATAAATCCACACTTTTCTGGAAAAATCATCAATAAAACTGACAAAATAACGAGCACCAGATTTTGATGGAATAGGAGAGCACTACACATCAGAATGAATATAATTAATTAAGCCTTTAGTGTAATGAGTACTGGTGTTAAACTTTACCTTAGACTGTTTACCATAGAGATAATACTCACAGAAATCCAATTTGCATGACCGAGATGCATATGACCGAGACGCATATGCCACAAGTGGGTTATATCAGAAGAAGAAGCCTGAGAAATTGTTACTCTACCTTCAATGATTTTTCCTATTAATTCATACAAATTTCCATGCTTTAGGCTCTTTATCACTGTCAAAGAGTCTTTAGCAACCTTAAGAACTCCACCTTCAGCAGAATATTTTTAACCAGGAGAATCTAAAGCACCCAAAGAGATCAAATTCTTGTTCAAATCATGAATATGTCTAACATCAGTAAAAGTTCTAATAATATTATCAAACATCTTAATTTTAATTGTTCCAATTTCAACAGTTTTACATGGATTCTTATTACTCATCAAAACTAATCCACCATCATAAGACTTGTAGTTTTCAAATCAATCTTTAGTGGGACACATGTGGTAAAAACAACCAGAATCAAGAATCCAAGTATCATGGTAACGATCAAAATCAGAACTAATAGAGAGAACATTACTATAGTCATTATTAGAACTCCCTTTAGCAACTGACACTTGTTCTTTGACTTGCTCTTTAGACTAAGATTCTCTTTCTTTCTTTACTTTGAGCTTCCAATACTCTTTAATTACATGTCCCATCTTCTTATAATACCTGCAATTTATTTCTTTGGATTTGGATCTAGAATGACCTGTCTTTGATCTTTCTTTGGTACGACCTCTAATAATCAATACTTCTGAGTGTGATGCATCCCCTTCAATCTTTTTTAAATATTCATTTGATAGAAGAGCAGCAGAAATATCGTCAAATTTTAAATCCTTATCATACATGAGACGATAATAAAGTAATTATCTTATTTTCAGCTTCTGCTTTAAGTAAACTCAATTTGAGATAAACTTACTCATATATTATTTCTCTAACTTTTTTCATAGCTCTAAAGGTGATGTTTCATCAAGAAACAGATAGAGTACCTCATCGTTGAGACTGAGGATGATTGTGCTATTTGCATTAACCTTATGACTTTTTCAAACACTTTCGGTGACATCTTCAAGCTTGATGTCCTCCAATATGTTGCTCAACCCTTAAGAATTACACGAACTCTTACTTGTCAAATAGAAATTTTTTGCTTTCATTGAATTTTTCTACATCAAACTTTGTAGTAGACATACTAAACCAAGCTCTGATACCAATATGTTGCGCTAAATATCAATGTCTACCACAATTCACGATATATAAGAAGAACAGAATAGAAGAAAAATAGCACAAAAGAGATTTATGTGGCGAAAACAATCCGAAGGATATTGTATTGATGAGGGAAAAAGATGAGATTACAATGATAGAGGCGAAACTCCAATATCACTCTATATTAAATCCTTACATGAATAGGATATTTATAGATGTTACTTAATTGAGTTTAAGTCAAAGTAGAAGACTGACTCAAATAAGACTTCTACTAATTTAAGTCTTCTAGTTGAATATAAATTCAGATAAAGATTAGATATACTAAATTAAGACTCTCCGAAAAATCTGGATTCGAGACACAATTAATCCAATAGCCGGCATAGTCGAGGAGAAAGTGCAGGGTTGAGAAACAGGGGAGCTTGACGGCCGATGATGTCTGGGAGGACGAGGATCTCTCAATAACGGCGAGGAGAGGAGAGAGAGAGAAAGATAAGGTGGATTTATAAAAGCAAATTTAAAAAACATAAATTCAAAACACTTGAGGGTTTAAATGAAAAATGGCTGAAGGTAAAAGAAAAAATTTTGAGAAAAATTTTGATTAGGAGTTGAAATTTTTTTTAAAAAAAAGTTGTAAATAAATATCATAATTTCATTATGTTTTTTGTAAATATGGCAAATCAAAAGAGGTTATATATAAAAATCCAAAAAATACATGAGAATTCATAAGATTTAAATTACTTTTTGTTCTTTTATTAACCTGTACGTATCTTGAATCTTTAGTGGTATTTAATTAGAGAAAACTTAAATTGTACTGTATAATAGGTGTAGGCAATAGACTTACGGTAAATAATAAAAGACCTGCATATTGTACTGCATAATATGTTATACAATTTTTATTAATTATTGTCGTCCTTCCTATCAATTAAAATATAAAAAAATTTCTTATTTTTCAAAGTTTAAAACTATAAATTAATTACTTATCACATTTTTAATAAATAATTTAGCATGTGCAAAGCATATACATCATGTTAGTAATTCCTTAAAATTACAATTACATATTTTTTTCTTTGAACTTAAAATTTTTTTTGCTACTGAATATATTGGAAAAACCATAAGAATAATTAATATTCAAAGAATATATACCATTTGACATCATCTAAACTGAAATAAAAAGATAAAAATATCTCTAATTTGGTTAAAGAAGATTTTGATGGTTCGATTGCTATTACAAAAATTCTCCTTTCTCCAATTGAAAATTTTATTTCAAATTAAATTTTAATTCGAGATATAAAACAATAATTTTGGCCTTGATCTAATTTTAATATGTCCCAATTTATTCCAAATTAAATTTTAATATAAAATATAAAATAATAATTTTGCCCTTAATATAATTTAAATCTATTTTAATCCAATCTAAAATAAAATTAGCGCTCAATTTAAATTAGATTTGGAGTATGATATGAATTAAATTTAGGGCTCATTTTTATTTGTATTTTTCATTACAATTTAGAGATTTTTTTTTTGTTTGAGTATAAACATCATCAAATAATATATATGTAGAATATTTTATTATAAAAATAAATACATATTTGAACATTTTTATAATATTTTTAATAATTTAAGAAAAATATATAATTATTTAAATTTGGAAGAAAAATATATAATTTATCAAGATTTTAAAAAATATGTCAATTTTTTAAATTTCGAGAAAAAAATATTTTGTTTAAAATTATATATAATTTTTAAAATTTTAGAAAAAAATTATAATTTAATAAAATTTGAATGGGTTATATGTTACTGACCATTAGTCACACTCGTTGTGAGTGGTAGGTGCCACCACAATGAGATCATCTAACGGACCTCATGATCTCGGAGGCAATGGAGTGCCTCTAACGTATGTGTGCACGGGCAGCACACATATGAGAAAACAACCAACTGTGATGGTTGGTGTCACTACAAGGAGGATCATGTGAGGGAGCACGTGATCATGTGAGGGAGCACGTGATCATGTGAGGCGACGGATTGCCTCCAATGTATGTGTGTGCGGGCAGCACACATATGAGAAAACAGCCAATTGTGATGGTTGGTGCCACTACGAGGAGGATCATGCGAGGAAGTGCGTTATCATGCGAGGTGACGGACTGCCTCCAACGTATGTATGCACGGGCAGCACACATATGAGGAAACAACCAGTTGTGGTGGTTGGTGCTACTACGAGGAGTATCATGTGAGGGAGCGCGTGATCATGCAAGATGACGGACTGCCTCCAGCATATGTATGCGTGGGCATCACAGATAACAGCAAGTGACGAAGTTACAACATATTCGAATGGAGACCCGAACAGCCCAAACAGTCTTGCAGAGTGAGCAGCGGGATAAGTAGGATAAAGTGAGCTGCAGGAGCGTGTGAACATCCTCGACACTTGGCGCTGTAGGCTGAAAACACATTGCTGCAGGCTGGAGAATCAGAACTACAACTGTTAAGGGACATGTGGCCAGCAAAGAGGCAATTGAGGGCTCATGGGACAGGTGGCTGCAGTTGGAGAGAGTCAAGAAAATTGCAGGGATAACATTGTAGATCTTGTTCTCCATGATCCTAGCAGGTGGACTGCAGGGAGAACATTGTGGAGAATGTTCTCCATGACCTCCAACAGTTGGATTGCAGGGAGAACATTGTGGAGAATGTTCTCCATGATCTCCAACAGGTGGACTACAGGGAGAACATTGTGGGAGCAGGTTCTCCATGATCTCCATGGGTGGCTCACAGCCAAATATGTGTATTATAAATAGATTAGGGGGTCTATTGAGCTGAGACACACACAGGTAGAGAGACTTGTAGTGTCACTCCGCATTAGAGTTGTATTCCTTTAATGTGAGCAATAAAAGATTGACAAGGTTGTTGTACTTCTCTTCTTCTTTATGCTCTTGTGGGCTTATGCGAGTTTGGCGAGTTGAGGTGGGCGAACCTTGGCGCTATCACGGGCAAAATTTCAGGGTAGAAGTTTGACCGTGTGACATGTGGTATCAGAGCTCGGTTTGGTGGAAATCCAGTTCAGTTGAAGCCAAGATCAACAAAAGCCATGGTGACCCAAGTGAAGCTTCGGGATCGGTTGATTCGCATGGAGGAGATGCTGGAAAATCCTCCAACCGAAGATGCGGGCAGCTTATAGGCGCAGTTGGCTTAGCAAGAGAGGCAAAATGCTGTTTTCAAGGAGGCCCTTGCAAGTGAGGTGAAAAATACGGAGGAAAGGTATGCTGCGATCATGGACTCCATGAGATCAAGTTTGAAGTCCTTGGAACAGGACTTGATGACAGTAAAGAGAGAGGTGGCAAACTTCACTATTGAAGGCGGAACTCCTTCAAAGGTAAGAGTCCCGGAACCCCATTCCTTTAATGGTTGCAGGAATGCAAAGGAATTGGAGAACTTCTTGTGGGATATGGAGCAGTACTTCAAGGCTGCTCACATTTCGAAATGGGAGAATGTCACCATCACCAGCATGTACTTGAGTGGAGATGTCAAGTTATGGTGGCGTACTAGAGCATCGGAGAATGCTTGAGCTGGAGGATTGGGAAATCTTCAAGAAGGAACTAAAGGAGCAGTTCCTTCCGTGCAACACAGGGTGGGTTGCATGAGAATCCCTGAAGAAGCTACGGCATTCGGGGACCATTAGGGAGTATGTGCGGGAATTTAGCTCCCTCATGCTCGACATCACCAACATGTCCGAGGAGGATAAGTTGTACAACTTTCTTTCTGGCTTGCAGCCGTGCGCTCAAGCTGAACTCCGATGGCAAGGAGTGAGGGATCTTCCTTCGGCCATTGCTTTTGCGGAAGGCTTGGTGGATTTCAAGTTGATGACAACCACCAAGAAGGCCACGGATGGAAGGAAGATGGGGCGTGCAAATAAGGATGGCAAGAAGCTGGAGGGTAAGGACAAGAAGGTTGCGAAACCGAGCCAGTCCAAGCTACAGCCCACCAACAGAGAGTAGAGCTGTTTTATATGCAATGGTCTTCATTGGGCAAGGGAATGTCCAAGGAGGGAAAAACTATCTGCTCTAACTCTCAAGGAATCTGAGGAGGAAGGACGTGGTGCGGCGGCAACACCACACATGAATCCATTGCAGCTGTTCAACTCAATGACGGCAGAAGGGCAGCCGCTTTGCAAAGGGTTGATGTATGCATCCGTGCTATTAAATGGGAGTCCTATTTTGGCTATGCTGGACACAGGGGCGACCAGCAACTTCTTCTCCCATAAATTGGTAAGTGAATTTGGTTTGCAGGTGCAACCAAGTTCATGAAAAGTGAAGGTGGTAAACTTCGGACCAACTCTGATTCATGGAATGACCAGCGCAACCCTCAAAGTTGGAGCTTGGGAGGGAGAGATCAGTGTGACAATCTCGGCGCTTGATGAGTTTGAGTTTATCTTGGGGATAGACTTCTTCATCCAAGCTAAGGTTAGCTTGATGCCTCACTTATCAAATATGCTGATTTCTGTGGAGAAATCACCATACTTTGTACAGGCAGCGTATGGAGGGAAAACTGCAGCAGCGGGTATGCAATCATCTCAACAGCTGAAAGCGGGTCTCAAGAGGGGCGAGACCATCTATATTGCAGCACTAATCGAGATACAACCGGATCAGGTCATGGAGGTACCTGATGATGTTGCAACTATCCTGGTGGATTACGCGGACGTGATGCCACCAAAACTGCCTAATGAACTTCCCCCTCGGAGGGCAGTTGATCATAAGATTGAGCTGGACCCAGGTACTAAACCTCCTGCTCAGGCCCCTTATCGATTGGTAAATGCGGAGTTTTTGGAGCTGAGAAAGCAGCTCAACGAACTGTCGAATGCGGGATTGATCCAACCGTCAAAAGCCCCATATGGTGCTTCGGTGTTGTTTCAGTGGAAACAAGATGGTTCATTTCAAAGGTGCATGGACTATCGAGCGCTAAACATGGTGTTCTCTCGGCTTAGAGAATACAATCTCTTCATAGAGGAAGAGAAATGCAAGTTCTATCTAGAGCGACAGAATCAAGTGGCGGATGCATTGAGCCGAAGGGTGGTGCAATGCTATGTAGCTGCGCTGCAGATAGTGCAGTCAACACTACTGGAGAGGGTTAAAGAGCGAGCCGATGTGGACCCAACATACGTCCAACTCAGTGGAGAGGTACATGAAGGGGTAATTAAGTGTTATTGGCTTGAAGATAACTTGTTATATGCTAGAGACAACAGGTTGTACATCCCGAAGGAGGGAGGGCTGAGGTGTGAGCTGCTGTGAGAAACTCACGATCCTCAATAAGCAGGACATCCTAGAGGGCAAAGGATGATGACACTCTTGTCCAGGTCATACTATTGGCCAAAAATGGGGGAAGACGTCAAGATGTACATCAAAACTTATCTTGTGTGCCAGTTTGACAAGACAGAGAGGAAGAAACAAGCAGGGCTACTGCAACCCTTGCTTATTCTGGAGGAGCCGAAGCAGTCCATTTCCATGGAATTTATCTCAGGCTTTCCCAAAGTGGATGGGATGAGCTCAGTGCTAGTCGTCATCGACCGACTCTCGAAGTATGCGATGTTCATACCAACACCACATGCATGTCCAGTAGAGGTAGCAGCTAGGCTATTTTACAAGCATGTGGTGAAGCACTTCGGTGTCCCGAAAGATATCGTGAGTGATCGAGATGCTCGATTCATAGGTAGGTTTTGGACAGCACTATTCAACTCGATGGGTTCAGAGTTGAAGTTCTCTACGGCTAATCACCCTCAAACGGATGGCCAAACGGAGCGCATCAATGCCTTGGTGGAGGAATACTTAAGGCATTATGTGACGGGCAGCCAGCAGAATTGGTTGGAGCTATTAGACACAGCCCAATTTTGTTATAACATCCATAGGTCATCAGCTACAAAAATGAGTCTTGCATAGCTTATCATGGAATAACACCTCTCACTCCTCTCGAGTTGGCTCAATTGACGAACCAAGGAAAGTGCCCTGCTACCTATCGCTTCGCCAAGGAGCGGGAGGAGTTGATAGAACAAACTCGGGACAGCTTGCTCAAGGTAGTAAAACACATAAAGAGGCATGCGGATGAATGAAGGCGTTCATTGGAGTTCCAGGTTGAGAACGTGGTGTTGCTGAAACTTACTCCACAAATATAGAAGAAAATCAGCAGTAAAATCGTACATCATGGGTTGGTACCAAGGTATGACGGCCCCTTCAAAGTGATGAAGAAAGTCGAGCAGGTTGCTTACCAGTTGAAGCTACCCGACAGGCTGAAGGTATACCCAACATTCCATATTAGTTTTCTCAAACCTTTCAACAGGAAATTTCTTGGAGATAGACAGCAAGTCAAGAGAGCCCCACCAGTAGTTCAAAAGCAGTTTGACAAGGAGGTCGAGAAGATCCTTACACACCGGACTATGGGGCAAAGCAAGAAGAATTGATAGACTGATTTTCTTGTGAGGTGGAAAGGTAGCAGCGAGGCCGATGCCACGTGGGAGCGGGACTCTACGCTATGACAGTTTGAGAGACAAATCAAGGAGTACATGGATTCTACTCCGATGAGGACATCGAACTCTCCTGATGGGGGTGGTTTGTCACACTCGTTGTGAGTGATAGGTGCCACCACAACGAGATCATGTAACGGACTTCATGACCTCGAAGGCAATGGAGTACCTCCAACGTATGTGTGCATAGGCAACACACATATGAGGAAACAATCAACTGTAGTGGTCGATGCCACTACGAGGAGGATCATGCGAGGCAACGAACTGCCTCCAACGTATGTGTGCACGGGCAGCACACATATGAGAAAATAACTAACTGTGGTGGTCGGTGTTACTACGAGGAGGATCATGCGAGGAAGCGCATGATCATGTGAAGCAACAGACTGCCTCCAACGTATGTGTGCACGAGCAGCACACATATGAGGAAACAACCAGCTATGGTGGTTGGTGTCATTACGAGGAGTATCATGCGAGAGAGCGCGCGATCATGCGAGGCGACGGACTGCCTCCAACATATATGTGCGTGGGCAGCACACATAGCAGCAAGTGACGGAATCACAACATGTTCGGATGGAGACCCGAACAACCCAAATAGTCCTGCAGAGTGAGCAGTGGGACAAATTGGAAGTGAGCTGCAGGAGCGTGTGAACAGCCTGGACACTTGGCGCTATAGGCTGAAAACACATGGTTGCAGGCTGGAGAATCCGAACTACAACTGTTAAGGGATATGTGGCTAACAAAGAGACAATTGAGGGCTCGTGGGACAGGTGGCTGCAGCTGAAGGGAGTCAAGGAAACTGCAGGGAGAACATTGCAGGGAGAACATTCTCCAGAATATTCTTCATGATCTCCAACAAATGGACTGTAGGGAGAACATTGTGGGAGCAGATTCTCCATGATCTCCATGGGTGGCTCACAGCCAAATATGTGTATTATAAATAGAATAGGGGGTCTATTAAACTGAGACACATATAGGTAGAGAGACTTGTAGTATCACTTCGCATTAAAGTTATATTCCTTTTATGTAAGCAATAAAATGTTGATAAAGTTACTATACTTCTCTTTTCTTTTATATTTTTATAGGCGTGTGCAAATTTGAGATGCTGAGGTGGACGAAGCGCAGCTCTATCACGGGTGTGACACCATGCACGATAGCACCAGATGAGATGGACAGCATTTATCCTTTTGCTCAGCATTGCCCTTATCGCTCGGTAGAGGAAGAAGAAGGAGAAGAGCTAACTCATGGCGAAGATGCAGGCCACGAATCTCCTCTTGCTCCCTTTCCCGGCTCGGGGAAACATGGTCCCCCACCTCGATCTTGCCCACCAGCTCTCACTCCGGGGCCTCAGCATCACCGTTGTCATCACCCCCAAGAACCTCCCACTCCTTTCCCCTCTCCTTGCCTCATCCCCGTCTGTCCACCCCCTCGTCCTCCCCTTCCCTTCCTCCCCCTCCTCCTCCATACCCGTCGGTGTTGAGAACGCCGACGAACTTCCCTCTGCCCTCTTCCTTCCCATGTCCCACGCTCTCTCCGCCCTTCACTCACCTCTCCTCCACTGGGCACAATCCTACTCCCAACGGCCCGCCGCTATTGTCGCCGACTTCCTCCTCCCATGGGCTCACGACCTTGCTGCCGAACTTGGCATCCCTCACCTCGTCTTCTGCCCTTTCTCCGCGCTCACCGTGGCTGTCGCACATGGCCTCTGGAGAGAAATGCCGGAGAAGGTTGAGCCTGAGTCACCGGTAGTTCTCTCCAGCGTGCCAGGGTCACCGGCGTACTCGTGGTACCAGCTCAAACCAATGTTCCGCGAGCACCGCGAGGGCGACCCTGTGCGGAAGTTTATCCAAGAAGGTTTTGGCAACAACGCCAACAGCTTTGGGTACGTCTTCAACTCCTTTGCTGAGCTGGAGAAAGAGGGTATAGAGCACCTGAAGAAGGAGCTCCTGCACGCGAGGGTCTGGGCGGTGGGCCCCATTCATCTGCTAGACGGAGGGATGGGGTCCGCCTCGATGCCCGCCGACCAGGTGATGGCGTGGCTCGACCGGTGCGGCGACGGATCGGTAGTTTACGTCTGCTTCGGGCCGCAGGCGGCGTTGAGCCGGCATCAGGCGGAGGCAGTGGCGGCAGGGCTGGAGCGGAGTGGGGCCAAGTTCGTATGGTGCACGCGGGCTCCATGGTCGAGAGAAGGCTGCGGCACTGTAGTGCCGGAGGGGTTTGTGGAGAGGATGGTGCCGACGACGGGACTGGTGGTGGAGGGGTGGGTGCCGCAGGCGTCGGTGCTGCGGCACAGGGCGGTGGGGGTGTTTCTGACGCACTGCGGATGGAACTCGGCGCTCGAGGGGGTGGCGGCGGGAGTAGTGATGCTGACATGGCCAATGGGGGCCGACCAGTTCGTGAATGCGCGGCTGTTGGTGGAGGAAACGGGGCTCGCGATGCCCGTGTGCGAGGGGGTGGACGCAGTGCCGGACCCGTATGCGCTGGCAAAGATATTGAAGGAGGCGCTCGAAGAGGAGAAGGGGGCAAGCAAGGCCAAGATAATGGGACGAAGGGCCATGGAGGCGGTGCAGAATGGCGGTAGCTCCGCCATGGACGTGGAGGCCCTGGCGACGGAGCTGCAGAAGCTGCCTTCCAATGTTGCGATTGCCAGGTGCGAATGAAAGCACTGTATTTGCAAAATAATTTGAATAATAAGAGCGTGTTGTGCCATTTAATTATCTATTTATTAGTTTTCGTCTCTCAACGGGTTAAGGGTCAAGATTAAAGAAAAGGATAAAATGTAAAACGCTAATGCGGTCAAATAAATTCTGTTTGGTCCTGATCTGGTTAACAGATGGTTAAATTTTTGTATTGACTAAAATGCGCTCGGTTGAGTAGTCTTCGTATTACTGTTCATCTTCCTCTCCGGCGGAGATCGCGCGCGGAGCCGACCGCCCGATCTCGGCCGCAGAGCCCAGGCGGCCGAGCTCGCCCGCCGCCCGAGTTCACACGCGGAGCCGGCCGCCCGAGCTCGCCCGCGGAGCCCGCCGCGAGAGCTCGCCCCCGGAGGTTGGGCGGCCGAGCTCGCCCGAGGTCACCCGCGGAGCCTCGGCGGGGAAGGAGCAGAGTCGTGCGCCGCCGACTGCGTCGTCGGTGGGGAAGGGTGATACTCGTGCGGCGTCTGCTGCGTCGGCGGCGAGGAAAGAGGGCGGCGTTTGCTCCGTCGTCGGCGAGGAAGGAGGAGACTCGACTGGGAAGGAGCAAACGCGTGCGCCGACTGCTGCGTCGGGAAGGGGAAGAATCGTGCGCTGTCTGATGCGTCGGCGGGGGGGAAGGAGGGCGGCGACTGCTGCGTTGTCGGCGGCGTCGGTGGGAGCTCTGATGCGTGTTGGGTCGCCGTGGGGTGTTGGGGTGGTGTGGGGGGGGGAGCAGGAGGCGTTGCGGGCATTCAAGTATCCTAGGGTTTTACTGTTCATCGATCTGAGCCGTCGGATCGAGATCCAACGGTTCAGATCAAGTGACGGTATTCGGCTGTTACCCGATCTGAGTCGTTGGATCGAGATCCGACGGTTCAGATCAAGTGAGGATATTTTAGTCAAAATATGATTAAAATTTAAATAAATAAAATAATATTAGTACGGTCAATTATTTGGTGTTTGAAAGATAAATTGATCTGGACTGGGTCAACTTAGCCCTGAGCTCGTACCAAACGAGGCCTAATTGGTCATCACAATCTGGCTCCCACTCGCTCTCATGCTAGTACGACAGTCCATCTCCAATTCCTCTCTTGTCGGCCGTCTTTGATATTGGGTTCATGCCGTATCTTTGTCCCCGTCTCCGATGCGATAGGATCTCCTCCGTCAACGTCCTCTTATCAAACGACCAAGATCAGAAATCACTCTCAATTATTATAATTTTCTTGTGTTTAAGTTCTGGTGGTTCACTCAATTGTTTTGATTTTCTTCTTAATATGGAATATAATGAAGATGTGAGTTTGGGAATTGAGGTTGTGAACGCGGGTTAATTTTGTGAGAAATGATATATGCTTGTGAACGTGAGTAAATTGTTAATATTTTATATATTATAAATTACTGAATTTATGCTGCAAAATTTATAATTATTTCGATATATTAGTAGTCATTTTAGGTAAGTTTCTTTATTTGTATCTTGTAGATATAATTTTGGAAAATTTATAATATAATTTGGTTCTCCAAAACTATAATTATTAATTTGGTATATAGTTTTTATATGATGTATTTGTAATTCAATTTGAGTGATCGGGATATGTCTTACCACGGGAATTGGGTGGAATCTAGCATTGTTGTTGTTGTTCCTAGAAAACAGCATTGTGAACTCATTATGCTATAATTTTTTACTATAAATTTGTAACAGTTTGTGTTTTTTTGTAATTTGTAATTATATTTGAAATGTTTTATGTTTGATTGATGGTTGTTTTCTTATATTAGATTTATAAAATTGGTAGCAAATTGCCTTCGGTATATATTATTAATTGTATATTACAGCATGTTGTGCATACATGTAAAATCTTTTCTAATTACATGTGTATATATGTTGTAGAGAACATGATGCATCGTGCTTAATTAGATTTTAATTTGTGTTCTATGCACTATAGATGCTTTTATGAGTAGTTTGGTCCTTTATTGTGCGTAATATTCGAATTTTGAATATATACAATACACATTACATAGCATATGAAATTTATATTTACTATTTGGAAATAGGTTTCGTCAATTGTTATGATTATATTTTAAATTTGGATGAGGATGCAAAATCCCTTGATTTTAGGTTTTGGTGATGATTGTGGGTCTATTGTGATTGTTTTGATTATTGTACTTATTATATCTAATTGTATTTATTTTTAGGTGATTTTTTTATTTTATGCATTTTGTAGTTATAATGTTGAAAAATTGGAATGTTATCTTCTCTTTCATGTATTTACTACTTATATTAGATAATAATAAATTATCTTAATGTATATTGTTGGATATTCATATTTATTATTAAATTAATAATCATAAAAAATAATTTGTATAAATATGAAATATTTCTCAGTCACATATGTTTAAGTACTATATGAAGCATTAAATGTGATGTTTATTATATATTAATTAATATTTTATGTAATATAACTGTGTTTCGATAAAATAGCAGTACTACCCTTAACATTAATTTTTTTTCAATATATTTATTAAATTATCAGGGGCAGGTCTGTCCAATGAAAATTGATAGAACTGCCTTTGTAGTATAAACTATGAATTCAAATCGTAATTCCAACAATTGATTTAAATTTTATTTTATTAATGAGTTGGCCCAATTCCTACCAATGGTGGTGTTTGATTGAACTGCGGGCGCACCGGCCTCGGCCTTTGTCCCGGCACGCGGGCGTGGACGGCCAAGGCCGAGGCTTTCCGTGCCCGCGTGTCGAGTCCAAGGCCGAGGCTTTCCGCGCCCGCATGTCGAGTCCAAGGCCGAGGCCAGCCGGCCAGCACAGGTGCACGGACGGCCAAGGCCGAGGCCGTCCGCACCCGCATGCCAAGCCCGAGGCCGAGGCCGACCTACCGGTGCGCCCACATGCCGACGCGCAGGTCTCCGCCTCCGTCCTCGGCACGAGAGGGCAGACAGCCTCGGCCGAGGCGGTCCGCCCCCACGTGCCAGCGCACCGACCTCGGCCTCCAGTCCCGCCGCCGGCCTCCAACGTCGCAGCCCACATACCGCCACTCACGCCGCCGTCACAATAATTTCGAAGACTTTTCTGTAAATCGGAATAATTTCGGGGTAATATTTGCAAAAATCCGAATTTCGGGGACTTTTCTGTAAATCAAAATAATTTTGGGGTGTTATTTGTAAAAAAATCGAATTTAGGGGTGTTAAATAATAAAAAATAAGTTTTTAGGAGTTTAGTGGTAAAATAATCGAGGGTAAAATCGAAATTTAAAAAAAAAAGTTTGATTAAAGTAAATATTTTGAGAAAAAGGGGTAGATAATTCCGGAAATTTATGGGATTATAGGTAATTAAAGTTAATTAAAGGAGCTACAGGTAATTATCCTAAAATATGATATTTAACCTGTTCATTCTCTTCCTCCCGCATCGCGGTCTTCTCCGAAGACCCCCTCTTGACTCCTGCTCTTCGCCGGCATGGCGGCCACCACGCCGGAGCGCAAGCCCCTCCACCTCCTGGTCATCCCTTTCCCGGCCCAAGGCCACCTGATCCCCCTCCTGGATCTCGCCGCCGCCCTCGCCCGCCGCATCCCCTCTCTCTCCCTCACTGTCCTCTCCACTCCCGCCAACCTTACCCTCCTCCTCCCATTCCTCTCCTCCACCCCCTCCGCCTCCCCACTTGTCCTCCCCCTTCCCTCCTCCCCCTCTCTTTCCGCCGCCGAGCACGTCCGCTCCCTCCCCGCCCTCTCCTCCATGGCCATCCTCATCTACTCCCTTTCCCTCCTCTCCCCACAAATTCTGCACTGGTCCCGATCCAACTCCAATCCCCCGGTCGCCGTCCTCGCCGATTTCTTTCTCCCCTGGACTTACCGCCTCGCCGCCGACCTCAATGTTCCTCTTCTCAACTTCTTCTCCTCCGGCGCCTTTCTCGTCGCCCTGCTCCGCGATCTGTGGCTCGAGCTGCCTCAACCTGCTGAATCCGATCTATCCTTCCCCGCCCTCCCCGGCTCCCCCTCCTTCCCTTTTCATCAGCTACCCTCCCTTTACCGCAGGTACCTCTCCGGCCGCGAGAGTTCGCCGGAGTGGGAGTTCGTGCGCGAGCAATCCATTCTCGCGGGGCAGAGCAGCGCTTGCGCCATCATCAACACGTTTGATGCACTCGAAGGGGACTATATAGAGCACTTGAGGAGGAAGAGCGGAAGCAGGGTCTTGGCCGTCGGGCCGATCCAGCCAGCAGTGACCGAAGGCCGCGGCGGAAGCAGCGATGTCCCGGTGGCGGAGATAGCAGCTTGGCTGGATCGCTGCCCGGCGAGGTCGGTGGTGTATGTTTGCTTTGGGAGCCAGTTCACTCCGCGACGGGCGCAGGGCGAAGTGTTGGCGGCGGCGCTAGCGAGGAGCGAGGCGAGGTTTGTGTGGTGCGTGGGGAAGGACAGGGTGGAAGACGACAACGGGAAGCTTGCACCCAAGGCGTTCGACAAAATGACTAGAGGTAGGGGGCTGGTGGTGCGGGGCTGGGTGCCGCAGGTGGTGTTGCTGGGGCATGGGGCCGTAGGGGCGTTCTTGACGCACTGCGGGTGGAACTCAGTGCTGGAAGGACTCGCCGCCGGGGTGACGTTGCTGACGTGGCCGATGGAGGCGGATCAGTTTGTCAATGCGAAGCTGCTGGTGAATGAGGCGCGGGCGGCGGTTCTGGCGTGCGCCGGCGGGCCTGACGCGCTGCCGGACGCGGAGGAGCTGGGAAATATGATGGCGGAGTCTGTGAGGGAAGGGGCCTGGACGGAGAACAAGGCCCGGGCGGCGGAGATGGGGAGGAAGGCGAAGGCGGCGGCGGCTGAGGGCGGGAGCTCTCTCCGGAATTTAGAGGCGCTGGGGGAGATGATCAGTGAGCTTGGTTCAGGAAATGCATGAAGGGAAATAAAATAGCATTAAAGGCTTCCAATTATGGCGCTTCTGATTCGATTCCAAATTTAGTAATTGTGAAATCGCGAGAAGAGATTGATTCCAGAAAATTGAAAAAATTTAAAGAATTAAATAATTATAGTATTTAGATAAATATTTAATATAGAAAATTGGGAATTAGTCAATTCCTAAATTCTAAATTTCGTTGTTTAATTGACAAATGGAATTGATTAATTTCATAAGTTGTTAAATTCTTGTGTTTAGTTAACGTAGGAAATTGAGAATTAGCATATTACACAAAATATTTAATTTATATATAAATTAATACAGAAATATAATAAACTTAATTTAAAAATTTGTAATTATAGAAATATATGTTAACTAATTATTATTATTTAATATAATAATATTATTTTCATGTAAAATAAATTTTTTTAAAAAAAGTTTCTTTTTTATCATATTTTATTTATAAATAATTAGAAAAGTATAATAATGTTATTATTAAATATATACAAATAATTAAAAATAATAAATATTTTAAAAAGGTCAAAAAAGCAGACTATGTAAGTAACTTATTATAATCAATTACAGATTTATTTAATATAATTTTGTTATTATCTTCTCAAATAATTTTTAATAAACATAGAAAATATATACTTATTTTTTGAAAATAATTTATTTATAAGTAATTTGAGAAATAAAATAATTTTAATTTTAAAATTATTGAAATAATTTTAAAAATTAATAAAATTTTATAAAAAGATCCAAAAATGAAGAAAGGAGGATCCAATATCTTGTCTCCATGGATCCAACTCAACCCAACCAACTTAAATCCATCCAAAATAAATTAAATTCAAACCAACCCAAACTAAATTAGAATTTAAAATAAAGTCAAAACCCAACCCAAAATAAATCCAATTTAAATGAACCAAAACCTTTTATCTTCTACCTCCCATCCCTATCTCAAAACCCAAAACCCTAATTTTGCCGCCACCGCCACTGCATGCTGCCGCCATCCTCGTGCCCGCGCCGTTGAGCCACCACCGTCCGCCTTGTGCCTCCCACACGCTGCTTGCATGTGCCTCCCTCAGCCGTGCACCTCACGAGCGACTCCCCACGCACCACGCTTCTATGCAGCCATGCACCTTCTCGAAGGAGGGCGACGACCTCGGCTGAAATTATGAGAAAGGAGGGAAAGGTGCAAGGAATGATGGGAAAATAGAGAAAAGGAGGAATTCGGCGCTCCGGCACTCCGGCACAGCGATTTGATTTTGGGTTCCGCCGCTGATCGGGGCACTGGTCAGGGCACAGTCGGGGCAGCGGTCGGGGCGCTGGAGCAGCTCACGAGCTCGATTGAGAACTCGGCTGGCTGGAATCGTGGGAAAATGCAAGGAAATCACGGGGAAAACAGAGAAAAGCACAGCTGATTCCGGGGGAAACCGTGTTTTCCTCTGCTTTTGCGAGGGGGAAAAAAAACGGGAATTAAGAGAAACTGGAATCGGGGGATTCCCTCGATTCCGGTCTCTGGGAATCGAAACAAACACGACCCAATTCCCTCTGTTCCTCGATTTCGGGTTTTGAGAATCGAAACAAACACGCACTTAGGACGGGAAGCGGGGCGGGTCCGGTTCAAGTTTGGGTGATGTCCACGAGACCACATCCACATCGGTTGATGTTTTGAACATCGTTTTATGTTTCAGTTTTGCTATGGGTTTTGACACCCACCGCAATTAATTTGTTTTGATCATTTCAGTCCATTTGGATGTTTCGGTTTAATTTTGATTTTGATAAAATTATTTTATTATTATTATTAATTATATATTAATTAAAGTTTGATTATATTTTAATTATCTTTTGACTTTAAATTAAAAATATAATATATATTTTAAAAATTTTATAAAAAAGTTTTAAAAATTGAAAAAAAAATATTAATAATTTTAGTATAATAGTAAATATAATTTTAATTACTTTTTATAGTTAATTACTTGTATAGTCTATATTTTAATATACGGCTATATGTGTCTCTAAGTAGATCAACCTGTTGTTGTTGTCTTTTCTTCTCAAAAGCCAAAAACCCTAGAGTCGAAATGTTTCGGTCAAAATTTTAAAGCTTGATATAAACTAAACAACGGGATTGAAAAAATAAAAAAAAATTCAAAATTACTTAATTACACCTAAAAAGTGCAATTAAATATTGAAATTTATTATTTTTATCAATTCCATCAATCCTACTGAATTACTGAAATTGACTAATTATATAACTCCAACTTCATAACTGATCCAAACTATCCTTTTGCATATAGACCCCCAAATTTATTTATTTTGTCGATAGAAGTATTAAGAAGATAGTGGATTCATTAATAAATCTTAATGATTTCTTAATGAAGCGATATTAGGAGTCGAGTTAGGATGTCTTCCGCATGCTAGCAGCTTAGAGGCATCACCTCAATTGCCCAGCGACTTAGCAGCTCAGTAGCCGATGCAAGAACTCACGCACGTGAAGCAGCCCATGCAAATCTCTCGCCTGCTCCTCTGGCTCCGTTCTCTCTCCTCCTCCGCCATCACAAACCCTATTACACACGAAAAAGCTATATGCACAAATCCTCTCACCTACTCCTCTGGCTATTCTCTCTTATCCTCTACCGCCGCAAACCCCCCCACACGTGATGAAGCTGCAAGTGCAAACCCTCCCGCCTACTCCTCTAGTTCCATTCTCTCTCGTCTTTTACTGCCACAAACCCTTCTGCATGTGAAGAAGCCACAAACCCTCCCACCTGCTCTGTTGTATCCTCTTCTCTCTCCTATTCAGCAGCCGCAAACCATCTCGCCTGCTCCTCAGATCTAATCGACTTTTCGATTATTGGAGCACTCCCTCTCAGCAGCCCCTTGCCACACATCTCGCTCGCAGCCATGGTCAAGCGGCACGGTCCCATTATGTACCTCAACATGGGTATTCTCTGTGTCATGGTTATCTCCTCCCCCGAGCCTGCCCACACCTTCCTCACCACCCTTGATGCATAGTTTGCTTGCCACCCCACCGACTTAGCCAACGACAAGGATATTACTTATAAGTTGTCTCTTGGGTTATGGTCCCAAGCTCAAGCTCTTCTGTCGTCTCCTCAATAGTCGTATGCTTGGTGTCAATCACTGGCCGCTTGGGTCTCGGTTTGAAACGCAAAGATACACTTGCTGCTTCGGGAGGTGCTAAAATCTGATAAGTGCAGCAAGCAAATGGAGATGGCCAAGGTACTTGTGTGTCCCACGGCAAATATCATTAGTTGGCGGGTGTTCGATATGAAAAATGAATGTCTTCACACGCCAACCCCCACCTTCACAAACCATGAAATTTTAACTCTAATCATATGATGAAAAAGTTGAAATGAAATCAATCTCGATCATAACATTTCGACCATAGCCGAAATCGAAACTTTTCGGTTGAGATTTCGAACCATGAATTTGAAGGGGAACTCATATTCACCATAATAGTAAAATTTATACATGCAGTTTATATTCAGAAACGAATCTTGTCTTAATTTATTAAATATTATTTTTGTTTGTTGAATAAATTATTAATAATTATTTTAGATAGTGATATAATATACACTATTAAATTTAAAGAGTTAACATAATTTATGAATAACAAGATAAATATAATGAAATTTATTTATGTTAACAAACAACATAAACAAAAATTTGTCAACCTTATCTGTTAAATTTTAATAAATATAAAATCACCATTTTGTATAACTTGATTCTTAATAAATATTAGGAAACTAAAAAATCAAGTACCAAATAATCTGCAGATTGTACATATATATTAATTATTTACAAATATATAAATATAAATTATAGGAATTTTTTCCGCATATTTTTAGAAAATAGTTAAATTACACTATATTCTTTGAGAAATTATAAATGCTTTTATGCCCCTGCAAATTTAATTTATTTAAATAAATATGAAGGCTCAAATAAAAACTTAAAAGAAGGCGAATTAGGTATTACAATAAGGAGAAAATTTTAACAGTTAAAACACTCGAGCAATATAATAATATAATTTCAATTACAGTCAATCGAGTCAAAAATGAGTACATATAATGATAGAAGAATAGAAAAAGTGCAAACTAATTTATGTATTTAGATGATCAATTATACTTTACGACTCTTATTTTGATTTTGAGGGTTTCAACTTTCTACTAAAGTTAATATTTCGTGTGGGTAAACCCACACTCTTACATCATTATGCCTTACATTGCCACATCCTAATTTGTTTAATCGACTTCTCAAACTAGTTTGAAAAGCCAATTAGAAGAAATTGACCAATTTCACTTTCAAAGATAATTATTTCTTTTATCATTAACTCACACTTTACTATAAATATTGACCTTTTCCTTCCTTTTTGAGCTCATCGGCCTGATCTATAACCCACATATTCAACTAATTTTATACAATTTATAACTTAAGCATAATTTCAGAATTTTTGAGAATTAATTTATAAAATTGAAAGTTTTTACAAGTTTCAACAAGTTCAAATTATTAGAGTGAAAGTTTCTAGACTTTAGTAGCAAAAAAAATCTAATTTTTAAAAACTTATGTACAGAACTACCTCTTGTAAATGTATTTAATATTTTCATATTTTAAAATATTTCTGTAAAAGAATTTGATTTTTCATTATTTTTCACTAAGTTTATGAATCTTTCTATGAATTTTAAAACCCAGAACTCATTTGCACAATCAGATTGATTGATGCAAATAGTTCATTGAGAGATTAATTACATGTTTGTGAATCTCAGAATATCTTTGATCATCAATTTTGTTTTTGGATTAAAATATAACTTCAAAAGCTTCTCGAGTTTTTTTTGCAAAAATATCAAAAAATTTTAATTTTCAACTGACATCCAGATTAAGGAGAGGACCTCATGTGGCTGGCTACAATGCAGGCGGAGCTGGAGGGCAAGTGTCAGGTGTCCGCCCAATGCACGCTATGTTGCTATCGTTCGTCCTCAGCGAACACTTTCTAGGCATGGATGCCAAACTCCTGACATGCGTCCTGGGCAGACGCCATGTTTCTAGCATTCGCTTCATGCAGAAGCCATTGTCATGATCCGCATCCATTCACTTGACACTGAAAATTTTCCCGAGTTCCCTGCCATTTTCGAAAAATTTTGGAGGTGGTTTTGTCGAGTCTCCAGTAAAAGTCTACGAAATTATCTCATAATATTCTGTTAATTCGGAGCAAAAATTCCTAAAAACACCATATGTAATTAATTCATTTAACTTTTTAGACAAACTTAAACGAGATTAAGAAATCCTTTATTCCTAACCTATTGATCTGACGAGTAATCTTTCATCAATTTATTTTATTATTTTTAATTATTTTAAATTAGATTTTACTTATGAAAATCCCTCACAATTGTTTTTTTTTTTTACAGGTGCACACAAAAATGAATTGAGGAGTATCGTGAAAAGTATATCTCATATTGATGAAAAATAATCTTACAACTCCCTAAAAATATTATGTGTTTTGTATGTTGGGTGCACATATTTCAAAGTACCTGTGAATATTATGGAATTTTGAGTGACATGATGAAAACTTGGTATTACGTGTAATTCCGGTTTCTCCTTTAATCAAACTGAGAGACCTTTGAAAGTACTCCGATATGGGGGAAAAATTTCTAATTTCAGTTGATAAAATGAAAAAAGGAATTAAAAAACAATTTTCAAAGTGTTGGGGATCAACGTGTAAATATGACATTGGGGGTGGGTCTGCTATGGTTAAAAAACCAAAAGTGCCTAATAGCATTTTGATGGTAGTGCTCATCATTTTTTTGTCAGAAAAATAAATGAATCCATCCATAAATACAGGATTGTATTCCTTGGTTGACATTTCAGACGTCATATTCAACCACCAAATGCTGCAGTACCTCCACTTGCCACAGTAAAAAGAGAAGCAGAGCAGCCATCACTGATCTTCCATGAAACCCATATCCCACCGACCAAGCATTGCTGATGATTGCTGAACTTCCAACCATACATACAACTAATGCCCACCATGTTCCACCCACAAACAATCATCACAAACACCTCCAAATCATGCCTACACAAAGTGTTCAGCGAAATGTCCTCGAGCACCGCCCGAGCTTCAAGGACATGGAGAGGCGGCTCCAAGAGAAGAGCTCGCTCTCCAAGCAGCTGAAAAGAGTGTACCCTCTCAGCATCCATAGAAGTAGCTCCAGCCTGAGCCTGTCTCCGTTGTCTCTGTCTCAGAACTCCAATGACTCGTCTTTCGATAGCTCGGTTTCTAGCTGGGATCACAAGGTGCCGCCGGTGATGCCGTTGCATCGCTCTTGGGAGAGGAGGGACTTGTCCATTGATGATGCTGTGAAGAAGTGGAGGATGGGGTGCAGGGAGTTGCTGGAGAAAAGTGGGACTACTGCTGTTAATGATGATGATGATGAGAAGGAGAATGTGGCAAATGT
The DNA here is from genome assembly GCA_005019695.1 of Trichopus zeylanicus subsp. travancoricus. NCBI lineage: Eukaryota > Viridiplantae > Streptophyta > Magnoliopsida > Dioscoreales > Dioscoreaceae > Trichopus > Trichopus zeylanicus. The sequence continues at coordinate 180,802 of RXID01014860.1, read as the reverse complement.
TGACGCAGGGGGCTTGAAGAGGTGCAATTGGATTACTAAATGCAGTGGTAAAGCTTTTGTCTTCTTTAAATCTGTGGCATACTTCACAATATCCAAATTTACTTGCAATTGAACTCAAAATGCAAAGTTCTACAGAATAACTTTAACGAATCACTCTAAAGTCTAAACAAGAATTCTCGCTATGTTTTGATGTCTGAAAGAGTATTCTACAATCTCAGTCTTGAATATTGTTTTTTTTTTGCTGGTTGCAGATGAAGTGTACATATCATTCCATGATGAGTGTTGGGGTGTTCCAGTTTTTAATGACAGGTGAGCATCATATTCTCCACAATTTTTTGGTTGAATATCCTGATTATATCTAGATTGTCAAAAAAATCCTCCTGAAAACACATACCTTCTTAAAAACGATATTTGCATGGATGACGGCAGGCAAAACCATGTTAATTTGCAGATATACATCCCTGTTATTGGCTTCCACTTCCATTGCAGTTTAAATTTTTTGTAGCTGTTATATTATTCTGCAACATACTTGAGATTTTTTGTGGGGCTATGTTATTTGCATGGATAATGAATTTTGTTAAGGCATAAATCCTTTAAATCATGGTAAATCTAGTTTACTGATTTTTTTTGTTGTATCTTCGTGCTTGCTCTACACCTGTCTCCCAGTGTTGCTCGTTTTTTTCTTGATGTTTTTGTCAAACACCTGTTATGCTTGATTGCTTTCTACTATGTATGCTATTGTTGTATATCTAGTTTATGTATTTACTCAATGGAGGTTATATACATTGCTTGGCCTGTAGCCGGCTCTTTGAGTTGCTAGCTCTGTCAGGCATGCTCATTGATCTCAACTGGACTAAGATTTTGAAGAGGAAGGAGCAGTACAGGTCTCCACTGATTCTATCCTACATTTTTTTCTCAATTTTCTCCATTGTTTCACTGGAGTTTCTCCACACAGATGATGCAAATGGAGGTTTTTTTCAGGGAGGCATTTCTGAATTTCGATTACAATGTTGTTGCCCAGATGGAGGAGAAGGGAATTCAGGAGATCAGTTCTAACAAGGAGCTCATATTAGCAGAATGCAGAGTAAGATGCATAGTTGCGAATACCAAGTGCATACAAAAGGTGAAATTTGATCTGGAAATTCTTTACGAGGGTCTTTTTGGCATATCACAGATAGAAGAGGCTAAGAGGGCGGCAAATATGTAAAAAGGCCCTGTACATTTGCTGAATTTTCTCGAACTTTTAGGTTGCAAAGGAGTTTGGGTCCTTCAGCGGGTACATATCGGGACATGTGAACCACAAGCCAATGATCAACAGGTACAAGTACCCGAGAAGCGTGCCGCTTCGGACGCCGAAAGCTGAGGCTATCAGCAATGACCTGGTCCGGCGAGGGTTCCGGCTCGTCGGACCAGTGATCGTGTACTCTTTCATGCAAGCCGCCGGCATGGCCATCGACCACCTTGTCAACTGCTTCCGTTTCAAAGATTGCGTTAGGATCGCCGAAAGATCCTGGCGCATGACCAACATGGCTCTGTAGAAACTAGCTTCTGTTGCAGCTCTGTTAAAAATTACTGAAATTTCAAGGGGTTATGTGTCAAAAAAACCCTAAAACTTTTCCTTATTGTATGTTTCCTGTATGCAATGTGTAACATGGTTGTATTTCTTTGGTAGGCCTCTGCTTTACATTTCGTTCCTAATATTTCACAAAGACTAATTTAAAGTAAATATTTTATTTTACCAAAAAAAATGTTTAAAGTAAATTTTCTATCCTTTTCATGTGGTATTCTTTTTCGCGATTATTCTTATAAAATATGTTTTTGAAAGTAAATAGGCGAAAAACCCAAATCAAAGTTGAACAGGTTATTGAGATGAGACACATAAGTTAGATGCAGAACATATACAATAGACACCAAACATAAAATTAAACTTAAGTATGCCTTCATCTTCTCTAGTGAAGCTTTATGTTAACTTCTGATGTGAATGATTCCGACCACTGGCCGGTCCGAGAGCTTGGCCGACAGCAAGTGTTTTTGTCGTTGTTACAGTATGCAGCATGAGGAACTATTTCCAAATTTACTGCGATTGTGAGGGGACTGTTCGTTAAAATGAAATTGATAATGATAAACTTCTCCAAATTCAATTCTATTATGAGAAAATTGTGTGGGGAATCAAATTGAAAGCAAGAGGGCGGTGATCGAGATTGGAAAAGAAAAGGAAAAAAACATAGAAAAACCTCTGTTGTTGTGAATCTATGACCGTTTGGTTGAAAATCAAGGTCAAAATCAAGATAAAAAATAGTGAATCATTTTTATAAACTAATATATTTTTTAAAAAATTAAGGTTTCAATAATTTAATGCTCAAAAAACTATTTAATTTTTTATAATAATTTAATATAATAATAATATAAAATAATAAATATTAAATTTTATAAGAAAAAAAATAATTTTGAAACAAGTTGATCCTGATCCTGATCCTGATTCAAAAACAAATGGGGCCTTGATATTGTTTTGTCATTTATTGCTTCTGGATCTTCAACACGTAGATATGTTATATGTTGCAAAAGTTGCTTTAGATATTTATATCAGTTTTATTATGTAATAATATATCCTATGTAGTTATTGTTTGTGTATTTTTATTGTTATTTATTTAAAATAAATATTATTTATACCAATGATCTAAATATTTGTCCCTGGGACCTTCACATAAAATCTATTCACGTGAAGCGCAAGAACATTGACATTTGATTTGCATACGCAGGCTCCCCTATTTATTTTCAACTTTCAAAGTCATTTACTAGATCGGGAATAAATAGATGCTGATAATGCAAATTCTTTCTAATATCTCATAGACGTGAGTGGTAGATACAAAAATATTAATAATAAATAATATCCATATAAAAATAATAATGATAAACATAAATAATAACTTAAATATATCCAATTAAAATACAAGGTAACAATAAATAAATAATGCTAACTATATGAATAACACAAATATTTATATATATACATATATATATATATATATAAAGCATTTGCTAGATGAAAATGGAAAAAGTTCCTTAAAATACACTTGAGCAACAAATATAAATGATATTAGTAACACATAATATCCATTTAAAAATAAATCATAACAACCATAGATATAAATAAAAATTAAATATTTTTGAATAATATATGGTACTAACAATAAAAATTTTGGCCAAAATCAAAATATTTTGGTTATTTCGATCAAATCCACACCATTATAGTTTAAAATCTGATTTCAAACTTAAAATTATATTTTATTAGTTTAACTTAGATTAGATGATTAAGTTTTTTAGTCCAAGTCATAGTGACCTCAATTCGAATCTTGTGTTTTACAAATTTTTTGATATTTTAAATAATTTTTTACTGAAAAATTATATATTTAATAATTACAAGATATATATATGTGTGTGTTTAAAATTTTCACTTTTTTAAAATGTTATCATATTTTAAAATTTAAATCAAAATAAAAAAATAATATAGTTGAAATTGAAATGATATTAATTTCTATCAAAACAGATTAACGTATCAGTTTTCGTAAGTCTCCAAACTAAAACTTAAAATTTTACTAAAAACCAAAATTTTCCTAAATATAATATAAAGATTATTTTATTTCCTCTTTGGTTTTTTAAAGCATAAACACCAATCTCAATGGGGGAACGAGATCTTCACAATCCAAACACATAGATCACTTCGAAGTAGATTTCCAACAAGGCCAATCAAGATAAAGATCTGTGCATCTGATTTCTATTTTTAATGTGATAATGCTTAATTTATTAGTAATTAATCTTGTCATCTTCTTACTATAGCTTTCAGACATATCTTGTATCGGATATGATATCTACAAAAGTATACGTAAACTAAAAAATCATTCGGAACAAATATTTTAGGGATTTTAGCAAAAAAAAAATTGTGTTTTTGCAGAAAAACCCATATAATTTCAATATTAACAAACTCGCCCATCCAATCTAAAACCTTGACCGGAACTGATTTGGTTGAGAAGCAACGAGGGCTATATGATTCAATTCCGGATTTGAAATCGAGGAAATTATTAATTCGATCAATTTCGAAAAATTGGTTGAATTGATAAATTTCGGTGTTTGGATACACTTTTAAAGTAAAGTTGAGGAATTATCAACTCCATCAATTTCGTGAATTTCGATATTTGAATTATAAATAAAAATCAATCAATTCGATTAATTCTTGAAATTTCGGTATTTGGTTGGAATTGGAATTGTGGATATAGTCACTTAATTCCAAATGAGTGAGATTACTCTTTTTTTATTTTATTCATATTTATTTTAAAAATATAAATATTTAATTAATAAATTAATAAAACATCTTTTGGTGGTTAAAAATATATATAAATATTAAAAATATATTTACATTAGAAGAATAAAATAATTTTTTAAATATTTATTCAATCAATAAAATAGATTTTAAATTAGAAATTAATAATTTATAGGTATTAATATTTCCAAAATATGCAAAAAATTAATGAGTAGAGGGAAAAATTTTCCATATGATTTTAGACAAAAAAATTTAGTTTGTTTTTTCCAAAATAATGTTAATGATTGAATTAAAACAAAGAATTGCAGGAATTTCCGATTCCTATCTCAATTTCGAACCGAAATTAACTGACCCACATAACATAGGCCCCATGTAATTTCAGTCCAACATCGTGAATTCTTCTTTATTGAAAAAGAAATTCAAGTGTTACTATTCGGAATTGTTGAAAACTTTAATTCTAGCAATTTCAAACAGTATTGTTGTAACCAAATATTGAAATTGGAGGACTTGTATCTCCAATTCCTCATTTCATCCAATTCGGACTGTTTGGAATTGATCCAAACAACCCCCTTTGTAGTTAAGGTTTTTGGGTTTTTTTCAAAGAATCAGTATTCAATTCTGGGATAGAAAAAGAGCATTTAGTAACGGACCGAGATGACTCGCGAACCGTGAGGGCAATGCCAGGACTAGCACAACATATGGGACATATTAGATACGGTTCAAATATTATAAATTTCGGACTATGTTGGACCGGCCCAAGGGCCACAGACCTATTTTGACATATCTAAAACAAGCCAAGCTGCCTCACGTGAGTTGTCATAATATCCATCACTATCATACCACTGCTTTTGGATAGGTAGACCCACCATTGCTAGCTTGCTCTTCGGCGACTTCCATTGCTTGCCGGCCATCTTCACTATGAAAATATTCCTTGTAGTCTATTGCGCTAAATATTCGATATCCACTATAATTCACAATGTAGAAGAAAAAATAGAAAAATAATAAAAAATAAGAGATTTACGTGATTCAATTTATATCCTACTTCACAGGCGAAAACGATCCCGAGGATATTATATTGATGAGAAAGAAAAGGAGATTAAATAATGAAGGTGAAACTCCAATATCACTAATTCTCGTAATAGACTAACTAACATAATCGTTACCAGATGTTTTGAGAGTTTTAATATATATGTTTTTATTTTATTGTTCTAAAACCCTTGGATGAATAGGGTATTTATAAAAGTGACCCGATCAAGTTTCAGTTAAAGTAGGAGATTGATTCAAATAAAAATTTTACTAATCCAAATCTTCTAGTAAGAGATAAATTTAGAGAAGCATTATACTCATTAAATTATTTTCTAATATAAATTTTAATTTAATTAGGACTCTCAGAAAAATTCAAATTTGAGACACAACTAAGTCAATAGCAGTCGCACCAACCCACTTCCTACTCCGCTAGATTCCCCATGGAAGGCTCCCGCGCTGGTTCCTCCTATCACAATAAGTTACTTAATTACAAACTTGGCCAAATAGAATATTGGCTCAAACTATTAACTTAATTGAAAACCTAGCCCAAGAAGAATATGAAGCTAACTTCATTCACCGAGTTATGAAAACTCTATATCTTGAGTTGGGGGATGCTAATGTTATAGTAAACTCTCAAATTAGTTCAATCAAAATTTGGTAAGTCGGCTTGCCCAAAAGTAGATTTAGAAGAAATCTAATGTGAGAATGTAACTATTCAAGGTAATAATTGCGTCAATCTCTCAAAAATCGAAAAAATTATTCTTATAAAGCACAATCTATTTAAGTATAAAAAGAGATATCTCTATCTCTTTGGAAAGGCTCTCAAACCCTACATTCTATGATCTTTTTCTCTTTAAAGAATAATATTGACTTAAGTTTCAAAGGGGCCACTGCTCTCAGTGATTCCTCTCATGGTGCCTCCAACTTATAAATCATGCAATACGAATTGATCTAACAGAGTCTCTGATTGAAATCGATGATGAGTTTGACTTCATCAACCATCCTAATTTGAAAATCAAGAATTTAGATCCATAACTGGGAATAGGATGTCAAAAATTGATATGACCTAATAAATCAATCCGATCCAATTTGATTTCGAGCGGGATATGAGTTACTCTTTTTAAAACTTAGGTTGGGTACAAGTCAAATTTTTAAACCTAATTTTTAAATAAATTGGACATGGGTGATATTTTAACCTACTCCATATCATGATACTCTTATTTTGAAAAAAATTAAATTATTTTATTAAATATTATAAACTTAAAAATGTATTAGTTGTTGTTAAATATGGATTAAAAAAATTATATTATTATATTATTATTCGTTTTGTTTATTGTATTTATGCTTTTTAGAGAGATGAATAGCTGAACATGAAGTATAGAACATATAGAGTAAAATTTTAATTATTTATAATCGTAATGGGTGAACTTTTGAAACATTATTTAATTTTTCGGTTTTTTTTTGAACTCATATGATTAACGCTTTACTCTGAAACTTACATATACCTAATTTTAGTTATGTGTGTTCTTAAAAAAAAGAAAAATTATCTTAGGTTCTAAGTAAATGAGTTATATGGAGTGGGTTGGACCAGGCCGCTAGCGAGAGGACGAATTAATAGGGGGTCAACCAGTTGGTGGGTTAGGTTAGATATGGGTCAAGTCTTTCGGAGACGTCAACGCTATTTGAGTTGACCCAAACTCGTCCAACGCAATGGTTAAATGTATTCCGCATCCAGTATTATGAAAGAATATTTTAAAATATAATTTAGACTTTTTAATAAAAAAATCACTGATTTGGTAATAAATTATTCTAAGTTTTCTGATTCCTCAATTTTGGGCCAGATCCAAAGATCTCGTCAGGCCTGATTCTTCCATTCAGTATGGCAGAGTAAGAGGTTTCACTTATATATCTATATATATAAGTGAATGCATTCGGTTCAAAATCGAACCGTATTAAAATGAATAATTGAACCGAAATTTTCAATTTAAAAAATTTAAAAATCGAATTGAATCGAAATACCATAAAAATCAAATTAAAACTGAACCGAAATATTCAATTTAAACCGAAAATCAAAAATTTAAACTCATTTTATTTTTTTAGTTTAAATTTAATTATATTCAAATTAAAGTAAAAAACTAAAATCAAAACTAATATTATGTATTTATATATATATGTAATTCGGTTCGGTTCGATTTTTACGATTTTTTAAAATTAAAAAACCAAAACTAAAACTAAATTTAAATTTTTTTATTTTTTAAAATCGAATCGAAGTGCAAATCGAATAATCCGAACTGAATCGATTATTTGATTTCAATTCCATCGATTTATTCGGTTTGAATGGAATAGTGCAGGAGTCTATATATATATGTCATCTTCTCCCTCAACGAAATTTAAAGTTTCTTTTGCTGATATTGAAAACACATGGGTTTCTTCAAATAGAGTTGGATTCAATCGCTTTCGTGACGATATATTTGTACCGTAAATATTGAAATCTACGACCAAAAAAGTATGTAAATCCAAAAGTTGATTGGATGTTCCCATTTCTCTGAATTATAGATCTAAATACGTGAAAATGAAGGTTAGGCTAGATCCACAAGGGTAAGATTTAAAACTTAATTAACTTCTTTAATGAAATCCCTAATCCAAAACAAAATGATCAGATAACTATGACAACTAACTGGTCTAATTCCACGTAGGCCAATCCTATTCATTGCCATATCAAGAGGTCCCAATTATCATGAAATTTTCCAAATATACACCACAAAATGACCATGTGACTCTACCGTGGCAATTAAGCAAAACTTACCTTTTTTAAATCCTTCTTTTTATGTGAAGATACAATGAATTATGATGCCGCGTTATCAAGTTAAGAACAATGCGGGGAATGTTGGTGAACCCTTAACTTTATAAAAATATTTATAAATTACATAAACAACCGTAATTAGCATTGCTGTGTGATTATCTTCTTATCGATATATAATTATGATTATCATTAGCAATAATAGCCTTGTGAAAGCATAGAAAATTCGTGGTTCACAGTCATTAAGAGCCTTTTTCTAAAAATGTTATTATTATTCCACATTGTGCCCTCAAAGTTAACTTAAAAAACAAACTTATCCAAACAAAAAAAAAAAAAAAATCATCTTTTGTGGGAAAATAATTTCTAAAAAGTTGCAAAAAAAGGTGGTGAAATTCAGAGTTGATTTTGAATTATCGAAACTGTTAGGGACTATACTGAATAATACACATAATATTTCCAACATAACGTCCCGCCGTAGATTTTCTGCTCCCGTCCTCAAACTCCGGCGAATCCAATGCCCGAAAATGCCACCATGCTTCCACAAAGATTACAAATCCATCCACCGGTAAACTTGCTAGAGCCAAATCTAATATCCAGCCGTCCATTAATTCCACTGGACAGTCCAGATGGACCGACATTGCGAACAAGCAGGGGCAGATCGGAAATGGACTCTCGTCCGAGCAGAACTGGGCAATTTCGTCATTTTAGCGGTCATCCAGGGCATTTTTGGATCGGCGCGCGTACGACTCGGATCGGCGCGGTAATCCCAACTCCCCCGACCGTGCCGGTCTCGGGCCGGCACGTGCAATCACCTGTTCCACCCACAACAGCCAACCGCTTCATTATTCAATCTTAAACCATCCAATATCTCCAAGATTTGATTTTAAGTCTCAAACAACGAATGTCATCCATTCTGAACCTCATATGCTGTTCAAGATAAACAGCTGCTATCTGAATGACGTCACTTTTACCTGCGCGCAATCTTATCCGACCACGTAATCGCCATCCGACCAGCGGGTACGGTCGACGTGGCTCCGATCTAGCCGTCCAAGTCTCCATCTTACGGTCCCGTTTCCGTCTTCTGGAGTCTTCGACTCGAAGAGAGGGCAGAGGACAGATAAAATATCGGGAAAATAAAAAACCAAAAATAGAAATAAAATCGAAGCCCCTTAACCATGGTTAGGGCTTTTAACCAGGGCAAAGGTGCTAGGCGGGGTATAGAAGGGGTGGCTCGAGGAGAGAGGGAGAGCGCGAGCTCCGACTTGGACCGTTGGATCGAAGGCGGATTGGATCCGTCCATCAGTTGGCTGATCGCGGCGGTGGCGGGGGCGCTCCGCGTTTCCCCGCTCAAGCTTGGCGTCGTTTCCCGCTCTCCGGTGAGTCTTCTTCGATTTAGCAGCGGATCTGTTCGATTTTAGGAAGAAATGTACTGTTTTTGTCGATTTAATTGGAATTTGGGCTTCGGATTAAAGCTGGCAGTGATTTTAGAGGTAATGCTAGTACTTTTTTATTCTGTTTTTTTGCAAATAGTTTTGTTTGATTGTTTACATTTCGATTTTTCACTGGTTTGTTGTTGTTCTCATAGATCTGGTGAGTAAAAAGAATTTCCTTTTTGATCGAAGCTCAAACCTAAGTAAATGATTTGTTTTTGTTACTAACTTGCGATAAAAGTCTTATTTTTTGGATTATTTTTGGTTTTTCGATTTGATGTTGTTGCGAGGGCAATGAAGTTTTTAAATTTTGTGCTATTTTTTATGAAAAACTAGGGGATTTATTGTGCTAAAAAAGTTGTTTTCTTTACCAATTTCCAACAATTTGATTTTTATTGTGTCTATAATCTATTACTTGTTGAAACATTTGCTTCTTTTTTCCCTTAAACGCATTTTTTTTCTCATAACTCTGTTGTTTCCCACTAAAAACAAATAGATTTCATTCATTTAATTCACTGATTTGCAAGTTTTCCCCTTCTTTTCTGTCATAAATGCCAACTAATTGTGCATACGATGTATCCGTATCTAGTAAGTTGTTGTGTAACTGAAGTGGTTGCTTCCTTGTTATTTCCTTATCTGATTCTTAGATTGTGTGCACTCGGTAACGGATAGTACTGCAGGTTCTGGTTCATCTCCTACATATACGCATTGGATCACATAGATTGTTCGATGTTGACGACGACAATGTCTGCGTTGTCGCCTGTGCTTGCTGCTATTTAATTTCGTCTATTGGATCGTGCTGGATGGTTGTTGTTTCTGTGCTTGACCTTCTTCTCTCCACAAACACGCGGGCCTCTGTGTTTGGTGTGCACACGAGAGGGAGGAGGAAGAGACTACTTGCTACTTCCTCTTTTGTCATTTACGGGCTTCATGTCGCCAAACATTGACAGCCCTGTGCAGACCCAGATGGCTGTCACAGTCCTCAACCGGTCTCTCAGCAGTGACTACCATGGAAGCAGGAGTAGTGAGGGGAAGCCTGCTGGTAGGAGACGGGTGTTTGTGCAGACTGAAACTGGATGTGTTTTGGGTATTGAGTTGGATCGTGGAGATAATGCGCACACCGTTAAACGGAGGTTGCAGTTGGCATTCAATGTCCCCACGGAGGAGAGTTCTCTCACTTATGGAGATCGTGTGTTGAAGAATGATCTTAGTGGGATTCGAAATGACTCTCCGCTTCTTCTCAAAAGGAATCTTATGCATCGGAGCTCATCTACCCCTTGTTTGTCTCCCACCGGAAAGGATCTTCAGCAGAGAGATCGGAGTGGCCCGATCGAAATATTAGGTTGCTCAAGCCGTTGCTCTCAGATGAAGCAGCTTGTTAAGGATGTTGTGAAAGCGATAAAGAATGGTGTGGATCCCATTCCTATTCATAGTGGACTTGGGGGTGTGTACTACTTCAGGAACTGCACGGGTGAGAGTGTTGCAATTGCAAAGCCTACTGATGAGGAGCCTTTTGCACCCAATAATCCAAAAGGTTTTGTTGGGAGAGCCCTTGGCCAGCCAGGTCTGAAAAGGTCTGTGCGGGTCGGTGAGACTGGCTTGAGAGAAGTTGCTGCTTACCTTCTTGACTATGATCATTTTGCCAATGTTCCTCTGACAGTCCTTGTTAAGATCACCCACTCTGTTTTCCATGTGAATGAAGGTGTCAATTGCAGTAAGAATAAGGTGCAAGACTGCAAGCCAAGAGCTATTAGCAAGATTGCTTCATTCCAGCAGTATATACCCCATGACTTCGATGCAGGTGACCATGGGACCTCGAGCTTTCCTGTTGCAGCTGTGCATCGGATTGGGATACTTGATGTTAGAATCTTCAACACAGACAGGCATGCTGGGAACCTCCTTGTGAGGAAGGTCAGGGGTGGGGATGGTAGGTTTGGGGGACAGATGGAGCTCATCCCAATCGATCATGGCCTTTGCCTTCCTGAGAGCTTGGAGGACCCCTATTTTGAATGGATTCACTGGCCACAAGCTTCAATCCCTTTCTCTGAGGATGAGCTTGAGTACATTGCTAATCTTGATCCAGTAAGGGATGCAGAAATGCTTCGGATGGAGCTACCTATGATCCGTGAGGCATGCCTTCGTGTGCTGGTCCTTTGTACAGTTTTTCTGAAGGAAGCAGCGGCATTTGGGCTTTGTCTTGCAGAAATTGGTGAGATGATGAGCAGGGAGTTCAGAGGGGTGGAAGAAGAGCCAAGCGAACTGGAGGTTTTGTGCATTGAGGCAAGGAGGTTGGTTGCAGAAGTACGTGAGATATTCTCCCCCAGATCTGGATCAGGGGGCGAAGATGATACTCTCTTTCACATTGACTATGGTGAAGAAGATGAGGTGGCAATGCCTGGAGCATCACCATCCTACCATTTTGGTTTTAAGGGTGAGAATTTTAGAAACCCATTCTCAAAATTAGCGAGCTTGGAGGAAGAAGATGAGGATGGCATGGAAGATAGTGCGGCAGAAGAAGTTGCTCGCTTCTCTTCTCTTCATGAACAGCTCCCAAATGTTCCAAAGCTGTCCATGTCATTGCAGGTTTTTAGTCTTACCGAAAAATGCAAGCAATATGGTAGTGGTAGTGAGATTCCTACAGGCCATAACTCTAGTGTTAGAACTAACTTTAGTGTTGCTGGGGGTCTTCAAAGCGGAAGCAGGAGGAGCGCAAATGAGCAGCTACCTGCAAGCCCAAGCTTTGTGAAGCTTGCAGATATGGGTGAAGAGGAGTGGATGGCATTCCTTGAGAAGTTCCAGGAGCTGCTGAAAGGTGCATTTCATGCCCGCAAGTTGGAGGCCACTGGCCAGAGGCAGAGGCAGAGGCAGAGGCAGAGGCTAGGCACATCTTGCCAGTTTTGAGTAGGAGAACCTGGGGCCAGGTATGAGATGGTTTGTTTATTAAGACTGCTGTTTGTTTTTTGGTTGAACCGTTCCTTGCTAGTGTAAAGAACCACAAAGGGGTTGAGGAATAAAAGCCATCATGAATAGCCTGTTGGCAATAGATCAAAGCAATGCCGGAGTAACGAGGTTGAGTATTGAACCGTGATTGTCATGGCCATGTTATGTAAATATTGTCATGTTTCATGATGAATTGTAATCGGTTAGAAGGTTGAGGTGAGTGTGATGGGCTTGCCTTTTTTGTTATTAAACTTTGTGAAAATGTGTTCCTTATAGCATAGTTATGTGAAATAAAAACATATATATATTCTGTATATTTCTCAAGAATCTTTAAACAGCAGTTCCAGTGATACGTCTGGAGAATCATGGTCTCTCTGCTGATGATTAAGTTCTTCAGAATCAAGTGTTTGTTTCAACCAACCTTCCGATCCATAATCTGCCTCTTTTCAGTGGAAGTTCTTTATTTTTTACAAGGCAACTCTCGGCGAAACTCAGCTTTAGTGTATGAACTATAGTTTACTTTACATCATCTTTGAATCAATGACTTGCATTTGTGGCAAGGATTTATTAGACTGTGTTGTTGCTATTCAGCTTGTATCAAATGGTCCTCAAATGGGCTCCAATAATTAGTCTGCTGCCTGGTTGGCCTCCTTATAGACATTATACAGATTGAATGCTGCAGTTCGTATACATAATGTAAAATGACATTCTAACGAGATGATACAGATATTAAGGGGACCTATTCGTTACAAATTTTAAAATTTTTTCATTTTTAAATTTTTATCTCTATTTTTATTTTATTTTTTTAAATGTGAATTTTATTTGTAAATTTTTCTTCAAAATCTTTCTTCCTATTTCAATAGGTAAAAAGAGAAAAAAAATTATAAATTTCACGCAATAATAGAGAAAAAATGCTCTAGGTAAAAAAAAAGTCATGGTGCTAAGGAAAAAATAAAAAGTAAGATGTGAACAAAATATTAAATAATAAAAAAATAATAATAGTGAAATTGGAAGAGTGAAAAAAATGAAAAATACGAAAAATACGTATTTTCTGGTAGAGATAAGTTAACAATAAATTTAGAAACGTATCATCTCGTGGAGATAAGTTATAAGAAAAACTTCAGAAAATAAATTTTAAAATATTTTTTGAAATTTAATATAATTTTAAAAAGTAAAAGAATATTTTTAAATTTTGAAATTTAAAAAATTATTTCAAAATAATATCTTTAATGTTTTATTTTTATACAAATATTTTACATAAAATTAAAATAATTTTTTGTAATTGAATACATCCTAAAGATTTATGGAGACCCAAGCGCGATAATATTATCTAAAACACGAGATTTTGACACTGTAGTTTACAATCTCTCAACTGGATTCGTCAGCCTTGTTCAGTCAAAGCATCTGATTATGAATATACGACACGTCACGATTGGTTACTTCTTCTTAGCAACTTCGTATGAAACAACGTGGCAGAAGTAAAAAGTCCAGAGAGATATTTCCAACGCACATCTATGCTCTTTCCAGTACTTGGCCGCCAAGAAATCTCACTTCTCTTCTTCTCCATCTCTATAAATGGCAACAATCTTCTGACAGAGAGCATCAAACAAGTTTCAGGAGTTGTCTGAGTTTCAGTCAAGTGAAGTGTTGCTGAGCATGGGCTGGTTGGCGTCATGGTTCTGGACATGTCTCCGTCCAAAAGCCGATTCAATCGACTACAACAAGGCCTCATCGGCACCGTTGCACGACGGAGGAGAGGCGGCCATCGTGGCTGCTGCCAAGCACTTCTCGACTGCTCACAAGGTCCGGTTCGGTGTCTAAGTCCAAGACCATTCTGAAATTTGCCCCGTCTTGTGGAAGCCTGCAGCGCTGAAGACGAATACAAGCAAGCAAACAAGCAAGTGATCGAGCTTAAGGTGTTGATTTCGGCACTCAATCCGCTCCGATTGAAATCAGTGGATGAGCTGAAGGCTATGCTTGGTAACTCTGTTTATGCACCGAAACGCCAATTTGAATAAATTTGGATGACATGTTACCAAGCAAGCCTCCGTCCGAGTTGCAGGCTGTGGGTTGAAAGTTGTGACCTGTGGGTACAAAATTTGGATGACGATCCAAAATTGAACATTTGCTTCCTTTAAAAAGAATCTGAACATATATTTTGGAGTACAAAATGACTAACACATAGCTCCCACTCAAGAGGCTGTGGTCTCTTCTTTCATTTCATAGTTTCATATCAACGTGTTCCAAAACTCCTTCACGGTCCAACCAGTGCATGATATTTTTGGCTACCGAATCATTTAATCTACTATTTTGATGACCTCACTGACAAATTTGTTGAATAATTAATCACACTAGTTTTCATAAGAAAAGACCCATCAACACTTTTATCTGTAAAATAAAAGAAAGGGGAGGCGTTTAAAGAATACTTAACTCAGTTTAATACAACAAGACTAGAGATCTAACTTGCAGGGTCTTCATCTTCCCGTCATGCAAAGTCAAATTCATAGAGGACATACTTCCTACTCTCTAGGAATCAAACACCACCATGATTTTCATGGTTAAAAAACTTTCTTTTTTTTAATTATTTAATATGAGTTTAATCCATTACATATGATATCATAACATATTTTGAAAAGATTTGTGTTTCTAATTAACTACTTGGAGAGTAAAATAGACCTCAAATCAAACTAATATATAAGTCTCAAATTAGCAAGAAAAGGTAAGTCTAAATAAATTAGGGCTCCAAAAATTTTTTTAAAAAAACTCCCAAGTAATAGGAATTCTAACATTAAGTTAGTTCAAAAATTTATCCCATGATTTTATTTTGTAAATTCCTACATTTTTTTTTTGTTTTCTTTCCTTAGCAAGAATTACAATCCAAGAAATGGTCCCTAATCATTTCACCTCATTTCAGAATTATTTTTTTTTATAGAATTAATATTACTTATTTTATATTATTATTAAATTAAATTATCATAAAAAATTAAATAATTTTTCGAATTTTGAATTATTGAACTGTTAATTTTGATAAAAATATATTAGTTTATAAAAATAATTTACTAGATCCTAATTCCGAATCAAATGGTGACTTAACTTTTTTTTTTTTTTTTTTTTTTTGCTTATCGAAACTTGGACCAGTTACCAGGATTAAAAGCAGATATGTGGTTATAAATAGGGCAAATCAATCAGATATGGTAGTATTTCAATTGCCAAAAATAGCCCTGTAGGCCCATGGGTCCATATTGTGCCCATGAAGAAAAAAATGCCCACATTCTCAAAGTGCCCAAGCAATTGAAGGGATGGAAGACCTTGTTAATTAGCCCATCACAGAAACATGACTCAGCTCCATAAAATACCACCACACAAAAATGAAATAAATAGACGAAAAAACGAACCCTAAAATCACTATCAACAGCTCACTTTCTCGTCTTATCACGAATTGAAGAAAAAAATGCAAAAACACCCGCTGATGTTTAGTATTTCTAAACAAATCCAATAAATGCATGGGCTAAAATCTGGATCAAGGTTTTAAGTTTTATTTTGACATCCACCAGAACGGATTTGTTTCCACAATTTTGTTTCAATCGTTTCGATGATTTCCACCGAATTCAAATTTTTCAGAGTTTTATAATCCCAAAAAATAAATAAATAAATCTATTATCGATTATACCTCATACCACCACAGTACTGCATAATTCATATCTAAATTCTAAAAATAATTAAATCTTGATCATTGATTTAATATAAAAAATAATTAATTTAAAGCAGATAAAACATTTACCTTTCCTTAAAAACAAAAGAGTATTGAGTTAATTTAATATTAGAATATGAGATAAGATTCATCCAAGTTTAATAAAAAATGGATCGAGGAAACAATAAAAAGCAGCAAAATGAGCCACGAGGAAGTGGAGAAAAATCTTTTTTAATACATAACCACAATTTGCGAAAGACCACTTAATTTATTATTCTTAATAAAAAAATAATTATTTTATAATATAAATCATTAAAGTAAATTATTCAGAAAATATTTTTTATTAATAAAAAATTAATATAAAATTTTTTATTTAATTTTAATTTAAATAATTAATTAATTAATCTAAAATTAACTTTAAATTTAATTAAATTTAAAAATCAATTTTAATAAATTAATTATTCGATAATTATAAATCAATTATTGAAAATAAAATCAAATAAAAAATTAATTTTTTAATCAATTAAAATAATATAAAATATAAAATATTATTTAAATATTTTACTTGAGATAATTTTTTATAATTAAAGAAATAATTTTTTATTTAACAATGAAAAGATAAGGAGGTAATTTATTGTTAAAAATTAGAAAATAAAAAAAAAAAAGGCGAAAGCAAGGAGGAAGATGACAGCAGAGATATCGAAACGTGGCGAGATACCAGTGGGCCACGCTCGGTGGCTAAGCTTCACTAGAGGTTGGTGTAGTCACGTGACCTAGCCGACGTCACATCGGGGGCCCCACTTCGGATCGCACGCGACAGGTCATTTCGGTTCGTGCACATGCTCCCCTCGGGCCCCACCTCCCTTCCACGTGACACCGAAAGAAAAAAAATAAAAATATATAAAAAAGGCAACCACCGCCTCGGCCCGCGCCACACGTGGCCGTTTCCCGTTCCCTGTTTCGCCGTCCTCCAATCTTGACGGCGCCGCTCCGTAACGTCGTAGTTGACGTCGGCAAGGGTCAGAGCTACACGACAAACAACAGTCCGGGGACCACCGCACGCGCGCCGCGCGGCCATGTGTCAGGCGATGGGGTATCACGTGCGATGCACCCGTTTCGCATCTCCTCCCCACGTGCCGACCGGATGCGGCCCGCCTCCCATCATGACGGCGACGTACCGAGCCGCAGCCTTCACATGCGCGCCCGCGCTACTCCGAAACCGCTTTGCGCCTTCCAGACCCCTCCCAAATATTACCTATATTTATGTTTTTAAGTAATTTTTCCTGGTAGCCCCATAATAACATTTTAATTACAAGTAACCTTTTTTCTTCTTGTTAGTTGCAACTCCTATTCTTTACATGCAGTGTAGAATATTTAGCTCTTTTTCAGGGCGTTAGATGTAAAATGCCTCGCGTAACCCTAATCCCAATTTCCAAGACGCCCACAGACATGTTTTTAAACTTTAATATCCGGATTTTTACATAAAAAATAAAAAATTCTGGTCGACGGGCCCCACAGCGCCACCCGCTATTAGTTGGCCACGTGACGGGGGCGGTGAGCCGGGAGCCGAGCGTTTTTTTTTTAATAGCGTGACGTGGTCACCAACAACCCACTGAATGCCACGTGTCCAGGTGGATTAAAATAATTCGAACAGCGGCATTAGCGGGAAGCAGCGATTGATTGACGGATTAACTAAATTGTTAATATGCTACCGGATTAATTTACAGATCCCAAAACGGATACCTTAAAAGGAGAAGGGAATGTCCATGTTACCGGGAGTCGTGCAGTCGTTTGGCCCTTAATCCCTTTTTATTTCTTTAATTACTGCAGACAAAGCACGTCATTAGGCATCTCACGGCAAAGTAGTTAATTAAATCCCTTTCTGGGGAGCCATCTTACCTGTCTTGATGAATTAGAATCTTTATCTTTATGCCTTTGGTTCATTGTTTGCTTGAGACATTAGGGTTGTAGTCTTCATGTGCACCCATTATTTTTTTTTTCATCATTTTTGAGACATTAAAAATTATGTTTATGGCTTTGGAATGTGAGGTTCTAAAATATGTTAATGCAAGCTTAGACGTGCTACAAACATGGTTTGCCTTTGAAGAATATGCTTATTATACTTAATATAATAGTGTTAGGATTATGGTTTGTTTATTTATTTTATCTTTTCAAATGTCTTTTTCTTCAAAGTAGCTCATTCGTCCTCTGAGATAAAGCTCATGCATATTATGATATTGATTCGTCGGTATTTATTTATTTATTTATTTTCCTTTTGTGCAATTTAATTTGTGGTTTTGTATTATTATTCAACTATACTTTGAGGGGAAAATTATAATTTGGAGCTAGCAAATATGATAATTACGGTTATTAAAAATATTTTTTTTTCATCTATTTTAGTTAAAATTTTGGTTAATTAAATTAAAATGATTTCAAATCAAATGGATTTTTTATTTAGGAACAAACGTAGTACAAGACATGAATTTGATTGTCGATTTTCATGAACATTTATGGTTACATGTATAAATATATTTCTTTCCAAATTGTATTGTCTTCAATAATAATAGAAAAATATTAAATAATTCCTCATTAATCACAAAAAAAGCAGACACACAACCACCTCAAAGAATATTCCTTTATTAAAAATGCCAAAGAAAACTTTGATTAGTTGTAATCTAAGGCCTAATTATCCGCTGCTTGCTTTCCACACGTTAAAGAGAGACAAATCAAATCTCGTGGGCCAAACTTTGTTGATCTGTGCCAGCTTGTTCATGCTCGAGTTCTGGCTTTCCATTGGACGGGCTTGCCGGCCAAGAACAATAAGAATTAGGGTTTGTTTTTGCGTTAAATTATTGTATTAGGGTTAGTGGTCAACACGCACTGCGACATTAAATTTAAGGAAAGAGAGCATGGCCATCGTGATATACAAATGGACAATACAATTGGGTTTGGGTTGGCACTTTAACCTGATTTGAGTGATTGTGATGGTTAACTTATCGGGTGTGATTGAGTCACGTTACAGGCGCTGTAGGTTTTATGAACCAACCGGACGCCCTGACATCCATACATTAGTGTTTGGAGCGTTTCATGGAAGACGCATATGTGCAACTGGAACACGTAGCGTGCACAGTTTCATGATATTTCTCGTTATTGTTTTTTTTTTTTTTGTTTTATCTTTGTTTAAAGAAAGCCAAATTACTCGTTATCATGTCTAATCAAAAGCCACCTTTCTCCGTGAAATCAATGATTTGAAATTAAAATCAACATCAATTGATTTTAAAATTTTTTTTATTATAAAATTAATATTATTTATTTCACATTATTATTAAATTAATTTATTTTAAAAAATTAAATAATTTTTTAAAATTTAAATTATTATAGAATTACTTTTAACAAAAAAAATTATTAATTTATAAAAATAATTTATTACTCTTAATTTTTAATATTGATTTTAATTCTGAATCAAACAATAAATGACACAACCAACAAAAATGTCATCCATGTTTCTAACTCTAGCTCTGCAAGAATGCACAATCCAGCAGCATGAAATGGACATAAATAGTGGATCGTTTCATATTGTGCTACTTAAATCTTTCAGAACAGTTTGTGTATGATTTTGCAAGATGACTTCCTTCAACATTTTTGAGCTCCTTCATTGTCTGTCATAATAATTTCAAATCTAAGATTTAACGGATCCTTTATTATTATACTATGTGAAAATATCATTGAATAGAAGTCGTACGAGGATCTTTCCTATTAATGAAGTTGAGACAGAAATAGCTTGGTGCAATAATACATGATAATTCCAAATTCATATGGTATCGATGAGTCAAATCTCACATCAAAGTCAAGATTAACAGAGAGATCACGATGGCTTGAGATGATTTTAATATGATCAGTGATTTCAGTGACACTAATCCAATCCGCAAAACTCGTGTATCATCAACTGGATATATAGCTTTTCACGAGCAATATGGGACTGTACCTCACGAAGATCTTTGTATTCGAAAAGAAAGGTGGATGGTGTGATTACGTCACGCGGTGGATCTCCGTTCAATATTTTTAAAACAATTTACGAGAATAATAATATTTTATTACAAGACGAAAGATTAACCGAGGATCAAACAGTCAGACAAAAAAGGACGAGGCCATAAACGCGGCTCAGGCAACTTGACCCCGATGAATCAGATCACACGACACGAGATTGAAAGACGGAGGAGACAAGGATAGATTGGATTGTCAGTGACTGCGCCAGAGCGAGGAGGCTTTTGCCCACGTGAGCAAACGACACGTGACTGACCCAGACACCGAACAGCAACAAGGATCGAAAAAAAAAAAACGAAAAAAGAAAAAGTACCGCTGGGCCAGATGACACGGCCGTGCCCCCTCCCACAGTTACCGCGACACCAGCGCTGCATTTATTGCGTAACTGCCACCACGAGCTCGTCGCATCCCATCCGCCACGCCAGCCACCAAACACCCTGGAAACGGATGTTTACAAATAAGGCCTCATACTTTTCAGATTTCTTGAGATCGTGATCCACCGAATCGTTGCTTTCGTCGATTTAAAAAAAATTACCGAAAAATGACAATTATTTTAACGCTCAAATTAATATAAATTTAATAAATATAGTAAAAATTAGTAATTGAGTATTAGTTTTTTACTTTTTTTTGTGAATATGATGATATTTATAAAACGAAAAGACAATTAGATATATTCCGGACTCTACAATTTGAGCTCTAATCTCACCGGATTTTTTGTAATTTATTGTTATGAGTCTCGAATTTTTTAAAATTAATCCTGAGAGATCATTATCCATTAATTTACATAAGCACTTAATCATTCTTATATACAAAATGGAGGTTATTCGAAACTTTTGAGACTAGTCGAAATTAGCACTCGTTTGATAGGCCAGTACTCTGAGTGTTGAGCTCGTCTAGTCTTAAAAACACCTCAACGTTATTAAATGGGTTGGTAGCTTCGATGGACAGCCGAACCCGTAAATAGGATTTTGGCATGTTTTTAGTTTATTGATCCGACTATCTCAATTCGGTGTACCGTCAAGTAGGAATGAGGTGGTTACGAGCAAAATCATATCAAAGCTAACTGTGTTAGGTTACAAGAAGAACTTGGACGTATGAATTGCGCAGTTTTGACAATTGTAGATTTTTTACCAAAATATCGCATAATTTAATTATCCAAAAAAAATAAATAAAAGAATTATTAGAAATAAAAAAAAGATGAAAATGGGAAATGAGTGTTGGGAATCTCGGAGCACATGTAAGCCCCTCGGGGATGCCCGCTATTCCCGCCGTTGCGAGAGAGCCAGAGTCGTGAAACCCCTGCGGGCCCCACACGTCTCACGTCGCACGTGACCTCTCGTCCCCCTTCCCGAACATCCCCTCCTGCCACTGCCTGCCACATTTCCTTCCCCGAATAAATTTTATAAAAAATTTAAAAAAACACTAGTTAAAATATTAACTCTTTTTAATCGGGATTAGCGCTAATCATCCGTTTCTTCGCTCCCACTCCCCACGTCAACGCCCCGCCAACCTCACGTGATCCGTCAGTCACCGCCCGATCCTCATCCAACGGCCGGAAACGAGTCCATAACTCCGAAGCGAACACTAACGACGTTAATAAAACGGCGTTTCGATAAATAACGGAAAAGAGAAGGCCACACAAAAGAGCAGCGCCGCATTGCGGGACTGATATATAAACGCGGAGAGAGAGAGAGAGAGAGGAGATGGAGAGCTCGCCCTGCAGCTGAGTTCCGGTCGATTCATTCTCGCCGGAAGTGGAAGAAGCCATAATTGCGCGGAAAAGAGCTCGAGATCTTTGCTTTCCGTGCTCGGGCCTCGGCGATCTCCGATGAGGATGGAGCTGCAAGGTACGGTTTATGCGAATTCCACGAATTCCGTCTTTTTCCGTGCTGTAATTCTATGGGTTCGGGAGTTTTTTTGGGTTCTGACGGGACTGGAAGTGATAATTCGCAGGAAAAAAAGTAACTCACGACTTCCTATCGCTTTACAACAAGGATTCCTCCTTCCAGCTCTGCGATCCGAGCCCTCCTCTTTCTCAAGGTAACTCGAATATCATTTCTCAATCCGGAACTCCAGCAAATGCGGGAAATGAAGGAATCACACAATGAGATGATGCTTCCTTCTTCTTAATTTGCATCTGTTTGTATCTGTGGGCATAATTTGAGCGCATTTTAGGAAAAATAAAATTTTCTGTTAAATTCAAAATTTTGGCGCAATTCTAGCCGTCCGATCATGTGATCTGCAGCGTCGACGGCCGTTGGATGAAGAGGGGGTGGGTTTCTGAATTGGGGTCGTTTATTTAGGTGCAGGTATCTACCTGAAGACGCACGATTTTCTGCAGCCGTCGGAGAGGGCGGAGAAGACGAGCGGCATCGACGTGAACAGGACGCCGGCGGGGCCCGCGGATCACGTGCTGCCGGGCGGGATCGGCACGTACAGCGTGGGCCACGTCTCGGGCCTGGGTCTTCGGGCCCAGGTGAAGCCCGAGCAGGGCACGTGCCCCGTCTCCCACGCCTCCAGCGGGGTCGGCTTCGCGCTCTGGGAGGAGCCCGGCGCCAAGCCCCCGGCTGGATCCAAAGGTCAGATGCCAAAATCCGCTCCATCGTAACCAGCACATTTTAATCCGAGGGTCATGATTTTATTGAAGTGGAGAAACGGCACCGGATTCCCGGCGTTTCCCATTCACGTCATTATGTGCATGAGCATGATCCGCGGGAAGAGAAGAAATAATTATTTTTTAAATACCAAAAAAAATCAATACTAAGAAGTTTGAAGCAAAATTGAAAGAGACGCGGCTTCTGTTCAGATCACGGGGATGGAATGCATGAAGGTCTAGTTTGACCCGGTTTGGCTGAAAAGAGTAGGCCAGGTAGGGTTAGGTTAAAGCCTAGGCTTCGCTCCCCCGGTGTTAACCCTAGTGGATCGTTTGACTCTTCCCAGCAATGGCGTGCGTGTTTTTTGGTGTGACACATGGTTACGTGTAGACCTAAAATGGCAAAGTTCCTCCACTTCCTACGGACGAATGAGTTATTAGGCGTAGTAAAGTGATTTTCTTTTATTCTGTCAGAAAAAAAAAAATCTTACAAGCGTTTGTCATGGCTAGTTAATTACATTTTTTTAAATTAATTTTTTTTTTACAAATTATAATTATAATTCTTGTATTTGTTACGAACGGACCTAAAAGGTATATACACACACCATTCTCACTGCATTCTTTGTATTTTTCTTTTGATTTAGGGCAAGAAAAAGATTTTATGGATTCTTTTTTCAGTTGGATACCTCGATCAAGCACTGATAATATGATTTACTTGTATTTTTCTAATGTTTGTTTTTCGGTCGTATCCTTTTCTGAATGAATTATCTCTTTTCGGCGGAGCTTTCGAGTTCTTATGTATTTTAGATTTACAGTTTGTAAATCTCGTTGGAAACATTTTTACTTCAGCTACATGATTTGTTTATTTATTTATTTATTCTTCTGCTTGAATATTGAATAGGAAAAACCTTTGATTAGCTCTTCTCGCGTCGTATTCATGAAATAATTCTCCGTCTTGCTAAAATAGCTAAACCTAAGGACCTGTATGCAAAAAATAGCCAATCTGCCGCACGAATTATTTGGATCGGGCTTCAACTCGGGCCGGGCCCAAAAGCAAAGCAGCTGTAGCTTCACTCGAGACACACGTGATACTCGCGTGATGTCACGCGTCCCTTGCTTGGGTAGATCTGCACCTGAAATTTTCCTACCCGCGCAGAATGACCCTGCCCCGGCGAACGTTAGCATCAGCAATTATCGTAAAAAGATAAATAAATATTTCATTCGAGAAAAATTACAAAAAAAAAAGGAAAAAAAGAGCGGCTTCGGACCTCGACCTCTCTCATCTGAATTCCCAATTGTTTTGTCCTTGTTGTCCCAGTCGCAGGGCAGTGGCCGCCGGCGACCTTCGCGGCCGCCCGTGGAAGCGCAGCCGCCGCCGCCGTTGGATCTCTCTCCTCCTCCAGGTTCTAATTTCTACCTTCTCTCTTTCTCTCGGATTTCTTCGTCTCTGTGTGGTTCTAGGGTTTCTGAGGTCCTTTTTTGGTTGCAGACAGCAAGGGCCACAGGAGCGGAAGCGATTCATGGAAGCTATCTCCAGGTCCAGCGACGACGACGAGGAGTTCAACAAGCGTGACGGCGCCGCCTCTCATAAAGGTCCGTCCTTCCTCGTCGCTGACTTCTTCCAGGGCGTTTCTATTTTCTGCCCTTTTGTTGAGTTCTGTTGGAGTGGAATTGGAGGGAATCGTCGGTCACAGTTATGCAGTTCCTAGTCTTTCCCCTTTTTTTTTTTTTGGAATTTTTGAGAGTTTTTTTTTTTTTTTGGATTTATTGTAGGCGAGTTGACGGTGAGGATGGACCGGAGGAGCAGCCCGAGCACTCCGCGCTCAAAGCATTCCGCGACGGAGCAGAGACGAAGGAGCAAGATAAATGACAGGCAAGACTCAATTTTCTCTTTTAATATACTAGTTTAATTCCTTTTCTTCGGAGAATTCAACTCGATCCGGCAACAAGTGAAGTAATTCACTAAAATTTCGAAGCTTGGTTTTTGAAATTGTGGCCTTGTTGAATTTGAGCTGTGTAAGTAAAAATTTTTGTTTGCTTTTTGCTTTTGTTGTATGGCTGTACCTGCATTAGGATTCCAGCGAAGGAATTATTTATCTCTGGCTGGATAGTGCTCTCAGTGATTGTGATTCTGCTTATCAAATTTACGTGTTGTTGTCTTTGTTTTGAAATAAAATAATGGTGAATCTATGGGTGATTGATTGCATGGGGTTCTGCAGTTTAGTTGCTGTTATATGTCCCTGTAATTTAAATCTGTTTATATGTTATTGGTTGATAGCTCGTACGTCTGGAGTTCATCATTTTAAGCTG
Organism: Trichopus zeylanicus subsp. travancoricus; assembly: GCA_005019695.1. NCBI lineage: Eukaryota > Viridiplantae > Streptophyta > Magnoliopsida > Dioscoreales > Dioscoreaceae > Trichopus > Trichopus zeylanicus. Next base: position 155,650 of record RXID01014860.1, on the reverse strand, counting down.
ATACTAGTCTTAGTTTCATCATTTTAAGCTGATACTAGTCTTAGTTTTGTAATTGAGTCGTGTATTAACATTTGTTGCAGATTTCAAAAGCTCAGAGAACTCATACCACATAGTGATCAGAAGAGAGACAAAGCATCATTTCTTTTGGAGGTGAGATGCAGTTGTAAATGGTTTTTTTTTGTTAAGTTTTGAAATTCACTGTTAATTATGGGATCTGTTTTGCAGGTGATTGAATATATTAGGTTTCTACAAGAGAAAGTACAAAAGTATGAGACATCATACCCTGGATGGAATCAGGAAAATGCATGGGTAATAAGTCTTAAGCCTATGTATAGTTAGTCATGAGTTTGATGTGTGTTGCTTCAGGAATAAATCTGATGAGGGGCTCAACTTCTTATCTTTTTTTTGTTGATCCTGCAAGTTTGAATACATAAGATTCAATTAGGCACTCTATTTCATGCTTATATATGTATGGCCTAGTTTTCCTGTTGCATTTTTTTGGATGGTAATTGTTCAGTAAATTCATTTTAAACTTCATATTCTATATAAGAAAATTAGAGCATCTTGTAGAGCTACCTACTGTTTGCTTCCTGGATCCTTGTAGAATGAAAAGCAGTGTCATCGCATTGATTTTTTTTCAAGTTATTTTAGAGCCAGTGGTTCCAAAAGTCAAATAATCTTTTGTTGCTTCCGACGTTTATTATTGCTACATATTTTCCTCCAAAGAAAACTTATAGTTAATTCTGGCTTTGGTTTGTTTTCAGGAAAAGGTATATTTCAGGTCAATTTGGAAAAATGCTCAGGTATTTGTTGTTCAAATGCTTAATAATTTTTTTCTCATTGATATATACTCAAACAAAATCTTTTTTTTTTCTTTTGCAAAAGAGTGATAGCCAGGGCCCAATAGATGGTAGCGTAGACCATTCCCAAACGATTAAAAATGGTCCTGCACATTCTGGATTTATATTATCTGGAAGGTTTGAGGACAATAGTATCCCAGTTGCACCAGCAATAGTGTCAAGTTCTCAAAATCCATCAGAATCCGATAACATGACTGCTGATGTTTCATACAAAACAATGGAGATTCCCCCTGCTGCTGCTGTTCCTGGGTCTTTGCAGCCAAATTTGTATGCAACTATTGGAAACGAAGCTGCCGCTGCTCAAACACAGCAGAGATTGATATCAGATGGAGACCACTTTGCATCTCATCTCCAATCTCAAGTTGACTGTACTGTCAGCTGTGACATGCTGAATGAACAAGAACTGACCATTGATGAGGGTACTATTAGTGTATCAAGCATATATTCACAAGGGTAAGATCTTAGTTGATTGCTGTTCCCTTTGGCTAATATTAAGCTGTAGTTTTGGTATGCAATTTTGATATATATACTTTGTCAATGAATGGCTTATAATATTTCTAACTGAAAAGTACAAGGCAGAAATTGTTTCTACTACATCTGTCATACTTGGAGAATATTTTATTAATCTTAGTTTTTGGATATTGATTCTATTTGTGGTATGGTTCCATTGGTGTACCTCCGCACAAGAGTGGAATGTCTTTCCTTTACAGAAAGCATATACTCTTAGCATAATTGGTTCATGAATAGCCTTTAGATTTGTACCAAATATAAAAGCACGAATTGATGACTTGGGACTGTTTGGTGTATGCAGGCTGTTATCATCATTAACACAGGCTTTGCAAAGCTCTGGTGTAGATTTGTCCCATGCCAACATCTCTGTGCAAATCAATCTTGGCAAACGAGTGGGTAACAGAAGAGCTGCAATGCCTAGTTTTAAGGTAATGATTCACATATCAGAAATTGCTTTGGTTTGTGACTGTTGGACCAAATATGGAAGTCACCCAAAACTCTTCCCAACTGCAACTTCTCTAATTAAGCTTAATGTACATGTTGATATATCATACATGTAATGACAGGATAATTTGATTCCTAATAAAAAAATATCTTGTTTTACTTGGGAACTTTCTTTGGATCAAAGAAAAAACAACTATGCAAAACAAACGTATTTGTTGTCTGTGTAGAGTATCATAAGGAATTTTAAGGGTAAGATAAATAAGAGTTGGAGCATTTGGATTTGAATCATAAGTTGATAACAAAATGGAGATTTTGCATTTTGCTAAGATTATTGATGTATGTTTCCAACTAATCTAAAAGCCCTAGTAATCTGTAAGGCCAAGATAAAGGCACATATGGAGATATAGTTAGTCAGTGCAAAGGTTTCTGGCTGGATCAATTTGTCATCTCAGACATGTTTTATTATAGTTTTCAAACAAATTAAATCTCCGTTCTTGAAATTGTGATTATATGACCAATTTTGACTTTGATCATATCTTTGCTCTATGATTTGTAGGACCACGATGACCCTTCACCAGCTAACAGAGCACTTGATAACTTGAGGATTGGGAGTAGTGGAGAGGAATCTGAACACTTGTCTAAGAAGCGGAGATCCAACGACAGTTAAGAGTTGTGTGGGCTCCGGGCTCCGGAAGCTTTCATCTTTGGTTTTGGCACAATCATGCTGATGGATTCCAAAGATTAATGTACATGCTGCTCTGCCCGAGCAGTTTACCTGGACAGATAATAACTGCTGGGGTATTCTTTCATTTGTGTTTCAACTTTGATGGAGGAGGCTTCAATACAAATCGAGAAGCCGCTTTTGCTTCAGGCTTCCGTCAGTATGGGTAGTTTTTCTCTTCCTTGTAACAAGACTTCACTATTTATAAGGTACAGGAGATGTGTTCTTGACTGTATTCTTGTGTAGCGCTCCTTAGTTACCGGCTTGTGAGTTTTCACGTATTCAATTTGTATTCCCTGATTTCAAAGACCAAATTATTGAATGAAATCTACATTGTATCTCATGATAAAACTTTGGAATGGATGGATAATTTATATTGGCATTGATTTGAGCTATCATTTGTAGGATAATTTAGATTTATCTTATGTTTGACAGGTTTACTATTTAGGTGTTTGTAATCTTTTGGATGTCTGGGTGCCATTATTGTTTAACCATTGTGATTATAATTTGGTATATCATGGATAATGCCCGGTTTATGTTATCTCTTTTTTTATTTTTTGAAGGGAGTTAATTTCATTATCACTCAAAACACTTGAATGGCTATTGTGTGTTGGCATACCATGCGCATGTGGTGCCTTTGTGAATCTACACTTTTTGTGTGTTCTTTTGCTTGGGGTGAACTCAACTAATGTGTGAGGATCATAAACCGGTCATTATTTTCATTTAAGATGGTGGGGTGAAAGTAATGTTTATCTTTTAATAATTTCTATTATCAAATTGTTTTTAATTACTTTTGCAAATTTATTGTTGGTTAGAGATATTGGAGAAAACCAATGGATAAAGAAAAGACAATTAATTCTGTGAGAAAAACGGATTGTCACAATTAAATCCGATAATAATTGGCTTTTAAAACTTACAATTGTTGTTGTTTTAAAAAAGTAGAAAAGGAGTGGCTACCGAAGCAAATGTAATATTCTTGTTGTCTTTTTTCAAATGAGCAGCCATAACCATTGCGAGTAAGGTCAGATGGTAGCATCAGAATGCAATAAACACCAACTAGGGATATAAATGAGTCAAGCCGAGATGAGCTGAAGCCAAGTTGAGTTTGGCTCAGCCCAAAAAAAAAAACAGCTCGGGCTCGGCTTTAAAGAAGATACTGAGCTTGAAGTTTAGTCTCCGAATAACATAAAAGATCAATAGAATAAACACTACAATTGGATGCAGAGCTCAGATGGGCATTTACAGTCCATATGCTGTGGAGCCAACATATTTGTTGCTTGTATGGGGTTAGTTTTGCTGTTACTTGAATTTTTCCGGTGAAATGATTTTGCATGTTTTTATTTTAGATTGAGTTTAAATATTATATGTTGGTATGTCATGCAAATATGGTGATTTTGTGTGAATTTCATAGTGTTAATACGGATTGAGAATTGAAATTACACATAAAATATATATAACAATATAGCTAAAGTGTGAGGGTTCAGAAAAAAAAAATCTCAATAGAGGAGCATTCACTGGTCACCATTCTTATTTAAGCTGATAGGATTAGAATAATATATCAATTTATTCCACAACAATTTACTTGTTTAACATTTCAATTGTTAGATCATTTTAATGGTTAATTTTCTCAAATTTATTTTTAGTTTGAGATATTGGAGAAAATCAATGTATAATAAAAAAAAATGCAAAACAAAATTTCAATATTTCAATATCTTGATGGGCAAATCCTCAATCTTGATAAATTTAGGACCTTGAGATCTTGATCAAGAAATTCTTAATTTTGATTGGAACCATTGTATTCTCGATATCTTTGACATAATAAGTTCTCCTTACTTCATTAAATATATCTAAATGGATGATTCTAAAACTGTATTTGAAGAAGTTTTATTAGGCTTTATTCTTCTTGGTTTATGTAGTACAATAATTGTATTTGTTGCTTTATATATACCTCCGATCTATTGAATTTTTACTTGGGGATTCTTAATTGATCTTTCACCCTAGATGACATTGAAATAAAGTTTCACAAAAAGCTTCTAAATTGTAAAGACTAGCATGCACTTCCTAAGTTTTGTGGCAGCGGGATCAAACAAAAAGAGATCTTAAAGAAAAATAAGAGATGTCAAATATTGGAGTAATAACATATTGACTTGTGTTTGTAATGCAAATTTTTCTGATGTGTAATAGATTGAAAAATCATTTATCTATTGTCAAGTTTTCTATTTTATGTTGTTTTATTTCTTCTAATGTTCTAATGCTAGTAAGGCGTTCATTTTAAGCTTTAGAGTGATAATAATCTTACTTACTATAAAGGAATACAATATCATATCAAACTTTAAAATTGAGATAATCATTCAAATACTTTTATCTCTTTATTTAAATAATCATTCAAATAGTTTTATCTACTTATTAAAAATATTTCATCGAAAATGAGATGAAATCATTGGATTGGCCACCAACTAAAATAAAAAAAAAATCAGTTAGCATTCAACTCAATAAATGATGGATTAATCAAATTAGTGATTTTTTTTATTAAACACATATTAAAACATAATTTAATATTTCAACATTTTTTGAATCTCTTTAAAACACATAATTTAGGATATTCGAAATATGAAAAAGTATTAAATTATGTTTAACATGTGTTTAATAAAAAGCTATGACTAATTTTACTATTTCATCTTTTGATGAGCTAGATGCTAGTTAGATTTTTAATCTAATTAGTAGTCTACTACTAGATCACTTTGGTGAACCATGGACTGCGTGGTTCATCTAATTTTATCACATCCAAAATATAGTTTAAGGATTTGATCCCATCCTAGTAGATTGTATAATTGAATCTGATTGAATTTTCTCAATTTCACACTATCAAGATTACACAACTCACTAAAAAAAAAAAAATGAAGTCGCAGACTATATAATTATAGAACTGAGAATGATGGGCTATATATATAGATCTATAATTTTATTATCAAATTTGACACAAAGCAAAATTAAATTCATGGCATGCACATCATTAGAACATGATTCAAAATTCTAAAAATATAAAAAAATATAGTCCTATGCTCTGATACCAATTAGAAGAATTATGACATTAAAAATTACAATGAAATAATATTTGAAATTTTTCTAAATAACATGTCATAATAGGCAACATGTATAATATGATGTGCATTACATACTTGAAATAATTTGTGTCTTATATAAAATAAAATAAGTGTATCTTAAATTCAATGGAAATAAAACCCTTGTGTACCTAGCAAGATTGTCAACTAATAAGTCGTTTAAGTGCTTGGCTTGTTTCTCATAATATCTAATTTAAATCCACTTCAAAACCCATCATCATACCTCTCATAAATCTAATCCTAACTAGTAGATGAGAAAGAGAGAGAATTGGAAAAATGAGAAAGCAAATTATTTGTTAGCACTTATTTTTGATAGTGTTGCAAGTACAACACATAGACAAACTTATCAAATTTATGGAGAATTTTGGATCAATCCCAATTTTATTTTCTCTTTTAGCCTCTTTGAAAAGTTGTCAGCTCCTTGTTTTAGTCAATCAACCTATTCATGTTGACACCACTTTGTAAAATATCAAATTTACACTCTTTTTTCTAGTGTTCTTCTTCCACTAAGTTTCATCCTCTGTCTCATCTTTTTTTTTCTCCACCTTAAAATTTTATCCCATCTTCATCTCTATCGGTGCTCTATTTTCTTCCTCTCCTTCCATCCCACCTCCTTCTTCTCTAATCAATTGGTCTCACTTTCATTTTCAAGAGAATAATCCCTTCACTGATAGTGATAAATAGAGATAGTGTTAATTATTTTGATAGTGATATAAAAAATAAACAATTCAAAATTAAATACTAAATCAGAAATTATTGAATATTATGTTGAATAATATGCAATTATAAGAGATAAATATTAAAACCTAAAACTAAAATTATAATTAATTTATGTTAATATTTTTAGTGAACCCCAATTAAATTAAGATTGACCTGATCCTATTCGATGAACTCCAAGTAGACTCGATGGGATTTGATCTCATTTAGAATTAAAATTCGAATGGAATTCAAATTCCACAAATCAAGTATGGATTTATATTGTAATTCAACACTATATAAGAAGGTTATTTGTGCCAAAAGTAGTATGAGATGCAATCCTATTTTCTTGAAAACTTTCATGAAAAATCTCACAAATTCTCTCTCCTTTTTTTAGATTATTAGAATTTAAGGTTAGTGTATGATGATTCTCTTAAAACTAGTTTAGTTGGTAATGGATTTCATCTTCATTGAATGTGAAGCATGCTTATTTTATTTTATATGAGATACAAATTGTTTCAACCATGTGGTGCATATTGTATTTAAATTATATGTGATATCTATACGATTTTAATTTATGACATAATTTTAGAAAGTTTTAAAATATTTATTTATCGCAGTTTTCATGTCATAAATTTTTTTAGTTGATATCAATGTCTAGGATTGGATGTTTTCATGTTCTAAGGATTTTGAATCATAAGATGAATATGTGTATATAATGAGTTTTTTTTGGTTTATTTTCGGATTTGATGATTGTTTGTATTGTGAGACAATATAATAATATTTGGATTATCCTCGATGCCATTATCGAGTGATGATAATTTTATAAGTTGTGTTTAAATTATTCACATGATAACATTAACATGAGACGATAATATGTGTATAATCTGAATTAGAATTATTAAACTTATTATTGTGAGATGATGACACTATTGAACATGAAGCTATATTTGTAAGATATTTAATATCAAAATGTTTAATGGATATAAAATTATTGTATACTTTTTTAATATCATATTATCACATACTAGATTTTTTTAATATAAAAAATACTGTATGACATCATGTATTGTTTTATTATTATAATTGTTATGAGATATCATAAAATAAAATATTGTATGGTTCATGTTTATTATTAAAATTTGATATTAGATATCATTAGATTGACACATGAAAACTGTAAAAAATTATATGGCCAGAGATGTCTAATATATATGAAATAAGATGTCATAACTTGAAAAAGTTCTTAAAATTTATCAAATTAAAAATAAAATTTAATTATGGTTAAATCTTCTGTGGTCTTCCATTGTTCATGATTATTGAGTATTGACGGTTTGGTGGATAAATGACTTACCATAGTGCCCAATTATTTATGGTTGATATCGTAATTATAATGAGAATAGTGTGAATGAGCTTATTCAGTAGAGACAATATAATCAAAGTAGAAATTCTCATTAATCAAGACATATTTCATGATGGTGGATCTGATTTGACTTATAATAGTGTGTCACATGCCAAACCAAAAGTACATATATTTCAAAAGGCTAAAAAATAGAATCAAATATTATAAATTTCTGATGAATATGAGTTATTTGTCATAAAGAAAATAAGTGAAAAGATTGCTATCATCCATATAAAAGATGGTGTTTTGAGTCACATACTAAAGTATAAATTTCATTTTAGAAGATTCAGGTTCTTGATGCATGCATGTTAATTTTGTTATATCTAGAGGGTTGATATAATTTGATTTGATTGCATGTGGTATGTAGAATTAAAATGGTAAAATTATTTTATATTTGTAACTATTGCTGTAAATTACATAATACGTGCTATACTTTTATACCTCTTTTAATTGCCAAGATTGTAACTTTCAATCCACTTGATGAAAAAGTTTGAAAAAAGAGAAATTGGAAGATATTAATTCTATTGATTAGAAAAGAAAACTCAGTATTGTACTTATAGTTGATGTTTTTAAATTTGTCTTGATCACTAAATGATCACAAAATTCGCCTAATGAGATTTAGAGATGGGATAAAACTAATAATATAATAAAATATTATATATTAGTTTTTGTCCCAAATGCAATTCAATATAGATATTATAAGATAAAAAATATGAAAAGAGATAATAGATAATATCCAAAGTATATTTGGAAATCAGTCTTATCACATCCCAAATCAAGATGTAATAGACACCATATACTTGTTTACACAACAAATATATAAGATAGTCTTGAACAAATATAAAATTATCTTACATATGATCATACTCTTCTAATAAGATTCACAACTCATGAAAAAGTTTTTACACAAGTATATATAACATTTTCCACAAATATTGTCCATATATATCCTACATCCTCTAATAGTTATTTCAAAAGCTAAATTTCTAACATTTGAACACAAAAAAAGTCCCTAAAACATGGAGTTAAGGATTACATATAGCCAAAAAACTCAAATCAACATTAAAACATTCTATATAGATACATCCAACTCTCGTATGAGAAAAAAATCTAAGAAAATCTAGTAATGTATCATATATCTCAACCCTAGGTAAATTCCTAAGATCAAAATTTATAAAAAAAATGATTGGTTTCATATTAAACTAACATGTTTATATATATTATACATACAAATAAGATTAAACTCAACAAAAATCATCAGCACATAGTGCAAGAGTTTATATTCAAGAAGCCTTAAAATAAGTATTCTCTCAAATAATTACAAGACAATGCAAAAGGAGTAAAATTAATGTCTCCAACATGAAATGAGACACACATGGCCCAAATCACAAATATAGATACAATTGAAATGAATGACTGAATCACAACATGAGGGCATCCCAAAGAGCACCATAACATGAATATGTTTTACTTTGATGTCCGCAGATGACAATAAAATTAGTTTTTCACGATAGCACATATATATCGATATTACCATTATTAATTATAATAAAATTAAATTTTTGAAAAATCTTAATTATTGAATATTTTATTTTTAAAATTTTTTTAAAAAATATATCTTAATTATTAAAGTTTGAAGATTAATTAAGATTATGTGTGACTTACGTGAGTTGAAAAATTTTCCTGAGTTTTGATTTTTGGACAATTTGGTTGAAAATCAAAATTCTTGGAATCAAAAATTTTATTTTACAAAAATTTAAAGATTTTAATTTGCATGACTTGATTTTCCTGAAAAACAAATATGCTCTTAGATCTAAGAATTCCGAACAAATTTCTAAATGCAAACCTGTCTTGAATTCTCAAAACTATTTTGAGAATTTAGAATTATTTTGAAATAGAATTTAGAACAATTCTTACTTTTAATATCTATTTTAGAATAAGTTTTCAATTCATATTTATCATAATTCAGCTATTTTCTATTGCCATTATTTCAATTTTCCAACTATTTTCTAAAATTTTTACATATTAAATAATATTTTTTATTTGAAATTGTTTAAGCATCCACCTAGACTACATGCATATCATCTAGATAGTATATAAATCCCTAGCCACCTAAATTCGGTTGTCGCTTTTTAAAATCTTGCATATGATAATAATTGGTAATGGATGTATAATTCATATTGACATTGGTTTTGGGTTTTATTTACAGTTGCATCTAGAAAAAATTGGTGGTTGCAATATACTTTGCATCCTGGTTTTGATTTATCTCATATTTTAAATAAATTTTGCTTATTTGTGTTTACTTTTAGTGTAAAATTTTTTTTTGACAAAACTATTGAAATAATTATGATTGTTTATATCTCCCTTAAATTTTGATATATCATGTATATTATATATTTGATTTGATTTTTTCTATACGGGGCTAATCTTACTTTTATTCATGTTTTCTAGTGAAAGGCATGAATAACTATTGAATGTTGGTATATCACACACATATCGTGGCTTGTGCAAATTTCACATATTGTTGATATAAAATGGAAATGAAAGTTACATTATTACATATAAGATGATAAAATTATACTTTCTAAATGCAATTGAAATGTGAGGGCTTTTAAGCATGAACTACTTTCCATCTTTATTTGTCCCAGTGCAAGAACAAAATAATTGTGTCAATATATTCCACAATAATTTGTCTTTCAATATATTTGTAAAAAAAATTTATTATTAAGTTATTATATTGATATAATTTTCTCAAATTTTTCTTTTTTTGTTTGAGAGATTAAAGAAAACCAATGAATAAATCAATAATGAGAGTGAAAATAGAAGGATAGTATCTTGATCCACTAATTGCAAGTTCTAAAATTTGGTAAAGGTTGACTATTGGTAGTAATTATCTGTGTTAGGCTGATCACGGGAGTGATTTGATAGATGTTGATAAGCTTTTAGATTTTGTTATCATATTTTTAGCTTTGTTTGTATCTTATTACTGTTACTTTTTCTTGTTATGTTGTTAATAGAGCTAATGTTGGTTGGTTGATTTCTTAACTTTTTTTTCTTCTCTATATAAAGGGTTTTATATTAATATATTTTAAGAGATAAATCAATTTGATTCTTTCTATTTCTCTAAAAAAAAGACATCTATGATCTTGTCTTGAAAAAGTGGGCAAAACAAAAATTTGGGAGGGAGCAAATAAGCATTTTTTTATTTTAAATAAAATTATTGAACTACAAGAGATTGAATGTAGGAGCGGTCTTTCTACTAAGCAGGAATCCAATTATTTAAATTTCTCTCTCAATTTTAGCTATATGCAAGTCTTCAAGGAATGTTTTTGATACAAAAATCATATTTGCAATGGATTCAATTAGGTGATAAAAACATCAAATTTCTACAACTCCAAAGTTTGGCAATAAGGCAATCTGATTATATATATTCCATGGTTTGAAGTTTCGATCGGAATGTTTCAGCCTATACTTTCAGTTTTGATTTTCAAAAAAATATATTATTTATATTTATATATTATATTCTTATTACAAATCATAATTAGTATAATGGTTAAGGCTTTAAACTTGGATTAAGGTGACTTGGGTTTAATTCTTGGTCTTTACAATTTTTTCATATTTTAAGTAATTTTTTACCAACAAAATTCATTTAATAATTTTCACAAATATGTATATGTATATCAACTTTTTTCCCTTTTTAAAATTTTTTTATATTTTAAAATTTAAAATCAAATTTTAGTAAAAAATAAAAAATATTTGACCAAAATCAAAATAGACTAAAACGACCAAAATAATATCGATATGATTAAAACATATTGATTTCAGTGAGTATCAAAATCAATCTCAAAACTGATACTTAAAATATTAATATATTCTATTAATGATTACTAAGAAAATTTTCTTACTAAGCAGCAACTCTTGATAATCATTGCAAGAATTATTTTCAACAACTTTGGGTTAAGCAACAAATTGAGCACATTACTTTACTTCCCACAAATGCAATATTTTTGAATCTATGAAAGCAAAAATTTGTTCTATCTCCACATATTATGAAATTAAGTGGGCAGCTTTTTCTTTGGGAGCTCATAAAATACTTGCTCCTAATGAATATCTACATATGTTTTATTGAACATTCTAGCCTTCTACTAGTAGTCAACTTATTCTAGAGGTTAGGAACTTTTCCTTAACTAGAAAAACGAAGCTTGCTTAAAGTAAATCCTCTGTTGCCTTGATCTCAAAAAAAAAATGTCCAAATATTCTTATTGATTGTAGGTCAATAAGATTATGTAACTTTATGAATCCCAAAAAATAATAGCCTCCGGGACTCTAGCAGAAATATTGAATATTACAATCATCCTCTCATTCCTTGTGAACAATTTTTGGTTAGTTATTTTATTCATAATAATATAATTATAATCCATGAAAGTACTCATACATTTCATGCTGCTTCTGCTAACAAGCCTCTTGTGGCAATTAAGCTTGACCTTGCCAAAACTTCTAATAGAATTTATTGGTCTTTAATTGAGAATTATTGTAGGTTTTGGTTTCTCATCAATTTTCATTGATTGGATTACGTAATGCATCTCGACTATCTCTTTCTTTATCTTGATTAATGATGTAAGAGGATATTAGTTCAGGCCTTTTACAATTGTTTATCAAGGGAATTGATTGCACTATTATATCTTTCTCATACATGCATAGTTATTAACTAATACTTAACCATGAATTGGCTATGGAGAACATCGATAGCATTGTTATTGATTTAGCTAATAAGAAAATATGTCATATCTCCTATGCAGATGATTTTCTAGTTTTTACTCCGACTAATTTTCATAATGATCTTTATAAGGCTTTCACTCTCTTTTAAGATATCTTCATGTATTATACAACTATGTTAGAATTACTCAGCTTTTACCCAATTCTACCTCAAGCATTTCTTTCAATTTTATGTTAGCCAAGGATGCTTCTAAACATCTTATGAAGTACCTTATTACTCCTTGGCAAATGGCTCCTATTTGGAAAACCAATATCTCGAATTAAATCATTTGTTTGGGGTTATGATGCATAATTATTTCTCATTTTGAATTTTCTGTAACAAAGAAATTTTATTGGTCATACTTTATGCTATTTTTGTTGTTGGTAAAGAGAATATTTAGTATGTTCTATTTAATGTATTTATGTGGTCAAAATTTGGGATTTCTTGTCTTCTACATACGACTTCTCTTTTGGCATTCATACAATTTTAGATCTTCTTTCTTTTTCCAAATGTCTTGCCATATTTTCTTTGGCTCATTGTGAATTTTTAAGGCCCTAGGCTATTTTTACTAATGTGGTTGACTTGCAAAGAGAGGTGTAAAAGATAACATAGTCATCAGCCTATTGATTTTTTATCTACCATTATGGTTGTTCACTAGGATACTCATAGTTATTATAGATGGTGCCTTTTCATATCGATTTAAAGTTGCAAGAGTTGGGTGGGTGATTATTGGTGGTGATAAAACTTTTTTTGAAGTTGAGCGCAATACAATTAGAGTCTTTTTTAATCTACATACAGAAATGTGTGTGATTGGTGTTGTTATTGACATATTGGTTGATTATTGATGATAATAAAGATATTCTTCAAACTGAGTATAATATAATTGAAGTCTTTCTAATCTATTTGTCAAATTTTGTGTCATTGGTGTTGTTATTGATATATTGATTGTTTATTGATAGAGATAAAAAAAAAAAAAAAAACTCTTGAAGCTAAGCAAAATGCAATTGGTCTCTTCTAACTTACATGCAGAATTTTGTACCATTGATGTTGTTATCAACATGTTGGATGCATATTCTTCATGATATATTTCTCTTTATTTATTGTTTCATAATTTCTGACATTGCCAATGGAGTTTTAACTCCACCTTATAAGTTTTTGGGGATTGCTATGTAAATTAGACATGTTACTAGACTTTTTTTTCACTTAACATTCGAGTTTATAAAGAATGAACTAAAATAGTTTGACTGAAAGATAATAGTTTGACTAAAAGATAATTCGACTGGAAAAAAATAGTCAGATTTTTTTTTGACAATTGATTGCTAGTTGGACTAGTGGGGATCACTCAGAAACTATTTTTTTTTCGAAATTGACCCTATAATAATTTAATATTGACCAAACTAATTAATTTTTAAAATAATTTAATTTAATAACAAATTAAAATAATTAATTGTAATTTTTTTGTTAAAAAATAACTAAATTTTTAGTTTAATTATCTTTTTAGTATTTGATTGTTAGTTCGACTAGGATTAAGGCTAATTTTAATTTTAATTTTAAACTAAATGATGTCTAAGGATGCATTTAGTTTAAAATTAGGATCAAGATTATTCTGTCTTGACCGACATATCATTCAAATACAAAAAAGATAGTCAAGCTACCTTTACTTTACTTTAAAAAGCTAAATTACCATATTATCTTTACCTTTATTCATTCAAATCTTAATAAATAATATATCTAAGGGCATAAAGTTTAAAAAAAATTTAAATCATTTATTAGCCAAACTAGTATTCAAATACTAAAAATTTAATCAGACTATTTTTTTATATTTTAGTTTTAATTTTAAGTTTGATCTTGACTTTAATTTCAAATTAAACAGTGCCTAAAACTTCACTATCCCAACTAATTGGCTATTTAGAAGTTGAGTTGACAATATATGGTTTTTGGGTTATTGGCGGAGCAACTTTTCATGGGAACTCAAAATTTACGTGTTTAATGTGATGTAATGGTTGTAAACTGTTTTGTTTTTTTTTAAAAAAAAATTACGATGGTTCTTGTGAAAAAAGGTCAATTTCCATCTTTTTTATTCTGATTTCGATGCAAGATTGTCCACATCAGATTAGATTAAACCGATCTGGTTCACGGCAAAGGGCTTAAGGCCACACCTGATTGAGGGCTCCAAATTTATCTCCAAAAGCGGTACTAAGGATGGGCAGAACTCGGTTTGAACCGAAACAATTGACAAGATTGTGTATATTGGATTAGATTAAATCGGTCTGATTTACAGTAAAGGATTTAAAGTTGCACCTAACAGAATACTAGAAGTGAGCAGAACTCGGTTCAAACAGAAACAACTGGTCTAATAGAATAGAAGCAATTGATAACCGATTTAATAAAGCTGAAAAATATAATTCGGTTCGATTTTTACAGTATTTTTATTCAGTTCGGTTCAATTTTAAGCTAGAGATTCGGTTTAAGGTCGGTTTCCCCATTTCCCAAGTTCGGTTTCTCCACCCCCGGCCCCGGGGAATTGGGCTCTCTGCTCCACGATTGAGGAACCGCCCTGTGCTCTTTCCCTCAACGCCGACGACTACTCTAGCGAGTTATCTCCCACCTCTCCGCCCTCTTCCTCAACTGTGACAACTGCTCCGACGAGCTCTGCACCAGCTCTCCGTCCACCTTCTCCTCCAATTCCTTCTAAGGCTCCAATCCCTCTTCCAATCCCTCTTCCCTTTCTTCTTTCTTCTCGCTCTACATCCTCAACTTTGGCTGGAACTCGCGGCAAGGCACCGGCTCCCTTGATCGCGGATCTCATGCTCCTTTCGAAGCTCTCACGTCTCGGAGCTCGGCTCGCCGGCAGAGCCAGGAGAGGTGCTAAACGTACTCTCCTGATCTTTCTTTCTCCAACTTTCTGATCATTGTTTTGAATTCACTATAAATCTTTGTTTAGTTTGTGATGAATCCGTCAATGGTGTACTTCATTGATGTGTTTCTTAGTTATAACTCCATGAGTTTGCGTTTAAGTTTGAACTCTGGCTTTGGATGGATTAGCTGATTAACGCTGATTTTGAATGTTAAGTGCTTTGGATTTGTGTTCTGGTCTTCTTGGCTGGTGATCTGGATTGCCATGGTTATGTTTTTGAAGTTGAGTTTTTTCTGATTGAAGATTATGTGAAGAGGTAGATCACCTTCTCAGCTGCACATTTTGTTTCATTACGTGCAATTGATGTAAATGGCAATGTTCATTGTCAACAGTTTGAAGTCTTTGATGTGCAGTTGTTCCAGAGTTTATTGTTTAGACTTTATTTCTGTCTTTGTCTCTCAATATATCTCTTTGTGTACTTAGGGTCTCAAGGCTTGCTACATAATGGAAGCTCTATGTACCAAGCATCTGATTCCTCCTTGGTGGGACGATTTCCCATTAGTAGAAGAGATAGCTACAGAGGGAATTTCAAGTGTTATTTACCCATGGTCAGTAACATTTGACAGGGTATCTGGAGTTGTCCTTTCTTCCTGATTAACACTGATGCATCTAATTTGTAACTCTATTTGACATTAGCTAGTTTGCATTCAAGTTTTTGTTCTCTATGAATTTTTTCAGTTTTCGTTTGTATATGGAAAATTTGTTTGTCAGCTCACAGTTATGTGTGAACCCCTCTTTTTTCCTTGAAGGTTTTTATATCAAAATAACAATTATTCCATTTTATAATCTTCAACTCCTGTTTTTGCAGAAGAGCCATCCTATCTCTACTGCATCTTCTGATAAAGCTGATGATGATGGAAGTGGGCAGAAAGATAAGTAGGTTACTGATTTTTTTTTGTTCTTTTATTCATTTTATTATTTATGTGTTTGATGTTGTTCTTTGTTAAAATGATTAACTTACTTTTTAGATGGCTGATACCACTTATTTAGTTCTGTTTATCTCTTTCCTTCATGGGTTTACTAAGTTTTAATGCTTAAATCCTCTGACAACTTGCTTTTCATCTTTCTGAATGGGATGCACTGTCTTTGAGAGGCTGGGTCTGATGATATCGTCTGGTTAAAGAGCTTCGATGCCACATGCTAGACTTCTGCTTTCTTTTTTATTAACAGCTGTTTGGTGGTGATAATTGTTGTTCTGTACTGTTGTCTGGTCATGTATCTTCATGAATTGTTCACTCTTTTTGTTTGAAAAGTATCTTTTCCATGTGATAGTTTTTTTATCAAGTACTTGAGTAAAACAAAATAATGTTTCACGTGTTAAGTGATGCTTCTACTGTCATCATTGGTAGTTATATAGATGAAATGTCTTGAGTTCATACTCCAATACTTCGTCTGTTGCTATTGTTTTGTCGGCAGTGAGATACATGCTTTCTTCCTGCTAGAAGTTTGATTCAAGTTATTTGCCTAATTGCCGAGAAAAAGTTTCTTCATTATATGTGTGGTTATATTTGTAGAATATCCGTGACATTTGTAGACAAAGATGGTAATGAAAAGCATATCAAGGTTCCCATTGGGATGTCAATGTTGGAAGCTGCTCATGAAAATGACATAGAACTTGAAGGTCAGTCTTCCTTCATTGTTGATTTATGAAATTTGGGATTGTGATTTAGTGAACATTGTATATGTCTAAATTATTGTTTAATCCAGTCCTCTATTCATACAACAAACTCTGGTCGAGCCTCAAATGGTTTGGATAAGAGGCCTGATTTTTTACTATATTCATTGTTATCACTATGATGAAGAAAGCCACATTATATGAGAGTCATAATGGCGGTGAATAAATGTTCTTAAGAATTTAGGGCGTGTTTAGCAATGAATTAAAGAGGAGGTTAGTGTCTCCAATGCCCCAAACACAGGTTAGTGGCACAGATTAATTTAAATTAGTCCGGCCACTTTTAATTTGTGTTTTAGTAAGCTACCAAAAACAAGTTAGTGGTACATATTAACTTAAGATAATCTATGTCAATTTAACTTGTGAACACAGGTTAAATGTGATATATGTCAGATTTGTATTAACTTGGCTTAAGAAACAATTAGTTTCTGGATTCTGCAAGTATATATAAGTAAACAATAAAACCCCTAGGTAGGGAAAATCTGGTGATTCTTTCATTCACAAAGATCATGTTTATAGGAGAGAGAGGAAACAACTATCATACAATTTTACTATACCTAGCAACAAAAGAAAAATCAAATTTCTGCGTCCCTGGCCCCCATTATTTAATTTTTTTTATACTTCTTCCACTTGAAACAACCATGAAACTATTTGAAAGCAAGATAAAATGCTTCTGCTTCGTGATTCTGAATTTGAAGTATATGCGGTGAAAATTGACTTAATGAACTGCAGACACAGCTAACATTAACTGCCGTACTGGAATGTCACACACATGTGTGTGTGTGTGTGTGAAAATCTCCAACCCAAATTGGAAGGCTGATCACCTCAAGGAGAAGCCACTTACTTAGCAAGGGATAACAATGATATACCAGAAGACTATATGTAACTTTGATCACCTGTATCTTTTGCAACCTGCATCACTTTCTTTCCTATTATGTGCTCCCCCTAGAACAAAATATTAGAACTAATTATCATCGCACGCCACATAATTTTGTGAGGAACAAGAAATGAGTGTATATTCAGCTAAACCAAAAGTATTTTGCACTTCATCTGACGGATGCTTAAGTTTCTCATCAATGTTTCTGTTGATTTGTTGTCAGGAGCTTGTGAAGGATCACTTGCATGTTCTACCTGTCATGTAATTGTTATGGTATGCTTCTAGTGGCTAGTGTATATCCTGCTTTCTCTAGTCATTACCTTTATCTATTTTAGCTTTAAAGAATTCACTGAACACAATGCATAATATGTTTAGCAAATTTCTATTAGGGTGTCGACTATTACAACAAATTAGAAGACCCAACTGATGAAGAAAATGATATGTTGGACCTTGCATTTGGGCTCACACAGACGTAAGTTTTACTTTCTGTTCGATGTCCTTTGAACTTGCATTTTAAAATTGGATTTAGCTTCTAAAAATCTTTTGCAGGTCACGACTTGGTTGTCAAATAATTGCAAAGCCAGAACTTGATGGTATACGTTTGGCATTGCCAGCTGCTACTAGAAATTTTGCAGTTGATGGGTATGTACCAAAACCACACTGAGTGTATTTTTATTTACGTTGAGCGTCAAGAGTTGCACATCATGGCAGCCTCAAATTTTGTAACTTATAGTGTGTTGTCAATTTAATAAGACATTCCAATCTCGGAGCAGAATGGATCCTCTCACTCCCGCACCACAGTGAAATAATGATGAAGATTAATGTTGATCTTTTGAGTTACCTTTTTTTTTAATGTATTCCTCTCTGGTACAACAACTTTATACTGCTGCTATACTTGAAGGCAGGACACACTTGCAGTTCATTTTTTCAGTTAATAATCTTGCTATAAACTAGTCCAAGTTCTGTGCCTTAGCTTGTATAAACAATAGTCCAAGTGGACAGGAAAACAAACCTCCTTAAATTCTGTGAACTGTGTTTGATATCATCGTGGTAACAGAGACTGGGGAGGGATTAGTGTAGGAATATGCTAATTTATTTGTATCTCTACTTACGCTTTTGCATTGTTAGATATTTCATTTTTTACTTTTTTTGTTGTTGAATTTATATGCATCTTGGATCATGATTGCTAATACCGAAATTACCGATATTCATCCCAACTTTGCATACAATGATAATTGTTGTTGGTTTACGCTACTGTGTTGGTATGCATTCCTTAAAACCAAGTTTGGCATCATGCTGTGAAATCAATAGCATTGCTTGCTTTTGTGAAATTTCAGCTGTGGATTTCACTAGCTTTTGTAAACGTGAAGACAGCATTTGGTTTTGTTGTGAGAAGCATAGATTTCGGTCAAGGATAATTATAATTTGTGTATGCTTAGCATTTATGGTGTGGTTAAGCATCAGTGCATGAGAGGCCTTCTTCAAAAAAGTTCCCAGAATTTCCCACCAATCTGTCATATTGTTCCAACTTCCAACTAAGCTATTATTTTAAGGTGTTGCAAGAATGCCTAGATTCCAATAAAGAGGATGCCTCTTTTCAATTCTTCATCTTTGCTCTGTCAAAAATTTGATCTGAGCTGATGTTCCATTTCCATTGATATGCAACCAGCTGAACTCTTACTGCTGCGAACTTCTCAACCAGCCAGCCAACTTCAAATTTTTGAGAATTTGAGGTGTTAGTAAAACCCTGGAACTCTTGCTGCTTCAAACTTATCAGCCAGCCAGCCGTCTTCGAATTTTTGAGAATTGGAGGTGTTAGCAAAACCCTAGAACTCTTACTGCTTCAAACTTCTCAGCCAGCCAGCCATCTTTGAATTTTTGAGAATTGGAGGTGTTAGTAAAACCCACTCTCACTGCTTCAAACTTCTCAGCCAGCCAGCCATCTTCAAATTTTTGAGAATTGGAGGTGTTAGTAAAACCCTACAACTCATCTTTCTTCTACAGGTTCAGAGGAATACTTAGAGATGGTTTAAGCTGCATTTTGCTTGCTTTATTCTTGGTCTTTATATTGTCATTTCTTTTTTGTAGTTTATGTAGTACATAGTTTTCTTTTGGTATACATTATTGTACCAGTTTCTCAGGTCTATATTAATTTAAAGAATCATGGCTTTGATGTTGAGGAACAGAACACAACTGTGAAGACTTTTAGTTGATTTAGCTGTCAAATTGACATCCAATTTAGGGGCCAGAATGCACCCAGTCTGTCAGCAATTCTCTGTCAAATTCAAAGATTGGTGGTTTATCTTGGTGCAGAGACGAATCCCCAGTACGTGCTGGTAAATTGAAATCCTCTAAGCAAAAGATTATCATTTTAAAATTCTTTCATCAGTGGATAGAGTTCGGATTCCGAAAAGAGCCGGCAGTCGAGTTTTCCCATGAAATGCCATTTACTTGGATTGTTGCTTGACTTGCATGAACAAAAGGTTTTCTTGAATATTCTGGTTGAGGACTCTTTTAAGTCCATGAGATCTATTAGCACCCAAAACGCAATCAAACAACACACGAGTAAGAGCTATTTTTATTAAGCAATAAGTCATACTTTGTTAGGGCCTCGTGGAAAAACCGTCGGAAGGAAAATCAACTCATTGCATTAAGACTCATAGTTCCTAACAAAGTCTATTTCAGTATCCACCGAAAATTCAAACTCCAATATGTGATGTTCTTCTCCTTTAAAATGGGCTTCGATAACCAAACACGGACATTAAATGTCAGGTTTAATTTTGGAGCAGTCTTTGCCATTCGCACTAAGAGTAGATTCTCATCCTCTACAGCTTCTTTAGAGAAAGCATCAAGGATGGATTTTCATGTCATTGAGTGTTCAACTTGCATTCCATCCAAAAATAGATCTATATCTCCCCCATGAAATTCATCCATATACTCATAAGTCCTCAGAATCTCATCAAACTTAGATTGTTGGGGTGTTTTCATCATGCCGACCGATAATGGCTTTCCTTGTTTTGCAAGCGTGGAATGGTTGTTCCGAAGCTTAAAGTGAACTCATCTAGTTGGAGCTCCTCTCAACAGCTTTTCTGTGTTATAACAAAATCTCTTTTTTTTTTTTTTTTTGTACAACTGATGTGGAAGAAAGGAACACAAAGTGTGCCAAATGATCCTATGTCCGAATCAAATATATAAAGGAGGTGGGTTGCACCACCTAGTTACTTGAACAAACCTATAACATAGAAGCTTTACAGTTTTTTTTTTAAAAAAAAATAGATACCACAAAATCTATGAATTGGGCTAATTTTTTAAGTTGTTTTTATTTTATTATAACTATGTTGTTTTATATTTATGCCCATAGATTTAAAGATATGGGAGAAAACTAACGAAAAAAAAAAGCAATTGATATATAATCACAATCATCACTCTCCCGAACACTTAAAAGACAAATTTTGAATTATTCTTATTATGAGAATTTTTATATGCTATTGTGTTAGATGTGATAAATTAATTTCACATCAAACAATCAGATAAATAAAATTTAATATATATATATAATAAAAATATTTATATTCCATCAATTAAATTTTTGAATAATTTTTTGAATAGTTTTTGAAAAATTATGTTAACTCGATTCCAACAAATAGTATTCGAGCCGAGAGATTGAGATAATCATGATTCATCAACTATTTGAGTTTGCAGTCAGATGAACATGATTTATGACAAAAAAAATAAAAGATATTCATATAATCCGCTGAATTTAGTCCTTAAACTTGGAAATTTCTTTATGATTTCCATGAAAAGCAACATAAAGAAATTTCAATATACTGAGAATAAATGTTTCACCAATGTGTCATGATCAATCAGAGCATCCACAATAAAACAGCTTCAACTTCATCCCAATTTTCAATATGAAAACAAAGCAATGACTGAAATAGGGAAGCAGAAGGATATAAGCAGAAGAAGACAACTCATGGCTTCACATTACCTGTCGCTCGGCGGCCTCGGCGACGAGGGGCAATCGCGGCACCCGCCCAAGCAAGCACGACCCCGATCCATAGACCAAAGAAACGAGCAGAAACAAAAACACAGTGCTATCAAAGCTAGCAATGATCCCTCCAGGGGCCGGGACGGAGCCCTCCAGCAGGTCAGGGAAGATGAGGAGCACGTCGAGCGCCACGGCCTGCATCGTGTTGAACCGGACGAACCTGGAGAAGCTCTGGGGGTTGCGGACGACGGCGAAGTAGAGGGTGAGGAAGAGGAGGAAGGGGGTTAGTGGGGAAGCGCGGAAGAGAGAGAGAGCGGGGGAGAGAGGCTGAAGGAGGGGGAGGAACTGGTGGCGACCGTAGCGAGCGCCGTCGAGGAAGGGGTAGAGGTAGGAGGAGGCGGCGATGAGGCGGTCGCCGGCGGCGGGGAGGGAGTCGGGGCTCTTGGCGCGGGGGAGGAGGAGGAGGGGGCGGAAATGGGGGGCGGAGGGGGTGAGGTATGGGGGAGAGGAAAGGATTGGGGCGGCGGGGGGAGAGGGAGAGCAGGAGAGAGGAGGACATTGAGCTCGGGGATGGAATGGAACGGATGAGGAAGAAATGGAGAAAAGCCCCCCGTCTCAGTAGGCAAGATTCTTTTTTTGAAGACCAAGGAGCGACTTTGGTTCTTGAGCTCATACACAGTGAATGTTGACTTTTGTACGAAGGAATTTTTTGAGAAAAATTACCAAAAATCTCCTTTAAAATTTCAAAAGGATTAGACAACCCTTCTGTCTTTCAATATTACCAATAATCCGTCAATAATATAAACTTACAACAATAGGAATGAACACTGATTGCAATAATCATCAAATTTTATTAGTATAATTAGTCACATTTAGATATTAAATATTTTGTGTAGAAATAGAATACATGGATTATTGGTAATTTTTCTTTTTTGAGTATCAAGAAACCTACCAAATGAGATGTTGTGATATTTATTCCAAGTTATCAACAATTAAAATATTTTATAAGTAATGTTGTCAAAATTGGACTAAATATCAGGATTTTAAGTTTCAATTTTAAAATCGATTTTAATACATACCAAAATCGATACGTTTTTGGTCAAAATCAATTTATTTCGATTTTCGTCAAATTAATTTTAAATTTTTTTACTATATTTTGACCTTAGATTCAAAAAAAAAATTAAAAAATCTAAAAAAAATATGCAAAGAATTTATATAAATGTATTTTTTAAAGAATTATTAAATTAAAAGAATTTTGGATACAAAATTTCTTAAAATATGAATAAATCAAATAATGCAACTGCTAGGAGTCAAACCCAAGTTATTCTGATTGAGGTTTAAACCCTTGACTATTTAAGCTAATCACATTTAATAGCATGAATATGATATATAAAAAATCAAATAATATAGTTTTAAAGTTTGAAATCAAATTTAAAACTAAAATATTTCGAGTTAGTCCAAAATCCAAACACAAACTTAAAACTTTGCTAAATACTAAAACGAAAAACTCAAATATTAATATTTTTCAGTACAATATTTTTATTAGTTAGGTCAAACTCCACTTAGTACAACAGAAGAGAAGTCTAGGATTCCAATTTTCGCAATAGCGAGATCAAAAGATATGAATTTCTGGTTGAGGAACATGCGAAACTCCGCACCAAAACATGCTTCTTCTAAAGAAACATGTATTAATTATTAAATTATAACAAACTTGATTGATAATCTGATTGGTTAATGTTTTGATCGTAAAGGTAATGAATTTCTTTCAACATTTTTTCTAGAACCAACAAAAATATACAAAACTTTCCTAAAACATAAGAGTTATATGTATGTGAGATAGAAAGTTATTATAAAAAAATACTAAATAAGTCTCTCAAGATAGATAACAAATGAAATTTGAGAATATGAAACTTACCACTAATTAGAGTTAATATTTGAGGTTAGAAAATTTTGGGAGCTTCGATCTTGCTATAGAAATATTGAAATTTACTTATCTCCTCGAGTAAAGAAATCTAAGTTTTTTTTATAAACATTAAAACTAAAATATAGCGGTTAGTAATCATTTTTTACTTTTTTACTAAGTTTAGATTATCAAAATCGCATATGAATCTATTTTAATGATAAAAAAATTAGTCCTTAAGTTTTATTTTTTCTTGTTCCGACAACCAAACTCAAAGTTTAGACAAAATAATACAAAAGTTCGGACAACCAAATTTGCTAACAAAAAAACTTATTTTATATTTGCTAAATTCGGACAACCTAGTTGTCCAATTTGGATGATTTAATTGAGACAAAAAATTAGTATAAGCCAATATTACAATCACGATTAAATGACAATTTGATATATCATTAACTTAATTGGAACAAATATGAAATATGACAATAGAAATAATTTCAAGTTAATTAAGGTATCAAAAAGCTATAAAAATTTAGCAATCAAATCCTCGACTGGATATAAAAATAAAAATTAAACCTAATCGATTGGAGTTGATCATGTATCTTGAGAATTATTGAACTCTTAATTTTATCTTCAAACTTTATCTACAAATTATCATTCATTCCTTCATTTTCAAGTCATAACCTTTGCAAAGATTGATTCGATAAGTTTTGTTTTAAAACCCGATCTTTCATATACTTTGATGAACATTGTTAATTTTGAAGTTATTATAACTTATCAAATTTGTTAAATTCTAATTTGATTATCATTAAAATCCAAAATCAACCCTTGGAACTCAACTTCAATTATGTTGGTATAGTTGAAGTTGAATTCCAATGCATGTTCTCACATAGGGCCCTTCACTCTCATCTGTTGTCCAAAAACCCAAGTCTATTCCAGTTGTCTCAACAACTTAAAGAAGAAGATCCCTTCTTCAAATTCCGTTGTTAGATGCAGAAAAAACCCATCCATCTACCAACTTGAGCTGCAATATCCTATGGTAACATCCCATGGGCCCATCTACCAACTTGAGCTGCAATATCCTATGGAAAAAACCCATCTACCAACTTGGGCCCTTACTTGGAACATCCCATGGTATTCTATTTGGCAAGACCTTGCTTACTAACTTGAGCTGCAATATCCTTTCTAAGAATGTATCCATTAACAACATGGACATTCCTGTGCTGCTACAACTCCTCATGAGTAAATTCCATCACATCTGAATGAATCGTCTTCGAGCGGATGACTTCTTCCTCTGTTACCTTCTGGTACCCTTATGCTCAACCTTAATGTCCAAACTTAGCAACATTTGTTCATGATTGGCAGCTAAACTGCTCCTGACCCTATGCACTACGTCATGTACGCCTTCTCACCTTGGACCCTTGTCTTTCTTTTTACTGCTCTACAAAGCGGAGGACAGCACTTCTTCCCCAATCCTCCTTCGCCCCCTTCCCCAATCTCCAACCCCAACCCCACAAAGAAGGCAGAAAAAAAACTACACCACATATTATGTAATGTTGCATTGATGAAAAGTGGTGTGTTGCAATGCTCACGAACTAGCTAAGTGGCATATGGCTTGGAGCGGATTCAGACGGAGGAGGATCCAATCAAAGACACCGCTTAGCCCACGCAGAGAGGATTGGATCATGGATTGCAGTGGGGGAGATCCGCCATGGTGGCGAGACTGTTGGAGCAAACATGTGAGGCAGTGCTGCCTGACCAATCTTGGGTGCCACTTGGATAGTCAAAAAATTAGCACCAAACCTCTCTAAGAATTTTTCCTATGAAGGAGAAAAACCTATTGGGGGTTATCCAAATGGACACTACGAAAACAAGTTTCCCGATTGATGCTCATCAACAATTATGGCCATATCAAAAGGAGTGAAGCCAGACATTCGGAAAGAGATGGAAGACATGTGAAAGAGATGCAGTGTATCTCAGGTGGCTTTAGGGGATAGTAATATAACAAAATACCATCATGAATAGAATGGACAAGTCTCCCGACCCTCAAAACCAAAAAAAAAAAAAAAGACAAATCAATTTTGCTTCCATTAGAATCCAAGGAAACCAACACAAAAAAGCCCATCCCCAAATCAAATCCAATTGTTTTTAATCATATGCTAGGACAAACCGAGTCCTGAGCTTATGATTGGCAGCAACTCCGAAAGCAACAAACAAATCACGCTCTGGGGCCACCGTTGCAAGTGCTCCTCATATTTCAGCCCGTGACTCATCACTCCCCTTCATTGTTCTCGCAAATTGCAATACAATACAAACCAATACAATACTTCTCCCAACCAGCTTCAAAAGATTCATGGTATTCAATCCCGTGACTCGCGCAGCCCCGTGATTTTACATATCCTTTTGTGATTTTTGCCAGAGTACAAATAATATGTGCAAAGATCCCAAACATGCTAAATCTACGAAAAAAGTTATTAGTCCTCACCGGGTTTGGGTGACATGATACTCGTAATAAATGACAGTCTGCCATGTAAACATACGAGCTTTAAAGCCGACAACATTTATATACTCTTTTGCCTTCTTAAAAAAATAAGGCGCAAGAGTATACAAAATATCATTGATGCAAACTCTACTTTGAGTTATACCTTGTAAGGTTACATGGCAAGCTGTGATTAGTTAGATCGCGTGTCATGATTAAACCTAAAAGGAAAAAATTTGACACCGAGCAGTAAATATAGAGAGAAATCATGGAAAAATCCAGGGTATCATATTATCGAGTAACATAATTTAAATGACAAAAATTTTTCAGAAAGGAAAAGAGAGAAGCCTCCAGCAAAACCCTCCCGAACAAAATAAGCAGGTGACACTCCTAGCCCCAATTTTGAGCATTGAACATATTGCTTGCAGCTGGTATTTCTCATTCACTGGGGCTGGAAGCTCTCTTTCTTCTCACTCTTGCGCTCTATACAAACCTCACACTTATTTTCTCCAAGATCATAAATAAACCTATTTTTAATTTAATCATAAAACAAGTATGTACCAGCTGCTTCGGATAAAGCCTCTCCGCAGCCCACTGAGCACCAATAGTACCCAACCGCCACCACAGGTGCCCGTGCTGATCCCATTTTAATTAGTTGGTTCAATAAATTTACTGCAACTTATAAAGGAAGTTCTAAACAAACCGGTAGTTTCATGATGTCCATGGTTGATCAGGCAAATGGAGGCACTCCTGGGGATTGGAATAGAAGTAGTCTTCTTCCTTCGGTCTGTCTAGGATCACCACCCGCCTCCTCGGCATCCCCATGTGATGTGCATGGGCTGCTTTCACTGCAGAAGAGAAGTCATCCCAGCCCAAGGATCCATTGCTATACTGGTCTATAAGTTCAACTAAGAGCTTCCGATCCAATAAAATGGTCTTTCGGTAACCTAAATACCTGAAACATTCCACCACAAGGAAATCATTCAACAAAAATTCAAATGAAAAAATGTCTCAGAGTACAGCAAATGAGAAGTAACAAGCAAAATACCTGCGATGGCCTTCAACCACCTTAGCCATGTTTCCATCATATGTGGGAACAAAAATGTCGCTCTCCAAGGAAACCAAATAATCTAGTGCTGCCATTTGGGATGAATGATTTTGGAAGAATCTAAGATCTGAGGGTTCCAACAATGTCTCCTTTCTCACCTGTGGCATGATAGTGAAAAAACTATGTAAATAAATGAAAATGAATATTATGAGAGTACGATGAGACTGCACTATATAATGAACTAACCACATTTGGAAAAGCAGCAGAAAGACTAGCCATTCTTTTCTTTCCTCCATATATTTCTCCAGCAGCAATGTATATCTGGATACTACGACCAATATCCAATGCACTTAAAATCAAAGCAGTCTCCTCAGGTGTCAAAGGGCATAAACCATCTTTTCTTTTCAAGTCGGAATTTATAACTTTTTCTTTCCACCATGGATAAGCATACCTGCAAGATCACAAGCAAAATAAGAATTACAAGAAACAAGATGTAAATCCTTCAATAGATTATTCAGTTAAAATCAATGGAAATAGCAAGAAAATGGAAAGGAGGTGAAATCCAACCTCATTCTCGTTAACTCATCTGCCTCTTCTTGAGTGCAACCCTGGGTACAACCTGAGAAAGCCAACATGTCCATTTCATATCGAAGGTGAAGAACAAGGAATGGGCCATTCTGCCGAAGAATCCTGATCACTCTTCTCCCCAATTCTTCGATTTGAGATGTAAACCGAAGAGCATTATAATTCACTCGGCAGCGTAGTTTCTGAAGTTCCAAAGGCAGGCCATTATTAGCTAGACGAGCATCAGTTCGATTCAAGTGCAAGACCTTGTGTTTTTGTATCAAAGGTAGTATCTGCATAAAAATAAATGGCATATGGAATCATTAAGGGAGACAAGAAAAAGAAATGCCAACTATTCGTGCTAGAAGAAGGCAAAACTAACCTGATGAACGTAGTATGAAATGTCTGACCAACTAACTGGTGGCATTGAATGGACCATTCCTAATTCTACCTTTTTCTTTAGCCTTGGAGGTAGCTCCTTTAATATCCGAACTTCATCTCTCAATGAGGTAATGAAATGCTCAACATCAAAGATGTCTTGAAACTCACTGCCATAACAAAGTATTTCAGCTATATTTTATACTTGAGAAATAAAAAAAAGTGGAATATATTATTACAAGAACAAAATTAGTGATATTTCTAGCTTGGTGTTCTTGAAAAAAAAATTGTAAAACAACTCACACCTAGGATCAGCCCAGAAAGAAGTTCTGTCCAACTCTGGTACTATAAGTGTCACATTCAAGTATCTTGCAATAGTAACCATATCACATATCTACAAAACAACATCAAAAATTAACCATGTAATGTTTATTGACAGCAAACATATATGCTGTTGAAATTCCCGAAAATGACAGAACCAAATGCATGTTCAAATTGCTTACAGCTGCTCGCATCTGATTAAGCCCACCATTACAGGAAACCATTAAATAGCCATTATTTTTATAGATCCCTGTCCAGAAAGATCAAAGTCAACCAATCAGAAAATCACCTCCCAAATTCAGGATAAATAGGTCAACACAAAATAGAGTTCAGAGGGTTGTTTTAAATGCATGTAGAACTGTTGAAAAAAGTATCAACCATTTGCAATACAGCTGGATGGAGAAATGGTATGGGAAACAAAACTCTCTAAAAATCCAGCTACTGGCAGAAACTACACACTGAATAGAAAAGGTATATCCATTCTAGAGGATGCTTGTTACTTATTTCCTAGTAGTGGTCCCTATCAAGTTTACTCGTAATGTCCCACCTTTCTACATTGAAATGTTCGACAAAGGGATTACATACCAGAAATTACAAAATTGTTAAGTAAATTCTCATTTTTGTTGCAAAGACAGGATCATAGGTAACACCGATTAGCTGTACTCTAGGAAGGAATCCAATCCATATGGCGGAAGGATGCAAAAGCTAAATTTATCTGAAGGAAAAAACCAATGTGCTTATGGACAAAAAAAAGCTTTGATACTACAAAAAACAAGAAAATTCTTGGAATCCAGCTCATTGAACACTATTAGCAGAAAAATAAATGAAAATCATAAAGGCATTGAATTCCATAATTAAACTCTGCACACCAACCAGATAGGAAGTCTAATTAAATAAAAACCAACAAAAACCGGTGTTGTGGGTTCCATTTTAGCAATTTCAGTGAAAAACTGTAAAAAGATAAATCCAGTGATGTGAACCCAAGAGGGCAAGAACTCACTTTTGGGAGGAAGAGCAACCTTGTTGACGACCGCCTCTGCCCGGGGAACTGGCGAGTTCGACGGCGTGAAACAAGAAGGCCAGCCTTTCAGCACTCTCGGCCCCCACATCTCACCGAGTGCGGTCAGCTGGACAACGCACGTCCACAGCAGCACTGTCGTCGTCGCCCGGATCATCCACAGCTTCACCCTGGACCTGGCCATGCCGGCCATCACCGCCCCCTTCCCTTTCTCCGTTTTTAGCCCCATATGTCCCCCGTACTCCGATCTCACCGCCATCTTCTCCAGCCTGCACATCAATGGCGCCCAAATCCCTCTTCCCCCCATCAAACCACCGAGATCCTCCCAAAAATCCGATCTTTCCCGATTCCAATCAATGCTGCTTCAAAATAAACCTCCATACCCCCTAAAAATCATGCTTTTTCATATAAAAATCTCAGCATTGGGAGTTTCAGGTCTCAAAGGCAGCAGCCCACCGGAAAATGCGAAAAAACAACCAAAAATCCCGAAAAGATCAGAGAAAACGCCGTAAAGCCGCAGATTTTGCTTGCAGGATCCGAGATCTGAAACAAACTCGACGAAATTCAGGCGAGGAGGAGGAAATGGGAGGCCCTCCACTCTTTATTAGAGAGAGAGAGAGAGAGGAGCTCCTCTTGTTGGCGTCGGTGGAGGTGGGGGCGTATATACGCGCCAGAAGACGTGTCTTAACGGGTCTAGACCCGTTACAATAGTCTCGCCCGTGACATCGGCTCGACCGGAGCCGGCTACCCCAACAGGAGTTACAGGACCCAACCTGATCGCTGGCAGGATTAAGACACGTGTGTCTAGCACTTATTAATCGGCCTCGCGATTGGGAAATTGTGACTATGGGCGGTGGAGATTGATTAGATTCGCCGTTAGTTGACGGTAGCGTTGCCTGTGTCAGAACGGTTCGGGGGTTCTACTTTTGTCCTTTTCTGGTCTAATTATTTGTTATAATCGGATAAAATGCTTTTTATTGCAAATTTTGAATTAGAAGAAAGTCAAGAAAAGAAATCGGGAGGCACGCAAACCCTAATTTAAGAGGAATCGTTTAGGGAATCTTTTGTATAAGTGGAAATTTTTTTAATTATTTTTCTAGGTGGCAAATCATGATTGGTGGAACTAAGTACAGTTTCACCAAAATTATGTTGCTTTGAGGATTAATTACCAACCTTAATTGTGATTGCTTTGCGTTGGTGGATATTGGAATTGGAAACAAGTGAATGACCTGCTCCATGAGGACTCTTTGCCCATTTCATCATTTATGGAAAAATAAATAATAAATCTAAATAACAAAAATTTCTAAAAATAAGCAAAGCATCCATTTGTTTGCTAAATTTTGTTTCAATCCAAAGCTTAGAAGTTTGATGTAAACGGTGAGGGTTTTCTATTAAAAAAAATTCTAGGGTTTCGGCTTTTTTATATCAAAATAAATGAGCAAAAAATAAAAAACAAAAATATACATTAATGAACGGATGAATGAAAAATCATAATGCACACGAGATCCAATATTTATTTCTAAAAAGATTTACTAATGATGATCTATCAATCAAATATGTTGAAACCAATGCAGAGGAATTTATGTAATATTATCTTTAATGCAGAAAACCCCAAATTTATTTTTTTTTAAGTAAAGAAAGATTCACGAATCCAATATTTATCGATCATAATTAAAATCAAATATTGAATTTATCACATTTAATCTTAATTCTTCATCGACAGAATAAAGCGTCGTAAATAAGTTAACTACTTTTGATGTATTTCGTAATTATATTTCTAAAACTATTAAAATTGTGTAAACTTAATAAAATTTTTCTATAATAAAAGAAAACTCTATCGCCTTCAATAATACGCTGTGATGCTCCAAACTCACTCAAGATTTCGCTCTCAAATGGCTCCAATTAAGACAAACTTTTAGGGCAAGAGACCAATTTAATTCCCCTCGATTTGGAAGGAGAATAAACTGTTTAAAACGAACCGAAACCGAAACCGAAACCGATGACAGTAGTCTCAATCATGAGGCAGATCGGACGGCAAAGAACGGGGCCCGGCGTTGAAAGAGATATAGAGACGGGCGAGCCTCTCCAGAGTTCCACAGTCCAAATCCGTCAATAATTTTGGGCTACGTGAAAAGATGGTTGGACGGGACTCGGTTTGTTGAGCCGTATAATCAAATCAAAACCGATTGACCGCATTGGACCAACTAGAAATTTTCCTGCCTCAATAGGTAGCATTCATTTCGGGGAACAACAGTTAGCTGGCAAACATCAGACAAAATTAAAAACATCAAGCAAATTAAAACAACTAGAATTAGAAACGTGAATTGTGTCATTTGCAAATTAATTTTAAATGAAACTATTCAGACACTTTTGGCTTTCAAAATTACCAAAAAGCGATTCTCATATAAATAAATACATAATAATGTAAATGAAAATATAATAATATGAACAGATGCTGCCTATAATGAATATAAAATTCTAAATATAATTAGTTACATTCAAACATAAACAAATATATTGTCAAAAAGGACAAGCATAATTATTGTTATCGGCTAAATTGATATTTTCAAGCAATTATTTTTAATTTTTGAAAATCAAAAGGGGTTATTGATAAACTTGAAATAATCGTAGGGTTATTGATAGTATTCCATTAATTAATAATTTTAATGCTTGGTGTTCCAAATTCATTATATTATAAGTATCGTGTATTCTTATATTAGTGTCAAGTTTCAACCAAGGTTTTAAATCTTGGTTACGGTTTCAGTTTTGGTACTTAACGAAACCGATATATTTCGGTCGTTTCAGCCGTTTTCGGTTTAGGTTGAAAATTTTGTTTAATTATTAATTATGTGTTAACCAAAGTTTGATTATATTTTAACTATACTTTAATTTTAAATTAAAAATACAATAAAATTTTGAAATTTTTTTTATAAAAATTTAAAAATTATGAAAGAATTTATAATTAATTTTACCACAATATTAAATATTATTTTAATTAATTAAAATTAATTTTGATAGTTAATCACTATTTCTATATATTACTATATAAAAAAAATATATGAGAAATAATATAAATATGATTAAAAAGTTAAAAATTAACATAAGCAAATTTAACTTATTATTAAAATATACTTGATACATATATAATTTATTAATTATAATATAATACAACTAATCATCATCATCATCAATTGAGTTTGAAACATCTTGATGTGGAATTATGAATTCAGTATCTGAACGCTCCAAATGAACATTTATAAACATATGAGCCAGAACAACTAGTTTTACGCGATCTCGTGACAGCGATTCACATGGGAGTGAGATCGACATAAATTTTTTTTGGCTTTGCTTTCGGTGGAACGATCATGCACGCATGCACGTGAACAAAAAAATCACCGTGTTTCAATCAAAATCATTTTCATTTTAGTTTCAACCAAATTATTTTTTTATTTATTAATTATATTTTAACTAAAAATTAACTTTATTAATTATTTTTTAACTTCAAGTTAATAAAAATTATAATATGTTTAAAAAATTTTAAAATAATGAACAGTTACGTGAATAATCTCATATACGTGAATCAGTATCTGATAGAGACCGGCAAGGGCGTCAGAACCAAGCTGATGACGGAGCTGACCCGGGTGTAAGGTTGGCCTTAGCTTGCGGGAGCAGAGGCCAGGCCGATGAGGGCGCAAGGCAAACGAGGGAGTCGCGGTAGGCTAGCGAGCACGGGGGGCCAGGCTGGTGAGGGCGCAGACTTGGGCATGAAACCAACACGAGCTCGCCGCACAAGCTTCCCATGCGAGCTCACCGCGCGCGCTCCCCGATCGCTGCGCTCGCCCGGCGCACAGCACACGCCATGCGACTCAACTGAAAACCCTGAACCGCAACAAATCTAGCAGTACCGACCGAAACTAAACCATTTCGATCGAAACGATTCGATTTCGACCGAGATTTAAAATCCTGATTTCAACCCTCTTCTGCTTTAATAGTGGCCCACGTCGCATACCAACTTGATATGCTCAATACATTTCGCTATAGACGAGTAGGAAGAAGGTGGGAAATGTTTTTTCTTTGTTCTCTTTTGAAATAATTTTTTATAAGTCTCTCAAATATATTATAATTCCTTATTATCCCAATAAATTTTTCATTTTTAAATTTGTTTCATCCCCTCAAATTTTTTTTGTCTACTATTGTCCGAAGCGTCCTTCTTCATTGTGCGTGCTTGCCCACTTGTTGTCTTGTGCACGTCTATCCGTTCACTATTACCTTTCTTCCCATCGATAAAACTTTCGCTTCAACCCTTTCGCATGCTCACCAATTTATCTACTTGTTTGCCCTTTTGCTTCTTGTTTTTTTCGTATCAACAAACCTCCCGCTTGATATCTCTTTACATGTCTGTTTCTCCCCACTTGTCACCATTATTTTTATGGATGAATTTCATAAGCTCTTTTATATTACGGTATTTTTAATTATCCAATTGGACAATCGAACATCAAACAATCGAATGATTAGTGCCGTATAAGAGGTTGATAAAAAATTTTAAGAAATTGTTGGGGTGAAGAAAAAAAAATTGAGGGGCTAAGGCATTTATTTTATTTTTAATACATGTTTTTAGTGGTATTTCATTTTAATAAAAAAATGTAAAATCTGCTATCTAATGTGAACAACATTCTTGTTGCTCAAAAGAAATGTGATGAACGTTCTCGGAGCCCGTGGCAATCATTCATAGTTTCAGAAAATTGAGTGGCATGCGATGAAAGCAATGTCAAATTTGGAGTCGGCAAATCGATATTCCTTTCACATGCAATATACGAAAAGAATCCATTTTGAATGAGTTTTTGCACGTAGATCATTCATATTTTTTTAAATTAATTTCCCGTTGAGAATTTTTTTTCCAATTTTATAATATCAATTAATTTTCTAACGTATTAAATATACATTTGAACGAGTTAATATGAAATAAAAGTAAAATAAGCAACCAAGTGACAGCATTCGCACTTTAAAAGTATCATCAAGTTTGCTCGGCATATTTGAGTCAATAAATCAAAATTCAGTTTGTAAATCAAGATACCAATTGTGATTATTGAGATCACAACGTCAAGATATTGAGGGCTAGAAGGGTTCAATGACTTGGGCTAGAAGGGCTCAATGGCTTAGGCTTGGTCCATTTCATGAATGGTCATCTTGAGACAATTTAAAAAGCTCAGTTATCTCGGCTCATGAATAAAGACAACTAATTATTCATGAAAATTAATATATATTTATTTTCAAAATATAATTTTGAGATATTTAGGATTTACAACAATTACAAAGAATGCGGTAGGTATTATGACAATGATCACAGAATCTTGGTTACATCAAATCACTTCTACATATTATAAATAGCACGGTACTTATAAAGCTAAGAGACTAATGTTCGATTTCTTTTTCCACTATTTCATTACATCTTGATTGACTTGAGCATCAAAGTGATTGCCGTTGGATAATTCTTGACAATCTTCACGATTTTTTTCTCTTACAAAACGATGAAAGAGCAATCTAACATATTATGATTTTGGGAAGTCTCTCAAATTGAAGCCGATGATGAACTGAGATCCATCAACACTAGTGATCTTGAGTAGAATTTATTGTTCTGATCGAGATGAGGAATTTTGTATATATATATATATTAAAACTTATTTCAGAATGGAAAAGGTTACTACTTGTATGTAAATTGTGCAACTACTTTAAGCTTTAATAGACCGTTTGATTTGAGCTTAAAAAATAAAATGATTTCGTTTTAAAATAATGACTCTAGTTTAATTTTATATCAAATCAAAATTAATTATTCTAACTAAAAAAAAGATCATATTAAATGAAATGTTATTCAAATTCTCAAATTTATAATTGAGATGGACGAGTAAACTTGAACAACCTAGTGGATTCTACAAATTTATCCACCCATTTAAATCATATATTAATGAATTGTATACATCGCACATAATAAAATAATAACTTTTTTCGGAACAAGACCTAAACAATAATTAGGTAACAATCATCGTGGTAGCTCCTACGAGGGCAACGACGAGTATGGATCATAGATGCCTTTGATCCCTTTGGAGCTTAATAACACTTGATCCACCTCTAGCATCATTTTGTTCTCTATAAACATATGAGGTTGGTTTTGTTAAAAAAAAAAATACAAATTAATTTGATCATTTAAAAAATATCATAATATGGGATTTTGGGTCATCATCAACTGTAGTTTTACCAAAAAATAATTTGCCAATTAGCTTTTTCCTACCAAGAGAGCATTTGATTCTATCCTCCAAATATAGTTTGAAGAATTGATTTTGATCTCCAACCATTGATTGATAGAGAGACAATTCAAGAAAATGTAGTTATACATATTTTTGGCTATTATTTGAGAAATACATTTTTTTAATAAGGAAATCTTGACCTGAGAGTTGACTCTAAATTCTTTTTTGGTAGATTTTGACTTCTCAAAATTAATATAAACATAATTGCTTAATCTATTCATCCAACGTTGGATGCGTATGCATGATTCATGACATTTATATATTGGTGGATGTGTGCGCATGATTCATGACATTTATAAATGTACTATACTTTATATTTATTTTTAATAGGGGTTATTGAAGATTGTGATGATCACTTACTTGAATTCTCTTTCTACTTATTTACAAGCAATGTTTTAGATCTTGACACATATTTTATATTTAAATTTATAAATATTGAGGTTTTTATATTTAATTTTAGAAAATTTTTGTATTATGTTAGATATATGTACCAATGGATGGTAAACCGGTCAGTCCGAGATGATCCTGACCTTGGTTTGGAAATAAATGACCCCCAATGGACTTGCTACCGAATACTCCTAATTTCAAATTGCCTTGAATGCTACAAAAATTGTTCATAGTCTTGAATTTCTATATGTATATGAAGTTTTGTTGACACAAGAAGCTTCAATCCTTCTAGAGCAATATCCAAATTTTGATGTGTCTAGTATATCTACCATGCCAAATATTCTGCAACATAAACCAAAGGCCAACAAGGTTGGTTCCAATCAATCGACTTTCCCTGCTCCACTAATCAATCTTTCCTCTTCTTCTACTCAACCAACTCCAACCCATCATGGAAGTAAAGGATGTGAAAGAGGTCATGGCCCATATTGTCAAGTGTGACATTATTCACTAAATTACAACAACATGTTCAACCCTATTTTTCATCTGTGTATCTAGTAACATCAACAATAGCCTCAACCACAAGCACATGTTTCTCTCCTCATTATTATGTTCATTTTTTGGATGATTACTCCAAAGTTTTGTGATTTTATCCTCTTAAAATTCACTCAGGTGTTTATAATATTTTTTAGAAATTTTGAACTCATGTCGAACATATCTTACACACCAAGGTCAGATTTCTCCAAACTAATGATGCTAAATAATCTTTATCTTACTTTTTTTAGACCATTCTTTAGACACATGAGATTGGTCATCATATTTCTTGCTCTTACATCTCTCAATAAAATGGTGCGACTAAACATAAACATCATTATATTACAATATTTTTTGTTCCTCAAAACTATTGGGATTTTACTTTTGAGATAGCAGTCTACCTCATCAATTATCTTCCTATCAGATCTTTATAGTGGTCTTCTCCATGGAAAACTATACTAAACAAAAAGCTTGACTACAATTTTCATATGCCTTTATGTTTCCTTATCTTTATCCCTACAATCAATAGAAGATGGAGCCACGCTCTTTATCTTGCATTTTTCTCGATTATCCAAGTGGGTATGTTAGCTATCGGTATCTCAAACTCAAGTATGGGTGCATTTGTATCTCTCATCACGTATTGTTTGATGAAACCAACTATCCACTTTATGTCTATCTTCTCCTCTTATCATCCCCTCTTTTCAGTCTGAGAGTAATCAATGTAACGAGCTTTCTAATGACTTTTAAGCTGCAATATCTCCTCATCAAGAGCCATCAACATCCCTGGGTTTAATCAACTGAGTTCCTTTATTATCACCATAGGTTTTATGTCATCAAAAATTGGCACATCTCTCTTTATTCTTCACATCTCTTGCTATGTAATTTTTATGCTTGTGTATGTGGGTGACATCATCCTAATAGATAGTTCAATTGCTCCACATATTAATCTTATGACCGCTTTTCTTAAATTTTCTCTAAAAGACATGGACGATCTTAGTTTTTTTTAGATATTGAGGCTCATTAGACTTCTTCTTCCCTTTTTTTCACACAGTCCAAATACATTCATGATCTTCTTTGTCATCGCAAGATGGACATTGCTCACCCTATATCTACCCCAGTTTCTTATGGTCCAAAGTTGTCTAAAGCCAAAGGTGAACCCTTTTTTTTATCTCACTCTCTATTGAAGCATAGTTGGAGCACTTCAATACCTCACTTTCACATGATCCGTCATTGCTTTTGTGGTCATTGAAATTTGTCAACACATGCATCAGCCTACTAAGCAGTATTGGAGTGCATTGAAGTGTATTCTTCACTACCTCAAGTGTTGGGATTCGTAGCGGAAGTTTCACGAATCACCTTATTCTCAAACAACACAAGAAACGAGAAGTAATACAAGATAAAAGAAAATAACAAGATAAGACAACAGGAGATCCACTATCAATAGATAAAGGCTTTTACAAAAGTTTACAAGAAGGACTTCACTCTTTTTTACTCAACTAAACTCTTTCTCCAAGACTCGGTAACGTCTCCATCTTCAAAGAGAATCTCCAAGAGAGTACCACGAGAGACCACCGATAAGCACTAGAAAGACCCACACACGAGAGCCAACACTCTCTCTCTTTCTCTTCTCTCTATTCTCTCTATTCCTCTCTCTCTATTTCTCTCTAGTTCAACCTCTATATTACGCCACACATAAGCCCTATATATTATAGTATATTTATAGATTCTTATTGGGTCTGAGATTTACATAATTACAACTCCTAATAATATAAATCTAAATCCAACTTTGGATTCCTACTTTAACTCAAACTCTAATTAGAGTTCAAGACATCTAAAACTAAACAATCTCCACCTTGGCTTGAACTCGGGCGTGCCATCATCACGAATTTTCAGCCATCATCTCCCATCCAGCCCCTGCCCCTGGGCTACTAGCTTATTCAGTTAATTTCAAGATGCGAACTCGAGTCAACCTCAAATTTGTTCTTCATGCCTACAGTTTTGTACTTTTTGAAGTTTTTTGGATGACCTGTGTCTACTGTTGTAGTAAAAGTAATTTGAGGAGATATCAAATTACTTTGAGTATCATGCTTCCTCTTCACTACTGTAGCCATCAGAACTCCACCTGCAATGGTGTTTCCTATCAATCGATAAACATTGCCGCACTTCTCACCTTTTATCAGGATTCTAATACCACGTGTCACCTTCGTGACTCCATCTCTTGCTGAATAATTACAGCCTTTTGAGTCCAGTACACCAAGTGAAATTAGATTTCTTCGCATCTTGGGGACATGCCTCACCCCAGTAAGAATACGAATCGCTCCATCAAACATCTGGATTTTGACTGTTCCCACACAGGCGATCTCACAGGCTGAATTATCACCCAACCAAACAGTAATTTTCTTCTTATTCTCCTCATAAGAAGTAAATCAATCCTTCCTAGAGCAAATATGATAAGAACTACCAGAATCTAAAATCCACTTACCAGAAGTGCTGATTTCTGCTTACCAGAAGTGCTGATTTCTGTGGATACTGCAAGAACGTCTCCATCCGCATTATTAACAGAAATATCATCCGTTATTACCATCGTCATATTGGAGGACTCTATCTTCCCGCGTTCAGGGAAATACCGTCTAATGTGGTCATACTTCTTACATGAATAACATTGTACTTTCGCCTTCAATTTTGATTTGGACCGTTGCTTGCCTTCTCCACGCTCTCTTAATCTTCCTCTTTCGTGAGCCACCAATCCTTCACCAAACTCCATATTAATGTTTGAGTTTCTCCTTCTCTCATTAGAAAGAAGACTAGTTATTACATCTTCCATCTTGAGAGTTTCTTTACCATAAAGAATTGTGGTCACAATATGATTATACGAAGCAGAAAGAGACATCAAGAGAATCAGCGCCTTATTGTCCTCTTCAAACTTCACATCAACTTTCAGCAAATCATTGATTATCTTATTGAAAGCATTCAGGTGATATAATATAGTTGTACCTTCACTCATACATAGTTCGTACAACTGTTGTTTCAGGTAGAACTTGTTCGTGAGGCTTTTTGACATGTACAACTTCTCAAGTTTTGTCCAAATGTCCATCGTCGTCTCTTCATCAATGACATTATACAAAATCTCATCAGTTAGGCTTAGAATAATTAAATTCAATACCTTTTGATCTATCTCCTCCCAGTCTTTATTGCTTATCTTGACTTACCTCTTTTCTTTTCCCTCTAACGTCTTTTGCAGACCTTGAAAAGTAAGAACCGCTTTCATTTTCTTTTGTCATAAAGTAAAATTTATCTTGCTGTCAAACTTCTCCATCTCGAGTAAGGACTTTGTCATCTTAGTTGTTTACTCCTAGGCTCTGATACCAATTGTTGAGATTTGCAGTGAAAGTTTCACGAATCACCTTGTTCTCAAATAACACAAGAAACGAGAAGTAATACAAGATAAAAGAAAATAACAAAATAAGACAACGGGAGATCCACTATCAATAGATAAAGGCTTTTACAAGAGTTTATAAGAAGGACTTCACTCTTTCTTACTCAACTAAACTCTTTCTCCAAGCCTCAGCAACGCCTCCACCTTCAGAGAGAATCTCCAAGAGAGTACCACGAGGAATCACCACGAGAGACCACCGAGAAGCACTAGAAAGACCCACACACAAGAGCCAACACTCTCTCTCTTTCTCTTCTCTTTATTCTCTCTATTTCTCTCTCTTTATTTCTCTCTAGTTCAACCTCTATACTACGCCACACATAAGCCCTATATATTATAGTATATTTATAGATTCTTATTGGGTCTGAGATTCACATAATTATAACTCCTAATAATATAAATCTAAATCCAACTTTGAATTTCTACTTTAACTCAAACTCTAATTAGAGTTCAAGACATCTAAAACTCAACACTCAAGCACATCATTACAAAAGTTCTTAACTTTTCTAGTTCATATCTTCTTTTGACGTTGATTGGGTTTGTGACCTAGATGATGATTGCTCTCTATGATTATTGCTCTCTAAGTGGTTATTACATTTTATTAGGTTCCAATCTAATATTATGGAGTTCTAAAAAATAATGGACTATGGCTCAATCAAATATTGAATTTGAGTACAAAAGAATAGTAAATACTACATGTGAACTCTTATGGATCTAAACACTCCTTGGAGAACTTGGTCTTCAATTATTTCATCCACCTATTTTATGATGTGATAATTTATCTATCATTTATCTAACAACTAATCCTATTTTTTATGCCTATACAAAGCATATTAAAATTGACTACCACTTTGTTGGTGAGTGTTTCTCTTAGAAATAGCAAATTATTCGCTTTATATCCACATATATTTTCACCAAGGAAATCTCCTCCCAATGTTTTGAGAATTTTATTTTCAAGCTCATGGTTCATGCCTCCCCCATTCACTTCAGGTAGTCAATCTCCTAAATTTTAATTGTTTGTATATCCAATCCCACAAGAATTTTGATTATGCATATTTAATCTCATAATTTTTGGAATTCTGTTATATATATATTAATGGATGAATGATATCTCTACTCAATTGAAAGAGATTGAAAATCAAATGTCAAAGGTAGAAATTCTACTCCAACGATGTTGTTGAGTTTTAGGTGTCTCGAACTCGAATTAGAGTTTGAGTTAAAGTAGGAATCCAAAGTTGGATTTAGACTTATGATTGATTTGTACTATTAGGAGTTGTAATTAGAGTAAAACTCAGACTCAATAAGGGTCTATAAATATATTATAATACATAGGGCTTAGATGTGGTGTATTATTAAGGTTGAACTAAAGAGAAATAGAGAAAGAGGAATAGAGAGAATAGAGAGAAGAGAAAGAATAGAGAGTGTCGGCTCTCGTGTGTGGGTCTTTATAGTGCTTCCCAGTGGTCTCTCATGATGTTCTCTTAGAGATTCTTTTTGAAGGTGGAGGCATTGCCGAGACTTAGAAAAGAATTTAGTTGAGTAAAAAAGAGTACAGTCTTTCTTGTAAATTCTTGTAAAAATCTTTTTTTTTATAGTGGATTTCTCGCTATCTTATTTTATTATTTTCTTTTATCTTGTATTACTTTTTATTTCTTATATTGTTTGAGAACAAGGTGATTCGTGCACCTTCCGCTGTGAATCACAATATTTGCTATCAGAGCTTAGGAGCAAACAACTAAGATAGTAAAGTCATTACTCGAGATGGAGAAGTTTGATGGCAAGATAAATTTTGCCTTATGACAGAAGAAGATGAAAGCGGTTCTTACTTGTCAAGATCTACAAAAGACGTTAAACGATAAAGAAAAGAAGCCAGTCAAAGCGATGAAGACTGGGAGAAGATAAATCAAAAGGCATTGAATTTAATTATTCTAAGCCTGACTGATGAGGTTTTGTACAATGTCATTGACGAAGAGACGATGATGGACATCTGGACAAAACTTAAGAAGTTATACATGTCAAAAAGCCTCACGAATAAGTTCTACCTAAAATAATAGTTGTACAGACTGCGTATGAGCGAACGTACAACTATATTACATCACCTAAATGTCTGCAATAAGATTATCAATGATTTGCTGAAAGTTGATGTGAAGTTTGAAGAGTACAATAAGGTACTGATTCTCCTGATGTCTCTTTCTGTTTTGTACGATCATATTGTGATCACAATTCTTTGTGGTAAAGAAACTCTCAAGATCAAAGTTGTGATAATAGCTAATCTTCTTTCTAATGAAAAAAGAAGAAACTCCAATATTAATATGGAATTTGTTGAAATATTGGTGGCTCACGAAAGAGAAAGATTAAGAAAACATGGAGAAGGCAAGCAACGGTCCAAATCAAAATTAAAGGCGAAAGTATCATATTATTCATGTAAGAAGTATGACCACATTAGACAGTATTGTCCTGAACGTAGGAATATAGAGTCCTCCAATCTGGTGATGGTAATAACGGATGATACTTCTAAGAATAGTGCGGATAGAGACGTTCTTACAGTACCCGCAAAAATCGGCACTTCTGGTAAGTGAATTTTAGATTCCAGTAGTTCTTATCATATTTGCTCCAGAAAGGATTGATTTATTTCTTATGAGGAGAATAAGAAGAAAGGTACTGTTTGGTTAGGCGATAATTCAGCCTGTGAGATCGCTAGTGTGGGAATAGTCAAAATTCAGATGTTTGATAGAGCGATTCATACTCTTACTGGGGTGAAACATGTCCCCAAAATGCGATGGAATCTAATTTCACTTGGTGTATTAGATTCAAAAGGCTGTAATTATTCAGCAAGAGATGGAGTTATGAAGGTGACACACGATATTAGAATCATGATAAAAGGTGAGAAGTGTGACAATATTTATCGATTAATAGGAAACACCATTGCAAGTAGAGTTTTGATGGCTACAGTAGTGAAGAGGAAACATGATACTCAGAGTAATTTGATGGGAGATAAACGTTCTCCTCGAATTACTTTCACTACAATAACAGGCATAGGTCATCCGAAAAGCTTTTAAAAGTACAAGACTGTAGGCATGAAGAGCGAATTCGAGGTTGGCTTGAGCTCACATCTTGCGATTAGTTGAATAAGCTAGTAGCCCAGGGGCAGGGACTGGATGAAAGATGACGGCTGAAGATTCATGATGGTGACACACCCGAGTTCAAGCTAATATGGAGATTGTTGAGTTTTAAATATCTCGAACTCAAATTAAAGTTTGAGTTAAAGTAAAAATGCAAAGTTGGATTTAGACTTATGATTGATTTGTAATATTAGAAATTGTAATTAGAGTAAAACTCAAACTCAATAAGAGTCTATAAATATACTATAATACATAGAGCTTATGTGTGGTGTAGTATTAAGGTTGAACTAGAGAGAAATAGAGAGAATAGAGAGAAGAGAAAAAGAGAGAGTGTTGGCTCTCGTGTGTAGGTCTTTTTAGTGTTTTTCGATGGTCTCTCATAGTGGTTCCTCGTGGTGTTCTCTTGGATATTCTCTTTGAAGGTGGAGGCATTGCCAATACTTAATAAAGAATTTAGTTAAGTAAGAAAGAGTACGGTCT
Organism: Trichopus zeylanicus subsp. travancoricus; assembly: GCA_005019695.1. Taxonomy (NCBI): domain Eukaryota; kingdom Viridiplantae; phylum Streptophyta; class Magnoliopsida; order Dioscoreales; family Dioscoreaceae; genus Trichopus; species Trichopus zeylanicus. The sequence continues at coordinate 111,725 of RXID01014860.1, read as the reverse complement.
TTCTTATAAACTCTTGTAAAATGCTTTCTTTTGATAGTGGATCTCTCGCTATCTTATCTTGTTATTTTCTTTTATCTTGTATTACTTTTCGTTTCTTGTATTATTTGATAATAAAGTGATTCGTGGACTTTTCGCTGCGAATCCCAACACAACATCTTTTTTCCTTTTCTTTTATTTTCTTTGTACTATTAAGCATCAACATGCCCACTCAACTAGAGGTTCATTCACTTCCGATCGTCCTCTTTGTGGTCCTGTGATCATGGTTGCCATAGTCCTATCCTTTCTTCTTTAATTGTTTTGGTTTCTTTTCCTTGTGATGTTTCTAATTGTGATTTGATTTACTTTGTATTTATTATTTTTACTTCTTCTTTTTTATTTTTTTTCCCATTTTCTCCTTTTTTTTTTTCTTTTTCTTCTTTTTCTTTCTTTTCTTACTTTTGATTGACAATCTGACTTGGGTGTTTGGCACTTTAGTTTTATCTTAACATGTTGACTCTCACATCAGTAGACCTATTTATCTAATTATTCAATTTTACAAACATATGGTAATTCGGTTTCAGTTTGATTAGTTGGATATCCTACATTAGTGTGTCACCTAAATAGTGCTCCAAAATTAGAGGCGTCAAAGCCTACATCTTTTACCCTAAGACAACATTGTTCAGACAAAGATCAAATTTACATGAGAACAGTAATAGAGACAAAAGAAAATAGCTTACCAGAACTCCGAAGTGGTCCAACCAGACCCTTATTTTTTTCGGGTTTGAGGAAACAAATTGGTGGGGCTTGAAACGAGCCAATGTGAAATATGTGGCGCCTGAAGCTCATGACACGGAGGAGGTGGATGTGGTCACGTGCGGTGACCGGAGTAAGCCGATTCGGTGCTTTTCTTTTTCGTGTTAGCGCAGAAAATAAGCACGGGCTTTGACGCAGCCACGGTGGCTCTCGAGATCTCCATGGTGTTGGAATCCAAGGCTTTTTTTTTTTTTTTCTTTTTTTGTTTTTCATATTTCCTAAAAAATTCGTACAAGTCTCAAACGAATGTTTTTTTTTTACTTTTCGTGTTGATATTACATACTATTAATCAAAAGACTGTAATATTTTCACAATAACAAAACTCGCAAAACTTATATAATAAATTTAGTTTCAAAATCAGATAATAAGTTTAATAAAATATGTGAATTCACAATTTTTTAACAAATCGAAATTAAAATCTCACCCATAAGAAAAGGGGATAAAGTTCAGAAATTGAAGAAAAATATTTTCAATTTAAAAAATTTCGAGTAAAAAAAGATATAATTTGGCAAAATTTTGGTGGGGGACATTCAAAAGGCCTTTTCGTACTGTAGTTAACTCTTTTGGTGGAGGAAAGCGAGCGAGACATCTGATTCGGAGACGAGGCTGCAAGACATCCGCGGCAAGTGTTGGGTTTGCTACGCAAGTGTTTTGATCATGTCTGCTCCTCGTTCAGGACCACCGTGCCTCAATTTCGCCATGCAGGGCCAATGCTCCCATTTGGTTCCAATTGCCCGGGCTTGGTATCGAGTACCAACCAGTCATCTTTCGCAGTTCTCTTTTCGGCTATATTTGGATGCTAGCGACTTTTGAGACACTACGATTGGACCTCTTTGTGTTTTACAATAATATTACATAATTCATTCTAATTCATAATTATAACTAATTAATCGCGGTTAAAATGTAATCCATCACACTTTTGACACCAAATCATGCCAATCAAATATCGAAACCCAATTATCGGGTAATTACTGGCTTACATTTGTCAAGCAAATATCAGATCTTACAAATTCAAGAAGACCCAACTCTCCCAGTTTCACCCATTTGAGCAAGCAACTGTTTTGATTCCTCAGCAATTGGAACGTGTTGACCACCGACATCAAAACAATGGAACCACCGACCAGAACCCGACCCACTTACAGTCCCATACGGTCCAGCTCTGGCAATGTAGCTCCCACCCCAAAGGCCTCTGCTTTCGGCGCAACGCGCATTATTAGGAGAACCACAGAATTTTAGTGGTTCCACTTAATTTCCTTACCAGAACAAACTCTTGTTAATTGAGTTCAATTAAATAAAGCCCAACAACTTCGTATTCTAATAGCACCATGTAAACACAAATGCATCCCACCAAATCTCACTATTAAATGTCATCAAAAACCCGATGGTCATCGACATGTCTGCCTGTTCATATTACATTCAAAGTTTTTTATTCTAATTTATAAGATAATCATCCTTTTTTCACATAGAAATGATGGAATAGTCCTTTGCAACACAGATAAACAGATCTTAAGGTTAAAAAAAAGAATGCATGGAAAGCTGATGGATGTTTCCTGCTTGACCTGATTGACTTTTTCAATACTTTCACAAGTGACACCTGGCCATTTTCATTGTTTTCATTAAAATTAACATGAAAAAAAAAAGACATTTTGCCCATTGAAACTCTAGCATTTGCGAAGGCTATTAATGTTTTCAAAAATGCTAAAAATGTTAAGTCACCTTTGGCAGGGTGGCGAGACTAGGGTTTAGTCACTGAAAAAAGCATATGAGGTGCCATCATGTATTAAAGTGATCTATCCATATTACTCAGCAAAGCAAAAAAAAAATCTTTGATACAAAGAAAATGAAATGCTTAAGAAAAGGGATATTCAAGAGGCAATATGGTCTATTTTATAGGGCGATGCATTATTCAATATAATGGCGATGAAACAAAATTAATGACTATAAAAGGAAAGGTATTACCACCAGGGAGACTTAATCCACAGTTATGCCTATTTTCAGAGGGCCATATGTAAATTTTCATTTACAGCTTCCTAAGCATGTAAATATATAAATGGAGAATGAGCATAGATCTAGCAGAGAATACGGTTTGGTTTCATAGGAAAGTAGTGAAGGTTTCTCTTTGTGGTTCTCAATTAGCAGCATTGATGAGATCCAACGTGAAGGGCATTTAAACACAGAGCAGTGCCTCACCAAACCTGATGCCCGCATAGAATGCACTCCCTTCAATTTTTCCTCAGATCCCAATATCCTTTTCTGTCACCATCTCCCTTCCCTACCGGTCCCTGATTCCCACCTGTTCCTGCTTTTCATGTCAATTAGAGTGGTTAATTGCCTATAAATCCCCATAAAACACAAGATTTTCTGCAAACATAAAAAAGTGTATACATGGCTAGGGCTTTTTTTTCCATAATTTCACAATCAGCAGAAGAATAAAATATGATAATATTGAATTTTCAAATTGAGTGAAGAAAAGTAATCAGTACATGCAAGTATACACAAATACAATCTGTAGAGCAACATGTCTACAGCAAAGCAATTTTGCAGAATGTATGCATAAAGAACGTGACACAGGATTGAAATGGTTTGATGGACCACCGTTGCTAGTTTCCCAAGGCTAAGAATGGAAAGGGAGTTGGTTGATACTGATGAAATTAGGGGCTTCTGGTGATAGATATAGTACTATGACTATCAAGCATGAAAAAACAGAAAAAGGAACACGGTCCTAACCAAATGTAAATTATAATGGAATCAGCATACGGTCTTCTTCAAGAACTTCATGTATCAATCCATGTAGACATCTATTTACATGTAGAGCTGAAAAAGTGCTTGGTAAAGCAGGTACGATGTACTAGTTTATCCTTTCAGCAAGCAGGGCCTCAAAGGCTCAAAGCATGTTCATTTATACCCATCAATCTCCCTAAATTTCAAGTTTCAATAATCTGATTTCTGAAGTCCAAGTCTTATGTTATTAGTCAAATGAGAGCACTTGGTGTTGAGTATCACTGGTTTTGTTTCAGGTAGCAATAAAACCTAGCATGCCTATAAAACTGCCTTTTCCTCACCATAAAGTTGGGATTCCTATTCAATCTACTTAACAAAACTAACATGATAAAAGAAAAGATTACAAAAAATCTGCATTTAGAAAATCTCACAACCAAACGCCACCTGAAAGATGATCACAGATATGATTCTTCCAAACAGTTGACTGCCTTAAGTTTGTGCCAAGATTCTAACGAGACAATTACACTAAGGTAGCTTTAAGGGAAGATGATTGACATTTAACATAACACCAACTGGGAAAGAGATGCCAAAAGGCACGGCAAACTGGTGCCCATACTACCAAGCACATTGTAGCTTACCACTGCATTGGACCTGTCAATGCCCAGCTGGCAATACAAACGAGGCCATAAATGAATGGTCCTTATCAGTTCTGTGCTCACGACCAACCAACTAGGTGCCCATTTCCAGAATTAAATTCCAGGAAAGCGGGTGGTAAAACAAAACACTTGGAGAAGTTCACAGTTTTTACCTGAATAGTATTCCCTCCGTGTGACGGCAACAGCAGGATTCATCAGAGTCTACTGCAGAAGTTGTAACTGAACTGTCTCTTATTATGAAACAATTACACAAATTTGTTAGTGTAAATGGAGTACAATAGTACCAAAGACAGTAAAACAGTAAGCAGGAGCCTTCCTGACAAAAACACAACTTAAACATGTAGATGCATGTTAACACTTCATATACCATATTTAGCGAAAATCCAATGGGCACAAATCTCCAGGACATGCTTGGGTAGGAAATAACAGATCTGATTAAAACATTGAGTTTGAAAAAGAAATAGAATAAGATAATATGTAATTCTTGTAATTAGTATAAAAACAAAACCAGAGATAACTGACATCATTAAATTTGAGCTGGAATGCCCATTCTCCAACAACTTGAGGTCGTTCAGCTCGTTGTTCAAAAATAAGGGCACTACCCCATATTTTCTGGCCAAAAGGGTCTTCCATTAAAGAATTTATAAAAACAATGCTCTGTGAGAAAAGGATACAAAATAGACAGACTTCAATGTTCTAAATGTTACAAAAACGCAAGAGGCGGCACAGATGTAACCAAAAAGAATGTTATTTTGAGCCTGAAGGTTTGACTGACTTCTCGTCCAGCTAGTGTTCAGCATGTTGTCTTTTATGCAATAAGCAATGGTTACTGTTGCTTTCAACGTTGAAGAAGGCATATAAAGTTCTCATGAACTCCAATAGTATCAAAACTCTGATGAAGAATAAAGAGGTCATTTAAATATCTCACTGATTCTCTTCATTGTGCAGTCCCATATCTTTCATCAGAAAGGCATACTCAAAAGCTGCATCTTCACAATGTCTAAAACGGCCACTTTCACTGAAATGTCCACTGCTCACACTTGTCTTCAGAATGACTGCATGGGAACAGTTTGAGCAAGTGTTTCCTCTAACTTTTGCTACCCATTAGGTTGCTTCCCATACTCCTACCCTGGTGAAACCCAAGGAACATGGTAAAATTTTGCAACAAATCCAGTCATATATGTTGGTGAAAAGGAGATAATAGCAGTCATCAATCAATGGGGGGAATTATGATAGAGAGAACAATTTGTGAAAAGTTAAAACAAGAACTAATAAGAAAGGAGAGTAGGAGGTCACACACGCACAGAGATTATATATACATACATACATACATACATACATACATACATATATATATATATATGAGAGAAAAAATGCTTACATACAATATATATTCCATGCAGATCAAGTTACTGATAGTGAAACATTCAACAATAGATCCTATTTCCAAGCTATTAAAACCATCCTGGAGTCCAAGTTGAGCAGAATGACCTCCACTGATAGGGAGTGCGGAAAATATGATCACAAGCAAGTTTATTTGGGATAGAATTTCCAGAGCATCTCCAAGAGCTTTCAACTTGAATGCAATCAGGCCATGCTGGTCTCATGATACAAACAGACTAGTGGTGCTTACCCCATGCATGCACCTGACGGGACTAAAACTGTATTCCTGATGTGAGAAGGATAGGAAAAAAGATTTAAGCCATACCTAGAGTCATGAAATGATGCTATAACTGGTGCTGAATGATAACAAACTCCTGGACATATGTGTGAATAACTCTGAATTGTCTCGAATTCTTCTTGGATACAAGGGTCACCAGACTCATTGTAGTCCAATATAGTTGAAGGCAATTTGGGATTTAACATTGTGTTGCAAATATCAAGAAAAAATACCTGCTTTGAGTCACAAAAAGTCATGAGAAATAAAATCTAGAAGCAATTTATGAGCAAAGAAAATCACATTGAACTAAGCTTATTTGCTTTTGTTTATAGGTTGTAGGGAATGATCAGATGGTCAAATACCAGTTATCCGTAACCATTGCTAAGGATCAATACCTTGTAATACCTGAAAAAGGAAACTTAAAATCATCTATGCAAAAATGGTTTCACTCAATTTAACTAAGCAACTGTTGTTTTATTGCATGCAAACATCTCATAAAAAAATTGCAATCAAACAAAAGTCTAAAATCAATAACACAATGGCTGCAATAAAGCCATTGGAATTAGCTCATGGACCCTATCTGCAACATTAAGACCAACAGTAGTTCAGCATGTTAGGTGAAAAAAAAAAAAATCAACTGGAGATCATTTGCAGAGGTGGTCTAAATTTTCTCGTTCCATATTGAAATGATGCAGTATTTCTTGGAAATTGACTATTCCCTAATGCCTTTTAGGTTCATTGTATATTTTTGCTGGAATAAATGTTATTAAGATAAAGGCTGTCAAGATTTCTCATCCTCTAGTGCACAAATCAACCTAGAAAACAAGTGGATAGATGACCAAGTTTTCCAATTGGTATTAGTAGCTAACTTCAACAATCCTTAAGCAGAAGCAATATTGATTAATTTCTATTTGCAAATCTCCTATCATGCATGTATGCCCATGTATAATATTCATTCCAAAGCTCCTACAAACATAGATCTCATCTTTCTATTCAAGTGGTATTGTAGTCCCCATCACTTCTCATCATCTAAATTTCAATCTACAATAACTGCAATATCCCAAAATGGCTAATGTGTACTGTCAGCAATTGCTATTGTGTAGTTGATAAGCCATAAAAAGATCAAAAGAAAAGAGAAACCATCTTCAAAATAATCTATGGGTTAATAAAATTCCTACAAGAATCTCCCAATGTGCACTTGATATATAAGCACAGGGAAATTATTTGACAAAATATTGACAAGAGCAAAAAAGCACAAAAAAAAAAGAAGATAACCTTCAAAATGGCAGCAGAAAACAAATCTGGATACATGTTCATTGTTGCACCAACAAGAAGGCCTCCAGCACTGCAGCCAATAGCAGAAAGTCGATCTTTATGAACATAGCCCTCATTAATAAGAAACATTGCACAAGCTGCAAAATCATGAAATGAATTTAGCTTGTGCCTTCTGGTTCCAGCCTGATGCCAGGTTGCATCTCTTCCACCCCTATAAAAGCGTAAGAGTTAATCAGTTCATTATTAACATAATAGGACAGTTTGAACATTATTATTTGCCACATCGAACTAAGAAATATTCCATATTACCGGCTAGATGAATGATACAAATGTGCATTGTCTTCTGAACTAATGGGCACAGCAGCTGGTGAAATAGAATGAAGCATTTGTATATCAAGAGACATAAATTAACAAAAGGAGATTATCCTTCATATAATCATGGAATTTTTATGGCAGATAATCTGTAATTGCTTCTGGTCAGAAATTAATGTTTCACATATCTGCAGGTAAACACAATCAGTAATCCTAAAAATCCTCTATGAACAATTTTGTGAAAAAGGAGAAAATCTACAGAAATCTTTGACTCAAGCTTCTTGAGGTCAAAGCATAAGCATTCTAAATTAGCACAAACTGTTGAAGATTCAAAACTCATTTACCCATACATGTAACAAGTATTTTTCACATAAAAATTTTATAGATGTTTTTATCATAAAGGCTATGTTTTGATTGTAACAACAAAGTTTACAGACAGCGAAGGGAATAAAGTTAAGCCACATATTTGTTGAAATAATAAAGAAAATGAGGGCTCAAGATTTACAAGTATAGTTGCACAACAAAGTGTCCTCCTATACTTGAGAAACCTGGGTTCATCACAGCCCATTAAAACCAGCCCAAAACCAACTTGGAAAGCAGCAGCCAACAGAGTGTAAACAGGCTGAAAAGAAGCCCGAGTAGGAGTTGTATTAGTAGAGAACTCCTATCTATATACAAACAGTAGGATATTGGGGTTTTTTATGTACTCTTTTTATATATCTTTCTCTGAGAATTATAGAGCTCTCTCTTTTCTTATTCATCATTGAGAAAAACTCTAATTTCAAATCCACTAAACGCTAGAAAACTTTCACAATTTTAGGGTTAAATGGGAGAAACTTTATTCCACCTCCCAAGAACAAAGGTGGTTAACCATCCTCTGGTTAAGATTTAACTCTACAATAAAAGATCTTTGCTGTTAACCATCCTCTGGTTAAGGTTTAACCCCACCCCATCCCCCCACCCCCCACTTTATTCCCTATTTGAACAGCCTCCAAGTATGCAAGTAATTACACCCCTAAGTGGAATGCTTCGAATACTTAGAAATATCAGGACTTAGGAGAAAAGACAAATAATCAGTATGTAAATACTCACATGCTTTCAACAATATCAATAACTGAGGAATGAACTCAAGGGTAACACACTATATTAGATGTTGTGCAGCATAAATTGAAGAGGGTAGGTCAAGCCTATAGCCCCAATGTGGAAAGAGAAGCATAACTAGCAATCTGATGCATGGGTCAATATTGAGTATTTTGAGACACTTCAGTTGTCAGGTAAAAAGCTTTATTGAAGTACTGTTTGTCTCTTTGGAAATAATTATTTTAGAAGCAGCCTACCTGACATCAGCATATGCAACAACCCAACCACGATCAAGCAAGCTGATAAGATCTGCACACCAACTCTTGTCCAAGACTTCTCCATATGCTCCACAACCATATACAAGTCCAGGAGCATTGCCAGTAAATTGGGCTTTGCAAGAGTAGAGAATGGTTAAAGGGACCATAACACCATCATGGGAAATAATTTCCTTCCTATCACAAGAGTATGCTTCAGAAAGATAGTCCCACTTTTGCAAGGCTTCTACTTTCTTCAAAAACAAGTCATCGGTTGACTCAGTGCAAGAAGCATTATGCTAACAAATGTAGGCATGAGAACTTTTTTCGTTACCAGTGGTCAGTCCACTCCCACTACTTCCTCTTGAAACAAGAATGTGGATTTCTGCTTTGCCATGTCATAGTCAACCACCAAATCAGGCATCTGCATTTTCACAAAACTAAATTTACCAAAGAACTCCCTAAAACACAGGTTTAATAAACTGATGACAGACAATAGAGAGGCAATGAAATGACTTGATTATTTCAACATAGAGTACAAATGTTGGATACTTCAAGTTACTCAGAAACATTAATTGCATTCCAGTAGATGAATATTTCAAGAAAAGCAAAATGAGAATAGCCTTATCAGACATAAGAATCATGTAAACAACAACCCTCAACTAAATTTGGTTGCAAAATAAAATGCCAGATTCAGGAAAACATTTTTGTTATCTAGGAATCTATCGACAATCCATGAACAGAGTTTTGCATCTTATTGTAACACTTCTTTAGACAATTTCTGAGAGGTAGAAAGATCGCAATTTATTGGTGTCTAGGTTCATTTAGTTTCAAGGTTTATCAAAATAAAACTATACAGAGATGGTGGGGTGATGAGACCCTAGGTTTATTAACAAAGTCTTAGCAGACTTAGCATCCACTAACAGAATACGTTGCAAGGAGAATCAATTTGTTAGTAAAGTAGATCATTATTTCATCCACACTGATGAACTCAAAACATGAAAAAGTGCATGATAGTCCATCTAAAAAAATTTATAAACAAAAATTTACATCCTAAGATACAACATGGTTACTTGTTTCTCTAGCATAACAATGGGGAGCTACTGGGCTCTAGGAAGGGTTGATGTTAAACAGCAAACTTGCAACCATCTAAATGTGCAATATGCTCGAGCTTTGTCTTTCACAAACATTTTACAGGTTTGAAGTCTGATGTGCTAATGTGCTCCATCCATCTACACTAATTACTTCATAGCCTAAGCTACATGGGTTCATGGTGAATTTCTTGCGTAAACTAAAAAGGTCAAGTCATCTGGTATGGAAAAAAAGAACTATTGGCTGCTAATGACAGAAGCCTATAGATATTATTTCATGGCCAATGATCTATATTACAGCTTCTAACTAAATATACAAAAAAAATCAATGTTCTTTTTCAGGAAAAATTCACAAGCTCCATCGTATCATTTAAAACTTTTAAATATAAAAGACTTATTGGCTTGCATTTGTGATGTGAACATGTTCTGCAACGTTCAGTACCAACTCTTTCAGTAGACCACCAACACCGCAACCGCATTATGCAAGCCAGAAGCATAACTGATATGCTATTCACCCTATAAGAATTTGGAAAAGAAGCCCATGCCATCAAGATGGAAATTGAACCTACAGAATAAAATCAATTAACGTCTTACAGATGAAGGAAACCATACCGCTGGTGACGAAACAATAACTCGATAAATAGATGAATTAAAATCCTGGTTTGCACCTGGCAGACAGCTGCAAAGGCTAGATGGAAGAGGGAAAAACCATGGGTTGAGATCCTCAATTGTCTTCGGTAGCTGCAATACAGCTCAATGCATAGAATTGGGTTACTGAAAGCAAAAAGTATTGAAAAACCAGAAAATTTAGATTCAGAGAATGCAAGCTCGCACACTTCATATTTATCTTTTTTCAAAGTTATAGCCTCCATTTTTAGAGAAGTATATTATAATGGATCCAAGAATCTTTAAAGGACACAACAAAGCCACCATAGATGAAATTCGATAACACTCTGGCAGAAATAACAATACTAATTTTGAAGTAAATAAACAGACAGCTATGGTTTTAGCATTCAATTATTTACATGACAGGATCTCAGTCCAGAGCTGATCAGTAAAGAAAAGATCAAAACAAATATGTCTAAATGGCTAGCAAAAATATAAATCAATAAGACTGCTATGCCAGTAGCAAAACAATTATACTAAACAAATGATACCCCAGGTATCAACAGATGCAATTCCTAATCTAGCCCCTAGGCACATTCAGCAACAAATTCACATAAGCTTAGGTTCAATTACAAGCATAAATTTGAATAAAAAAACCAAAACACCTTGATGACCTTGTGCAAAAAAACCCAAATTGCCTAGGCAGTTAGGCCTTGTTATGATAAACGTGGGTGAGCTGTTGGTTCATACATGTAGGCACACCAAACAACCAGCCTTAAGATGCTCTAACTAAGCCTAACTCTAGGGATTTGATATCATCATCTTTTCAGTTAAATAAAAATCCTTATCAACATTTAGAGAGGATTGTTTGTTAGGATTTTTTTATTTGTTGGCTTTAGCCTAAAATGTAGGAAGTTAAATGTAAGCTAGACCCTATTTAATGAGAATGTTAGTTACAAACTTGGGGTATCTGGAGTATTAATAAACTCTTGCTTCTTTCTCTCTTCTCTTCTCTTCCACCCTCTTCTTTTATTTCCCTTTCACTTAGTAAATTTGTCATAACAGACCCCCATGGGAACTTCTAGTTAGCCATACTTTTTACAATGAAAAATAAATACACATATAGCATATGTACCCAAAACAGTTGAACATCTAAGGAGAAGGCTAGTTACAAACTTGGGGTATCTGGAGTATTAATAAACTCCTGCTTCTTTCCCTCCTCTCTTCTCTTCTCTCCCTCCTCCAAGGCGTCCCGCTCTTCCTTTTTGGAATAGACCCGCACACCCCCCGCCCCCCCACCCCCCCTCCCTCCTCCTCCTTCTCTTCTATTTCCCTTTCACTTAGTAACACCAATCATAACGGCCCCCTACAGGAACTTCTAGTTAGCCATACTTTTTACAATGAAAAATAAATATACGTATAACATATGGACCCAAAACGGTTGAACTTAAAGTATGATTCTGGGAAACTAGTTGCTCCACAAAAAAAATAAAACCACCCATCTAGACAAAACTTGAGAAGATCTCAACAAAAATTTACAATTTACATGCTACTTATTGGTTCACTGTTAGGTCATTCTACAAGTAAATTATGAACAGCAGGCACTGAAAAAAGCTTTACAAAAGAACTATGGGTAAAATCCCTAATTAATTCACAAAGAAAGACCTCTAGTAAAGTTTATAACTAAGGATCGTAACCCTGCAACGGTAGTAACTTAAGTTGTGAAGGCCCTACAAAGTTGTACTACCATAGAACGGATCTACCATATGCTTCAATAAAGCAAGAATACTAGCAAGTGTGACAGTAGAAGAAGAGCAACGTTCTTGTCATTGACTGGTGAAGTAGGAAAGAGAAGTGCATGAAGAAGTTTGCATATTAATTGAATGAATCATCAAACAATTATCATTTGCCCAGTTTAATTAGTTTGGTTGAATATTTCAAGTTTTAAGTTGTTTAGCCAGTCGTGTCAAACAATACTAAATCAACAAACTTCTCCACATATGTTTTCTGAAGTAAATAAAACTTTGCTACATAGTTTGAAGCAATATATTTTTTCCAAAGTCAAAAGGTTTTGAGGGCTGACTTTTGAGTGCCAGTAAGACATACTTGAACCCTCGAACATGTTTCTTCTCATTACATTCTAATTCCATATGCAGCAACAACTTATGTCATCTTATCACATTGATTTAGTGTAAGCCAGAGCATGTCCCAAGATAGTCGCCTAGTTCATGTTTGAAATTAATCCAGCTTAAAGAGATAGGGATCATACTATACAAACATGCATGAAATTTATAAATGACAAACCCATTCACAGTATAGGTCGTAGAGCAAGTTCTAATCTGCCAGTTGGCCAACAACGACTCTTTAGCTCTGCACCTAACCACACTGTAACCTTCAGCAGGTAAGGTCATTGTATCCAAGGGAGCATTTGTAAGAATATATAGAAAAATCCATAGTAGTGCTCCAAAAAATATTGCACATCAGGCACACATTTCCGATCTGGCCATATGTCTTCTTTTAAATTTGTTGCATCCACCACATACACCTGTAACAAAATAAGCTTTTTTCTCTGAAGTGAATGATTAGGGGAGATGCTTGGGTCTTCAATTGGTCAATACAACTTAAACAATGACAAAAATTGGAAGGCAACCTTCCTCGGATGAAGACCATAAATTAGAGTTGATGGTGATACACTTGCCATCGTTTGTGCTTGTAATGTTAACACAGCAACTCTTATCATTTTCAACAAAAAACAAATCATCTTCCCTGTTTCCTCCCAGCTTCCTGCAAAATACCCTATAAAACTCCACAAAGTCAGACAGGATGGAATAAGTTCAAGTCATACTGAACAACTGATGTTTTCCAATCCAAGAGTAAAAGAATGACCTATTAGAACGTTGATTTCCATCACAGAGTGTATAAAGTATACAGCTGCTGTTTCTAGCCCATGCCAAGCTAACAATCCCCTTGAGTCTTGAATCTGAGATGGTGTGTCCAGTTCTAAGGTCTTTAAGTTGAAGCATAGACAATTCACTTCCTCTGGTATCCAGCGTGTATGCAAGGAAATTGTGATCAGGCGAAATTCAGCAAGTGCCAGTATGAATGTAACCTGCATGTGCAGCAGTGATATCAATAGATGCTTTTTCTCTTAAGACATAATCAACAAAAATGTGTTCACGGAGTAAACAAAGATAAGTAAACTGATGAATGAAAAGTGAGAAATAATAGAGGCATGCCATATTGTTCTGCAATTTCGTTCCAGTCTAACACTATTTCCTCTTCTGCAGAGCCTGCCAAATAGTTAAGTAGTTTTCATCTAATACTATCAACATGACACAACTTCTGGCACAAGACTGGACATTCCCTGCCCTCAGGAATACGCTGATAATATAACCTGCAGCAAGAAAACAACTCTCAATAAGATAAACAACAACACGAACCCGATTAAGCTTCGTAGACTATTAAGAATCATCAAAAGGCAAAATTATATGACACAAGTCTACTAACACCTGATTTCATGCTGTTTATTAAATGACCTCACTAATATTAGTTCACCGTAAGAACAACAAGCTAATAGGCATTTATTCATGAAGAATGTGTCTTCCATATGAATTGTCGTATAATGATTTAGAAACCCATCATGAAGCTTAAATGAACCAATGTGCACCTGGCATTAAAGGTTAATCACACAAATCATATCCAGCATGGTTACCTTTCATGCAAACAATATAGTATAACTTTGCTGACTTCCTTCTCGAATCACTTAGTTTCCTTTAAAGGCCCATCCATAATTAGGTTTGTAGAGTTCAAATTAATCTAGTGATCATGTCAAGAATTTTGCAAGAAGTGCATCACAAAATGGTACAGAATAACATATAGAAAATAAGAGGAAATTCATCACAGTCCATGTTTTTCTCTTCTTCCTCCTCTAAGAAGTCCTTCATGCCTCTCATTTATTTTCCATTCATTGCAAAGTCAACATTAGTAAAGACTTGTACATCAAGTTCCTTTTTAAATGTACTTAATTTATACATCTACCTGATCTACTAACGGATGCATATTGCCAGATTGAAATAAATCGATTTGCATTTATCAACATCGTATGCTTTTATATAATTCTAACCAACCTTCTCCGACCCAAAACCATCTTGGCATGAACAAGTCAAAGATATAAATCAACATGTTTTCAAGCTAAAATCGGTTCCATGTACACTGAAACAGCAGAATTCAACTTCAGGAAAAAACAGGCAAAAACTTTAGAACCAACTAGAGAGTGCCATTTTCCCCAACGCTCGGGAGGGGTGGAGACAGAGGCGGCGATGCGGCTCCCCATCTCGGCTGCTAGCTTCATCTGAAGATCCCCGGTATCTGCCATGAAGGCCTCGGAGTAGGAGTTCTCCCTGCTCAGATAGTCGAAGAGATCGGGGTCCCAGGCGTCGGACATCCAGTGGAAGGGGTCGTCCTAGGTCGCGCCGTGGGCGGATACCGGGAAAGAGGTCTTCTTGGGGACCGCCGGAGGCCGGGGAGAAGGCGAAAGGAGGGGCCACGATCTTTGCTTGCAGGATTAGGGGGAGGAGGAGAGGGAGGCTAGGGTTTTGGAGAGGCGGACAGAGAGCAAGTAGCGTCTTCTCAGCGTGGCTGCCAACGGAGAGTCGAGAATCGGGGCGGGACGCTGAAATAGAAACAGTGCACAAAGGAAGAGTGGGTTTTGCATTTGATACCTGTATTTTATTCAATTTGTGAGACACGTCCAGTACTATCAATATTGCATAAACTTTTTATTCAAATCAGTTTGCAAATAATCCCCCTTTAATTAGCGTAGTGTATGGTTAGATCAAACTAGAGTTCCTCATGTAAGCATAAAAATTTTTCCTTTATTTCAAACTATTTTAAGAGATTTTATTTTTATAAAAATGATCATAAATAATTACTTAATTACATAATAGACACCAATCATCTGGATGTTTAAAAATTATCTAAACCATTTAAATATTTAGTGATTAATATTATTAAGTGTTGGACGATCATACGACCATTTAATAAAATTTAGGCGTCCATTTAAATTTTTTTTTTACTAGATGACTGTCTAATTATCAAAATTAATATGTTTATAACTAATATTTTAATTTTACAATAATAAAGAGAAATTTTATAATTTAAAAAATAAATCGCACCCTTGACCCACAGCATATTTGCTTCGCCACTGAAGGCCCCAAGTTCGTCCCTTGTTTCATCGTCTCAGGAGCTGAACTTGTCGTGAATATGCTCTTGAATGAGCATGTAACCTATTGTTCGTTTGATTTCTAAATTTTATACTTTCTATGCATGATTTGGTTTTCTCGGGGCCCTAAAGAAATAGAGAAGAATAAGAAATTTATTGGAATTTAAATGCATTCCTATATTTCTATCTTTATGCTTACTTTCGTTCAATTTAATCTCTTACCAAATTGGTAAGGTTGCTATCGGAGGTCTTAATTGTTTTATTTTTGTGTCAATATGTTGATGTTTATCTCAAATTGAATGTTTTCAATTTCATTAGTGTGAAATTTAATTTACTGGAATCCTAATTTTGCTATTACTACTCTATATTATCGTTTAGAAACATATGTTTAATTTGAATTCGACATTAAGGTTTTTAACTTCAAATTTTTTTTAAGGGCATATTTGTTTTATAAAATTTGAAAGTTTTAGAAATTTTAATATTTTGAAACTTTAAAAACATGGATTTAGAAATTCTAATAATGTATTTATTTTGTAAAATATGAAAATTTATAATTTTAAAGATCGGTATTTATTTTGTTGAACTTATAAATTCAAGACTTAGAAATTTTACAATTACCCCTAAAATTGGGTTGTGAGATATACCTTATTTCAAATAATCATAAAAAGACTCAAGTAGGAGTAACACAAGATTTTTGTATAAGATTTACAATTTATGAAATAATAAAATCGTTGGAGTCCGAACTTTAATTACTGAAATTTATGACTCTTTTATACAAAAAGTTTATAAAGTTAGTAGAAAATACAATGAAATTTGAGATCAAAAATAGGACCATAAATAAAAGCAATGGAATGGAAGAAAAAAGAAGTATCAAAACTTTTCTAGAGAAAGAGGAAAAATGAAAAAAAATAAAAAGACAGAGAGGGAGAAAGGTGAGAGATTAAACACTACAAGGATTAATGGATATAGTAGTTGAGTGATAGAGCAACGACAACAAAATCATTTGAGATCACGCAAACTCTAAATTCAGTTTTTAATGTTTAATATGTAATCTCATAGACTAAATTTTAAAATCTCGAATTCTGAAATCCGATCAATTGTAAAGAACTAAAAATCTCATATTTAGTGGAATTTTAAAGTTTTAAAATTTTAAAATTTTGCATTACAAACATAAGATTTTACTGTTATCAAAATTTAAAAGTTTCAGAACTTTTAAATCTCATAAAACAAATAGACTGTAAATATTTTCGAGTATTTTAAAAATAAGAACTAAAAAGAGTAGAGTATTAATATTCCTCTCTCAACTTGAAATTTGATCTTCATTTTTCATGGGGTTAAAATACCATTAATTTCAAATAATCAAATTTGGTGGTGCTCTGTTTCAGGAAACCATTTATATCTCGATCTACTCTCGCTGCTCTTCTGTGGAGGACCTTCAAGTTTGCCATTACACGGGGGTTATCAGTGAGCAAGCCTATTGTTTAAAGCTCTATGTGGCGATGGTTTCAAATTAAAATGGTGCTTATGATATTGTTGAGAGATGTGGTGCTATTAGAAACATTATTAGGGGACTGAATAGGTGTTACCTTACTGCCTTCTTCAATAGAGTTGTTCTCTCTTCAACGACCGAACTCTTATCTACTCTTATCTCTTGGTGGCTTCCTCAACCTAGATCGACCATTATAATGGTATATGGATACAACTTGGGTATTGTATCTTAAATGCTTGAGCTCATCATGTCCACCAAGAGGCCATTCAAACAACATACTAGTGTGAAACTAAGTTACCTTAAATGTTGGAGCTCTTCGTCAAATACTCTCTAGTTCTTATGTACTTTGCTTTTCCATATGGATTGATTCCAAACAATTCAAAATGTACCATAATGCAACACAACTAAATTTGTTTACTATGAGTCCCAACTTCACTGTTTCATTATAGGAGAACATGAATAATAAGCTTAAGAAATCAAGGATACACAAACAGTAACAAGAATATCACAATAACAGTAACAAGAATATCACAATCTATCATCTGTCTAGAAAATTCTATGGAGAACAGAGTCATCGTAGACAAGAATTCATCTAAATTTCCTTTGACCATCAAGCAATCAGATGGATGAAATTATTGCCAACACACGCCCCACCACCTTATCATCAAGGGGCAACCGGTGGCAAAAGCCAATGAGAGAGCTTTGCCTTTGATCATGCAAGAGTATACTACGTTTCAACTGCCTTCCCCTTGGTTTTCTTCTCATCGTTATCTTCATCACTTTCTAGGACCTGCAAATTTGGAAAAAAATAAGGTTAAGAAGCCACCTTTTATTTTGTATTTCCCAACAACTAGTATTAATAGGTTGTATGGTTGCTTTTTAAAGAATCGGAATCCATATTTAAGAGCAGTTTTAGCTCATTAATTCCAACAGGTTTGTAACTTTTGTTCAAAAAATGGTTTAGCAGCAAAGGTTCATGTATGAGTCCTCGAGCAATGTACTGATCATATTGCATATTTAGTGTGCATTTTATGACAAGAAAAATGTCTCTGAGGCAATTATCTATTCTCTTGAACAAATGTAACAATCAGGAGAAGAAAGTGCAATTGATCATGTACATCAAGCAGGCAGATGACACAACGATTTTCTGAATAGAAATGTGTAAAGTTGTTTCTTCAATGGGCAAAACAAAATAAAGAAAAATGAACTTTTGAGTTAGAAATCATCAAATCATGACAGGAGCAACACAATGCAAAAGGCTGACACCAGCCTTTTCTATGCAAAAAGAGACAATTTCTTTCAATCAAACCCCGATACTAGAATCAAAACGAAGCAACCTTATCGTACATCAAGACCCAAGCTCATCCATCATATGTTAATAACATGAATTAGGGACAAAATGTTGATACAATCTAATTCTTCTGAAATGACTTCCTTCAACTAATCATATTACAGAGTCCTCTGCCTCCAACCATTCAATGATTAGAACTGAAGTTGTCTTTTGCATAAAACACGAAAATGAGAAGTCTTTTAAGGTGAAGCAGATTACAAAAAGGAAAAAAAAAACAAGTATGTGGGAGATGAAAAATAGATTTCACTACTGCAATTGGCCAAGAACAATTTTTTATTGGAAGGGAGTGAAGAGAAAAAAAATCCAAACTACCAATAGCAAATTATATGACCTTAAATGAAATCATAAACATAGTCAGCATTAACTTTAATTGTACTCTCAACAGCAGTCATTTTTCCATATTTTCACTTGAGACATAACAAATTGGCCTTCTTTCAATTACCAGATCTAGTAAATCTCTTGTGAATCTGATACCATCTGTCTCAATAACAGTAATTGGAGAAGTAAAATTTCAATCAAGTAAATTTGCAAAGAGAAGAATGTAGAAGTGATAAACTTACCGAATTTCCAATCTTGTCAAAATCATCACCAAACTTATCATCAACATCATCTGAAAATGCAGAATGCAGAAGAAATACCCGCTCAGAAGTTGAAAATGTTAACTCCAATTGTTCAAAGAAAAAATTTCTAATTGAAAGAAGACAGCCATTAAATATTAATTATTTCAGTTAGATACACAATGCAATTTGTTCCATTGTCAAAAAGAGGAATCTCAATCCCCATATTGAGCAAAGTAAGCCGTGAAATGGTATATGAAACAAGTTTAAGTCACACACCTGGTCCATCATCATCATCACTTCCAAGGTCACCCAAAAGAAAAACATCCAAGTCATGCTCCGAATTTGACAAGGATGCCTTACTTTGCACCTTTGTATCCTTCACTTGATCATTTGGAGTTGGCCCACTAGGTGAAGCTTCTTTGAGCCTGTTATCTGATTTTTGCTCCTCTGCTTTCGCATTTAGCTCTTCCATGTACTGCTTCTCATACCTGATTAGAAGCGCAAAGGCTGAAGTCAAAGGGAAAGCGGTAATGGTTGCAATTTAGAGGAAATAATTTAAAACTAGTTTCTTCCGAGCTACAGATGTATCACACGGAGAATTTAAGCTTCAGTGGAAACGCAAGAATAAATAACTACAACAAGTTTTAACAGATGCTCTACTCCAACTTGCAAGTAGTCAAAATACGAAGAAAATGTGTTTAGGTCAATATCTAATCCAAACCTGGTAAAGCCACCAATTGGTTATGGACTACATACAGTATTTATAAATGAGGTGTTACAGTTTGAGTTTCTGTCATGTAACTTCACATTAAACAAATGTGCAACCATAAATCAATCGTCTTCTCATTCATCTTGAGTATAAGAAGGGGAATATCTTAAAAAAGACAATAATATAAGAATATGAATGAAGCATAAGCCATGAGTAACAAAGAAAGAATGATACTCACGGCGCCACATAATTGGTTACAAGAATGAAGTATATTCGCCAGAATTTCCTCTCTTTCATATATCTGGGGCACAACTCATATCTAAACTTTGAGATTTCCTGCAATAAAAAGAATTGGAGAATTGGTTAGCATACATCATCTCTAAAGACATTTATTCCTATATGGATTTTTTTTTTCTGGGATACAGGCTAGCAAAAAAGTAATAATTTAAATGCTCACCTGACCAATGATGCAAAAAAACGAACATCTTACAACATGCTGTCATATATAGAGGTTCACAGAACAACCAACACAACTTTTTGAAGGATGTATTTGGACTCCATCGCCTGATTTTCAAAATGTCATTTTGAAACCATTTCTTTTCAGTTTTTAGTTGACAGGTCTCAAATATTATTCCTTTACAAAATCCAAAACTACATGCTTCCTAAGCACCCGAAAATCTGACTTTTTGGAAACCCAAGTTTAGGGAAGCCACTTCGATGGTAGGCACTTCATTCTGATTGTGTGGTTATCAGTAACATAGAATTTTACTTGCCAACAGTACCCCAACAAAAGTAAATAATTACTAGAACTGGATTACAAAATCATGTAGCCAAATACCACCTAGGTGACCACAATCCTTTCCAGGTGAAGCAGAAACAAAATCAACTATCACAATAAAGTGGTTCAACAAGCAAATACATAGCATATATATCGAATCCTTTCAGCTCCAAATCTATGAAAATTTTTTTTAAAAAAGAAAAAAATTCTATTGTGCCTTCAATCCGAGGAGCAGAAGGCTTTGCAGATACCTTTACAGATGATAGAACAAGTGTAGCATGTCTCGCCTGCCACTCGTTCAGATCCTGCCGCACATTCGACACTGTCGGAACTTCCTCCATCTCTGGTTCATCTACACAGACACGTAGCACAAATCAATCACAAAACAACAAACCAAATTCATCGCCTTCTCCAAAACAAACAAATTGAAGCAAAATAAAGCACGGCTCACCTTCCATGGGAAAATCGCGGAAGGTGTCGATCGTCATCCCCTTGATGAACTTCCTGAGCTCTTCGGTGACCCCGAACCGCTCGAGATCCGCTTGGTTATCGGGTGCAGCTTCGGATCCAGATCCGAGGGCGGCCACGGCTGGAGCGATCGGGAGAGGGATCTCGCCGGCGAGGATCTTGATCTGGTCGGCGCGGCGGAGGGCCTCGATCTTGATGAGATCGGCCTTCTTGGTGGCCTCGGCGGCGAGCTCCTTGGACTTCTTTGCGGTCTCGGAAACGAACTCCTGGGAGAGGCGGGCGGCGCCCTTGGTGAGCTCCTGGGAACGCTTCGCCGCCTCCTTGGAGATCTCCTGAGACCTCTTCGCCGCCTCCGCGGCGAAGGCCCGAGCTCGCTGCCAGAAATCCATGGCCGCCATCGTCGTCTTCCTCCGGGATGAATTGGGGAGTTTCACTGAAATATATAGGAGGGTTGTGGAGTCGGAGGCACGATGGATTGCAAATGTGTGCATCGGGATCCGGATTTGTATTGGATCTCGAGGCGGATCTAAGGTGGGTGTCTCGCTAGCGTGCATGATTGGCAGGGTTTGGGTTCGAGTCATGTGGTCAACGGTCCTTGACTGAAAGAATTGGGCCTTGGAATATTTTCGGGAAAATTCCATTTTCAGCCCCATTCCCAATTTTTTTTTTCGACTATCTAAATATTTTTCTTTAGTAATCAGCCTCAAAAATAATTGTTTCACATCGGCAAAACAATGGATGAATCGTGCGGCAACTGTTGGCTCCTCGGCCAGAGTGGATCCGAGTTCTCGGGCCAGAGTTGGGTGGTAAGGTGATTAACGCGATTTTGTGAAATCCCTTAAATACCCTTCTTTTGTAGCGTGCATCCTTACATTTGTTATCGACGCTCGCGTATTCATTTTGCTTTATCTGGGTATGTGCGAATAACCTATTATTCATTAAAATGTCGCTGAATCATAATCAAGAGTGCTTTAGAGCTGCTAAGCACTATTGGAATCAGCTTTCGTGTTTTTACCATCGACGAGAATTTTGATTTTGTTTTCGAGAAAAATGAGAAGAACAGTGAAATTGTGTGTTGCACAGCAGCGGCCTGTGAGTGGATTGTGCGTGCATGACAACAAGTAGCCACCCCGTGACACCAGGCCTCTTAGGTTGAGGTTTGTAGATATTAGTTCACTTGGAAGCATCGAAGAAATGAGTTTCCAAACATATCACGATGTACGGGATGGGAAAGAGACTGCACCAGAATAGCTTTGCAAGGCATACATTGAGTCGCATGACCTTATGTTATAATACCGGAACAAGCTTATCGAAACGAATCCTTATAGTGTCATTGAAATCGAGATAAAAGGTGAATGGTTCAAGCAAACCAGTGTCGATAAAATGGGCCGCAGTGCGGTTCAACACAACTCGCAATAGGTTGTGCCTAATACACTATAATTGTTATAGTACCCGGGCCTTGTTAGCCACTCACTACTCATGACACGAAAAAGGTCGTGCTTTCGCCCGATTCATGGGTCACTCTAGCCTGGAACCGTTTAATTTTAAAAAAAATAATTTAAAATGGTCCTTTTTTTTTATTTAAGATATCACAATAGGCCAAGAACAAGCCTAGGAATCCAGTTAAGTAGGCATACTTTTATTTGACATGATTTGAAGGTTTCGCAATTTTTAAAATTTAGATTTAAAATAATTTTAAAAAAATCAAATTTTACAAATCAGAAAATTTGAAAAAACTAAAAATTAGCCATTGATTACAATATTATTTTTTAGGGTTTTTTTTTGACATTTTAATTTTTTCCTCCTATTTACTTTATCATGACATACTCCACTCCCATTTATCGTATCCTTTTTAAGCATGAGACTCAATTTATAATTTTTAAAAGTAGAATCGAGAATGATATTATCCAATCTTCTTCAAACTCACCTCAATCTCCCCAAAAGTATGGAAAAAAAATAACTATTGATATTTGGGTAAGCTAGAATATCAAAATGATCAATAATACAGAGTAAGTCATCCACAAAAATGCAAGAATTGATTTGAGAGTAAATCCTTGAGTGTTACTGACCATCTCCAAAAATGTATTCAGTCTCAAGACAAGAAAGAGTATAATCTCATGCAAACTCAATTTTCTTTTAGAAGTTATTCTACTTTTAATTTATTTCACAATCATAGATATTTCTAAAGAAAATATAAGAAATTTGATAAAAAAAATATTATTTGGGATAAAAAAAAACCATACAAGAACACCGCTAAGAATTATGCAACAAAGATATTTGTAAAAAAAAAACCATTTTTTTTTGCACATTACAATAATAGAATTTCTCTTACATCTGATGGTTAGATTATTGATTATCATATTTTTTATACTTATATTACTACTTCTTATATTGATGATAATTAGATGTTGTAAAAACCTATTATTGACTTTAAACGTTCGGAATATCTTCAAAATACACCTAATATGCCATTCTTCATACTATTTTTAAATATTCAAGATAAAATTTCAGGATGACTTCTTCTCATAATAATAAATTATTAATTTCTTAAATATCAAATGTAGGGGTGTTACAAGCCAAACTCGGGAAATCAAGCTCAAGTTGAGCTCGAGCCAAGCCAGTTCGGCTCAACTATATTTTTTTAGAATTTATTTTTAAAATTAATTTTAATTAATTTACATCAAAATAATTTCTAAAAAATATATAAAATATAAAAAAATATCAACCACAATATCATAATTTTATAATAAAAAATATTAAACCTAAAAATTTATAGATAATACTAATGATATATATAATTTTAAAAATATGTATATTGAAGAAATTATGCTAATAGAGTAATATCTAAATATAAAAACTATATCAACTACAACATCACAATTAAATAATTAATTACATATTATATATTATTTGTTATAAAATATATTTTTAAATTTGTATTTTATTCATACAAAAATAAATAAGCTCTCGAATTAAAAAATGAGGAAGTTGGGTTTAGTTCGTTACTAAACAAGCTGAAATAAACTAAGTCAAATTCGAGTCGAGCTTTAGTTGCTTGTGAACTATAAGCTAAATTGACACTGGTAATCAAATGTTTCTTTTATTGTGTGAATAATTATTTCATATTTATTATATATATCATATAATTTATATAGTTACTCAAGATGGGCTTAAAATTATTCATATAGCTCTTAAAATTAAAAAGATGCAACTATATTAGATTTACAACTAGTTATGTTCAACATTTTAAAATTTTATGTAAGCAATTCAAAACGATGCCTAAAGAATTTTCACTTGATATAAAAAATAGATGGAATATAACTTCTAACTTGTTGAAACATTGTTATGATTATAAAAATATATTTACTCGTTTTTGCATGTCAGCATATAAATGAAATTATATTAATTGATGAGATTTGAAATATTAGTAATTTCTTTATGTCTCTGTTAAAATAATTTAGTATTGCAAATAATATTATTTTAATTAGTTGTTATCCTATAACTTATAAGTTGCTCAATGAACTTATTTTATTTATGATATTTTCAATAATTTTAGATGACTTCATGATTTTGTAGATATTGTTGTTAAAATGGAACAAAAATTAGAAAATATTTGGAAACCATAAATCCAATATTTTATCTAGCTAACATATTGGATACACGAGTTAATTTTTTAGATTTCAATGGGATGATTGATGAATATTATGCTAATATTTTTTTTAGATATTATATAATATAAATAACATGTTACATAATGTTTATCACAATTTGGTGACTCTTTCTACTGAACTGAAATATATCATAAATAATTTAAATACTCAATTTTACATATTTTTTATTTTCAACAGAAGGAAACAAAATCCATCTTCATCTTTATCATTTTTTATTATATGGGAGCGCGCCGAAATTCGGGTCAGGCCGTACTAGGCACGGCCTGGGGCCGCGAGCGGTGGGCCGACCGGTTTACACCACCAAAACAAGTATCTTTTTGCTGTTGAATCTTGCATACATCGCCAGCTTCGAGAGTGGATGTTGATCTATATTAGTTCATAGTTGACACATATTTACTTAAAAAAATTAACGTTTTAATAATTTAAAATTCGAAAAATTATTTAATTTAATAATAATATAAAATAAAATAATATTAATTTTATAAAAAAAATAATTTAAAATAAGTTAATTCCGATCTTGATTTTGATCTCAAACCAAACGGAACTTATTATTTCTAGATGACACATATTTACTTTAAAAAATATGGCGATGTGCTTCAATATATTGTTATTTTTATAATTTTTCACATTAACTATATACATTACCAAGGGTAAAGTCGTATTTTTATTATAAATCTTTATTGGTATTTAAAGTTTTCATTAATGATATCATTGTCTGTCATCTGCTGTAATTATGCTGCAATTGTAATAATATTATTTAGTAATGTCTTTTCGTGGTTCATATTTAATATTTCCAAGCTATATCGTGCCGTATACAAGCATTTATCATTCAAAGGAAGAAGAGAGCTGTGCCATCAAAAAGCAAAAAGGATATCAGCTTCAAATACTATTTCGGTGCTGTTCGTAGAAATCAAAGGATATCATTTAAACGGGCCGGATTGAGCCTGCCCAATTAATCTATGGAGACTTAACGGGCCACACTGCCGGGCTTTTGCGACGGCAATCCTCAAAGCCCACTAAGGCCCACATTTGTAGAATGACAGCTATTAGCCATATTCCTGGAAAGCTAATATTTGGATTTAGAGTTCATTTGTTTAGATGTATATTGATTTCCAAATAAGCAACAAATTTTTTGTATTTATTTAAAAATATTTAAAATCATGCTTCGATCTAAATTCACATGTTTTGTCTAAAAATCATATTTATATAAATAACAATAAACTTTATAAATATCAAGGCTTTAAGTCTCAGCACAAATGTTTTTGAGATAAAATTTGATTTTTGTTTTTTAATATTTTATATTATTCTTTGTTAGAAATGGTGCTTAGCTTAGATGATTGGGAAGTTAATCCAGGGTTGGGTGATTCGGGGTTGGCTCCTGTAGGTTTTTTTTTTCATCCAAATTTTAAATAATTTTCTGCCAAAATTTTTTTATTTAAACTTTTCTAAAAAAATAAAAGCATATAAATTCGTTTCACATTTTTAAAATTTTATAAAATATTTTGAAATCTCAAACCAAATTTTAATTAAATAAAATTTAAAATAAAATGATCAAAATATATTAAATTTTATGGATGTAAAAATTAATTTGAAAATCGAAGTTTAAAACTTTAATAAATATATTATTTTCCTTGTAAACAAAGTGTGTTTAAAACTTTAAATGGGGATATGAAATTGTTGACAAAAAATTCCCTCTAGAATAAAAATTTGCATTTAAATATTATAAATAAAATATTTGTAGGCACCACGTGGCTGAAATAGAACCGCAGGAAGGACGACACAGAAAAGCTGACGGCGATGGCCGACAGCAACCTATCAAGTAGCTGGGACCCACAGCTCTAGATGGCCGTCCACTTGTCTTAATCGAAGGACATGGTTCCTCGGCCCGCTGTTTGGATACACGCAGCGGATCGGGCTTACGCTGCAACGCAGGCCATAACGAAGAGATATGGACGGACCGGACGGGGAACGTTGAAATGACTTGTACGACACCTCAGCTTTGCTTGGGTTCGTGCTCTGCACGTGTCTTGCTACTCCGTCATGGGGCCGGAGCAGGAAATTGTGTATTGTGCACTTGGCCATTGTTCGGCATTACGAGAATTTGCTTGGAATTGTGCTCTGCACTTTTTCTTTAATTGAATTTATTTATTTTTTTACCAATTTCAAATATCGGTGTGCATAATAACCTTGTTTGATTTTTTTTAATTTACTAAATTGTTTAATTTGTATCTAATCATGTATTTATTGGTGCTGGTGCATTAAAGTTTACGCAGATAAATATAATACAAATTCTAATTGTAAATGAATAAGGAGTAACATCACCTGTTTGAATTTATATTAATATAAATAACATAATTTTGAGAATTGATTAATTTAATCAATTTCGTTTACAAACCAAAAAATAAAATTAAAATATTAAAAATTATTCAATTTCATCTATATTAATACTAATTTTCCAAATGACACCTAGCTGTATATTAATTCTAGTTTTGTACATTATACACCTTCTGTTTAACAAGAAAAATGGATTAGTTGCATATAAACTCTTTGTGAACTTGTTTGGTGGCAGTCTGGCAGATAACTCCTTGAGTTCATTATATTTGCATATAGCCCCTTATTTTTTTGGTATTAGTGTTAAGAATTTCTTAGCTGGTGTCTTCATCTAAAACCTTAATTTGATTCGTATTAAAAGCTTTCCGAAGATGTGAAATGACATAGTTTGCAAATGAATATAATTGCAAAGTTAGAGACTTTCTATTAAGGTTATGTTGTATTTGATTTGGATCAAATAAATTAACCCAATTGAAATTGAATAGTGGATTTAATTTGGACCATTTTAATTTTCGATTTGATTCGATTTGTTTTTGAAAATAAAAATATTGATTTTAAATTATAATTTTGAGACCTCTTACCATACTCATGCCAGACAGCGACCGAGACGGTTGCCCATATTTAAAATCTTATTTGAAAGATATACATGGAAAATAACATTATTGGTGGAGGCTCGGTACAAAATTTGATGCGAGCGTGGCTTAGAATAATGGCAAGTGGTAAATGGGGTCTACTGGTGTTTCCTGTATAGCAAATATTGAATAAATATATGGTGTTTTTCGCAATAAAACAATACAGGAGTTTTCTTGCAAAAGCACCCAAAATAAAGATTACCATGTAATGACAACCGCAGGAGATCTGTGATAATCTTGATACTGTGTACATAATCTTTTAATATTTAATAATAATTGTTAATATAGTCAAATTCTTTATTAATTTTAAATAAAAAAAATTTTTGAGATCAAATTCGTTAGGCCAATTTATGTGGTGTGATATGTAAAACGAAGACATTGTTAAAAAAAAACCGTTAGAATACAATGACTTTTCCGAAATTTAAATTAATATTATTTTTTGGAAGAAAATAATAATAAAATTTAGAGACGGAGAGTATTAAAAAAAATAAAAATATATATTTTTATATTTTATAAGAATAATATTACTGATTTAAAAGAATTTTGATATAATTATTTTCTAAAGTATAGTTATTTTATCATAATAAATTTCTTTTGAACTTTATTTTAGGCCGGTTAATGGAATCTTAACTAAACCGGTTCAATAATTCATTGTACCATCAATAATATAATGATAATTAACTTAATCAAAGTTCTTTAATCCATTGACAAAAACTAGTACTGTCCGTGACAGCGACATAAACCTAGTTCACTGCATACAACCCCTCAAAAAATAAAATTAAAAGAGACATCGCACCCTCAGCATGAGTTGACATGCGTCACAACCATCCAATTGCAAGCAAAATGACACTGCTATGTTGTTAGTCACATACTGTAATCTTGTTTTATTTGGGAGAATATCTCTCGTAACTCGATTCTGGTTCATTTATTTTCGATAATCACAACTTTTTCCTGCAAATGCAACGAGACTGACCCCGTCAATCGAAGAAAACTGAATTTCGGAGGGAATACAGGCAATTTTCGATAAAATAATTAATTTTCAGCTATCAGAAGCAAAAAAATAAAATCACAAAAAAAAAAATAATTTCAGGCAATAATTGACTTTTTCAAAATAATCGTAATTTCAATCTAAACCGCCCATAAATCACAGCAGCCACTAATTAATTACCATTTGACAATCCCTCTTGTACCAAACATTTTGAACTTTTTCTTAATAATTAGATCATTAAAGTCAACATTCCAAAAAACAACCATTTCAAAGGTGTGAGGGTCTTTTTCGTAAAATTATGTAGGGGCGACTTGGTAATTTCATCTTCAGGCTAGCGACTAGATATTTATTTATCCCCAGCCATCCAAAATGGAGCACGCCTCGCTGGAGACCTTCGCGCCCTTCCAGAAGCTTCTAGAAGAAATGCAGGAGCTCCACTCGATCCTGGGCCTCGTCTTCGGCGGCGCGGGCGGCGGCGCAGCCTCCTCCGAAGACCTCCTCCACCTCCGCGGCCTCCTCCCGCCGCCACGGCCGCCGCCGCCGCCGCCTCACCACCACCAGCAGCCCCCTCTGAAGTGCCCGCGCTGCGAGTCCACGAACACCAAGTTCTGCTACTACAACAACTACAACCTCTCCCAGCCTCGTCACTTCTGCAAGTCCTGCCGCCGCTACTGGACCCGCGGCGGCGTCCTCCGCAACGTCCCCGTCGGAGGCGCCTCGCGCAAATCCTCCACCAAAAAGCCATGCTCCTCCAAGAAAAATCCCAATCCCGCCTCCTTCGCTGCCAATCCGATCCTGGTCCCGAACCCTAATCCTAACCTTATCCTCGATCCGCTGGCGATCAGGGCCAGGATTTCGGCGGCAAAGGAGGAGGTCGGTGACCGGCCGGCAGCAGCTGCTCAGGGTGGTGGCAGGGCGCTGGATACGGCGATGTTCGCGTACTGGAACCAGAGTGGGCAGTGGGAGTAGGGGATCCCCCAAGTGTTTCTTCCTCGACGACGATTTTCGTAGTTGGGATTTGATTTTTAATTTGATAAATAATTTGGAGTTAATTATGTTTTTGGTTGGGATTATCCGGATAACCTTCTCTGACTGCTGTTCGCAGTGTAATTTTGTCCACTTGGAAGTGTTTAATACATGATAATTTAATATTAATAATGCTTTGTAATATGGTGACGTGGAAAGGCAAATTTTCGGAAAGCTGATTCAATGTGCCTGTAGTATCATTATCTTTCAGTGTTGTCCTAGAGCAACGACAAGTGCACCCTCGTCTTCCCTCCCGGGCCATCGAGACTTGGTCTTAATTGGCATGCAAATTGTGGACAGATTGATGTTGAGTTAATCACGTCCCATAATTGGATGTGTTCCTTGACTGGGATCTTAGTCTTGCCTATTCTTTGATAAGATCAGGACCATCCTCAACGGCGTTAGAATTCAATATCTCGAGCTGTCAAGCGTCTTTCAAAACTGTCGAAGCGAACGCCGTAAAAGTTTATATTCGGTATTAGGGAAGAAAGAGTTTGCAGATGATGTAGCTTCTACCATGCACAGAGGAGCTGCAATGTCATAAAAGTCACGAGAAAGGAGAGCAAGTGAGGCATTAGGGCGCTATGAATCTTCTCAGAAACAAACTTGACAATCAGCTCCGACTTGCCCATGGCTGCATCGGTTCTTCCTTTTCCTCGCTTTCTTGAATAATATTTTCTTTCTCGTTGTTCTCTTGCCAGGTCCTTCTCCATCTTTATCTCCTTCGTCTTCTTCACATGCATAACCTTTCTTGCCACTTCTTTGCTTCTAGTAGCTTCTTCTTCGCCTGATCCCTCGTCAGAAAAGGGCGGAGAGGGCTGTTGCTGATGGCAGAGTTACTATAGATCATCTCAGTGCCTCTCTGGTCACCTATAATATATTATTGTCTTACAGACACCTTCGATCCTTTGACATTTAGCGCTGTGTCAAATCTCCGAATTTATTATACTTTTATCCATGATGAATTAGTTTCATAGTAAATAATTACTTAAATACAATTTGATATAAATAATGACTGAGTTTATATTCGATCAACTTAAATGGTTGGGTTGTATTTGGATAAGTATTGTTTTAGTGATTAATTGTGGATTTAACAGCTCAAACATTTTACATTGTTTACATTGGTTTGGAAGGCTTTCATCAGAGGTACTAATGCATTTAGCGAACCACTAGTCCATTAGTGAGAACTTTCATCAAAAGTTACGAGCTTAAGTAAAAATATGAGAAACACAAGGAGTTATTTGCCAATGCAAATTAAGCGAGTGTTTGCAAATAATTGTAAAATAAATAGCAACATTTCGAACGTGAGCATCGTCTTTATTCGCCCAAATATTTTTTAGACACAAAAAATAAATACAATAAAAATTCCATAATAATTTGTTAGTAGCGATTTTCATGGAATCATCGCTTTTAAAGTAGGCCCGTGGAAATTGCTATTAAATCAGCCGGCCTAGCACTTTTTGTCTGGTGCATCCTAATACATGGGCTGGGCAGGCCCAATCTGCCAAAGGGCCGTCACATTCAAATTAATTGGTCCGGCCCGGTCTCTATATTCGTCAGATTTTCGATCCTGGTTTCTTTTCACATCGTGTTTCTGGACCGGGCTTGGATTGTTTTTCTTGGGCCTAAACAAGCCCGGGCCCGGCCTTAATGTAATGTCTAAACTCTAAAGTCAAGCCCCGTACGAGGGGCAGCAAAATCGATTCTTCGCTAAAGCAAACAAATGGGCTCTTTTTCATATAAATCCCTGCAAAACGGCAAATAGGTTTAATTGTAAATAACCCCTTATTTTACATATTTATTTTAAATGCTTACTTTTATCTCTAATTAGTAATTTCCTTGGGGTCCGTTTGGTTGCGAAGAACTGTGAAAAAGTAAAATTATCATTTTTTTGCGACCATACTCTTCACTTTTAGTAGTTCACTTTTACAGTGAAAATCTTCAATTCTGCTGTTTGGTACAAAAAATTTTTTTAAAAAACAAAATTCTAAAAAATATAATATAAATAAAAAAATATATCCCAATGAAATTTATAATAATAAATGGTACATAATAAAAAAAAATCTCTCCTATACATATTCAATGCCAATGTCTCCAAAATAATTACATAAATATTATTATCTGTTTTAATATCAATACTAATAATCAAAATATAAGTTTAGTCTGTCAAATTTCAATGGACAAATATACCCCTAACTAATAATACATACTATGTGTTGATTAAAGGTTTTTTGTTATTTGCAAATGCAGTATCATTTCTTAGCCCTCGGAAAAATAAATAACTAAATCTTTCAATTTTTGCGCATATAATTAGCAGTAAGCTGCTAACATTTTCTTATGCGTTTAAAACTGATATAATGAGTACACTTGTATTAAAAAGTGAATACAAGACCTCGAATATTGAGTGCATTAATAAACAAATATAATTACTTAAAAAATACTAAACACTTATTTATTAAATAGTGAATACATTGTATACACTCCAATAGGAGCATCAAAATCCATAACTCTAATATTAAGTGATATTTCGATAAACAATATCAACACTAGAGTAAACATTGATATGTAAATATTGACATCCCCATCAATTAATAATTTAACGCAATTATCAAAGAAATAAAATAATTTATCAAATTTAAATACTAAATTGAACTACATTTCCCATATAAAAAAAATCCTAATCCAAATCTCACAAATAAACATATTAATATATATATATATACACACTAAGCTAATGAGAGTTGGAGAAAGAGACAATTAATTAAGCAAGTCATTACTTGTAGAAATAGAGAATTGATTGAGCATTTTGTTGGGAGAAGTCACAAAAAAAAAAACATTCTTGGATAATCGATATCACCGAGACAAATCATAAGCTTTTTATTTAAGGGATAATGTGATTAGAAAGAGAATAAAATTTAGCTTGTGTGTATAAGAAAAAAAATAACTACAAGAAGAGATGCACACAATAAAAATTTGAGATAAATGAGACCACGGCCGATAGAATCAAACTTGAATAGAGATTGAAGATGATAAATACCAATGGTTTCAAAAATGAAGAACTCATTTTTCTCCTCATCACTATTGTGTAATCAAGGACAAAATCGAAAATAATAGAATTTGGTTTATGTAATGTGAAAAGAAAAAATTGAACTGGATAATGATTATAAAAAATGAACCGAATTAAAAAAAATTGTCCAAGGGGATGAGGAATTTTCCCTTAAATTCATTAACTGAAAAATAAAAATCACTAGAAAGGATAACTTATACAAATATTTTTATGCAAGATCTATGACGTACAAATATATAAAATTTAAGTGGTTTTATGTAATTAGCTTTTGTCAAGGGGCTATCGGTAAAAACTCCATTTTCTTGTTGCATTCCCAATAGCTCTTCTCTCTCCTGCTCACCAAACCAAACACTTTCCCCCGAGACAAGCATAGAGAGAGAAGAATCCAGTCTTCCCAAAGTCTAACTTTCCTCTCCCCCCCGTTCCAATTCGACCCACAATGCCAGAGAAGCCGCCGAGGCACCGAGCTCCACCGGATCCGGCCGACCACCACCACCTTTCCTCTTCCGCCTCCTCCTCGCCGCCCCACCTCGCCGCCGGCGCCGGCTCCAGCGTCGACCGGGTCCTCTTCAAGAACCTCGTCGAGATGGTGCCACTCGTCGAGTCCCTCATGGTCCGCCGTTTCTTCGATTTCATGTTTCTTTTCACAAAATTTTGGATGTTTTTGCTCCCTTTTTTGAGTAATTTTGTGCTGTTTATGCAGGATCGGAGGGCGAGCTCGTCTTATAATCGTCGGGTGTCCTTGCTTTACACGCCAACGCCGTCGCAGCTGAGGAAGGTCTTAACTTTTTCTTTTAATCTAATGCATTTTTTTCTTTGTTGAATTCTAGTTGATTGATGAACTCCGTGGAGTGGAGCGACTTCGTCGCTTGAGTGCACCAAATAATTCAGATCGTTTTTTGAGCTTATTTTTTGATAAAATTTCAGTTTCCTGATTGATTGTTTAGTTCTGATCTTGTTTTGTTTGTAATATATGTTAATGTTGAAGTTTGTTGAGTTTTAGATGTCTTGAACTATAATTAGAGTTTGAGTTAAAAAGTAGGAATTCAAAGTTGGATTTATATTTATATTATTAGGAGTTGTAATTGTATAAAACTCAGACCTAATAAGAGTATATAAATATACTATAATATATAGAGCTTATGTGTAGCGTAATATAGATGTTGAACTAGAGAGAAATAGAGAGAGAGGAATAGAGAGAATAAAGAGAAGAGAAAAAGAGAGAGTGTTGACTCTCGTGTGTGGGTTTTTCTAGTGTTTCTCGGTGATCTATCGTGGTGGTTTCTCGTGGTACACTATTGGAGATTCTCTCTGAAAGTAGAGGCGTTGCCGAGGCTTGGAGAAAGAGTTTAGTTGAATAAGAAAGAGTGAAGTCCTTCTTGTAAACTCTAGTAAAAGCCTTTATCTATTGATAGTGGATCTCCCGTTGTCTTATCTTGTAATTTTCTTTTATCTTGTATTACTTCTCGTTTCTTGTGTTGTTTGAGAACAAGGTGATTCGTGAAACTTCCGCTGCGAATCCCAACAATTGGTATTAGAGAATAGGAGCAAACAACTAAGATGACAAAGGCCTTACTCGAGATGGAGAAGTTTGACGGTAAAATAAATTTTGCTTTATGGCAAAAGAAGATGAAAGCGGTTCTTACTTTTCAAGGTCTGCAAAAGACGTTAGAGGGAAAAGAAAAGAGGCCGGTCAAGATAAGCAATGAAGACTGGGAGGAAATAGATCAAAAGACATTGAATTTAATTATTCTAAGCCTGACTGATGAGGTTTTGTACAATGTTATTGACGAAGAGATGACGATGGACATTTGGACAAAATTTGAGAAGTTGTACATGTCAAAAAGCCTCACAAACAAGTTCTACCTGAAACAACAGTTATATGGACTGCGTATGAGCGAAAGTACAACTATATTATATCACCTGAATGCTTTCAATAAGATTATCAATGATTTACTGAAAGTTGATGTGAAGTTTGAAGAGAACGATAAGATGCTGATTCTTCTAATGTCTCTTCCTGTTTCGTACGATCATATTGTGACCACAATTCTTTATGGTAAAGAAACTCTCAATATAGAAGATGTGACAACTAGTCTTCTTTCTAATGAGAGAAGAAGAAACTCAAACATTAATATGGAGTTTGGTGAAGGATTGGTGGCTTATGAAAGAGGAAGATTAAGAGAGCGTGAAGAAGACAAGAAACGGTCCAAATCAAAATTGAAAACGAAAGTACAATGTTATTCATGTAAGAAGTATGACCACATTAGACGGTATTGCTCTGAAAGTGGGAAGATAGAGTCCTCCAATATGACAACGGTAATAGCGGATGATACTTCTGATAATAATGCGGATAAAGACGTTCTTACAGTATCCGCAGAAATCGGCACTTCTGGTAAGTGGATTTTAGATTCTGGTAGTTCTTATCATATTTGCTTCAGAAAGGATTGGTTTACTTCTTATGAGGAGAATAAGAAGAAAAGTACTGTTTGGTTGGGCGATAATTCAGCCTGTAAGATCGCCGGTGTGAGAACAGTCAAAATCCAGATGTTTGATGGAGCGATTCGTACTCTTACTGGGGTGAGGTATGTCCCGAAGATGCGAAGGAATCTAATTTCATTTGGTGTACTGGACTCAAAAGGCTGTAATTATTCAGTAAAAGATGGAGTCATGAAGGTGACACGTGGTATTAGAATCCTGATGAAAGGTGAGAAGTGCAACAATGTTTATCGATTGATGGGAAACACCATTACAGGTGGAGTTCCGATGGCTACAGTAGTGAAGAGGAAGCATGATACTCGGAGTAATTTGATGTCTTCTCAAATTACTTTTACTACAACAGCAGACACAGGTCATCCAAAAAGCTTCCAAAAGTACAAAACTGTAGGCATGAAGAACTAATTCGAGGTTGACTCGAGTTCGCATCTTGAAATTAGCTGAATAAGCTAGTAGCCCAGGGGCAGGGGCTGGATGAGAGATGACGGCTGAAGATTCGTAATGATGGCACGCCCGAATTCAAGCCAAGATGGAGATTGTTGAGTTTTAAATGTCTTGAATTCTAATTAGAGTTTGAGTTAAAGTAGGAATTCAAAGTTGGATTTAGATTTATATTATTAGGAGTTGTAATTGTGTAAAACCCAGACCTAATAAGAGTCTATAAATATACTATAATATATAGGGTTTATGTGTGGCGTAGTATAGAGGTTGAACTAGAGAGAAATAGAGAGAGAGGAATAGAGAGAATAGAGAGAAGAGAAAAAGAGAGAGTGTTGGCTCTCGTGTGTGTGGGTCTTTCTAGTGCTTTTCGGTGGTTTTTCGTGGTGGTTTCTCGTGGTACTCTCTTGGAGATTCTCTCTGAAGGTGGAGGCGTTGCCGAGGCTTGGAAAAAGAGTTTAGTTGAGTAAGAAAGAGTGAAGTCTTTTTTGTAAACTCATGTAAAAGCCTTTATTTATTGATAGTGGATCCCCCGTTGTCTTATCTTGTTATTTTCTTTTATTTTGTATTACTTTTCGTTTTTTGTGTTGTTTGAGAACAAGGTGATTCGTGAAACTTCAGCTGCGAATCCCAACAGAAGTTTAGTTAATGTAGGTTAATTTTTTTATACCTTTTTAAATTTATTTTCTTTATTCTGTTCTGTTATCTTCTACTTCATTGTAGGTTCTTTTTAAGATGAGTGGTTCTGTTGCTGAATTCAAAGCGCATCAAATTCAGTATGACTTGTAATTATATAGAATTGTTACCGAACTTTCTTATATCATGTTTGTTTGTGCTTAATTTATGATAGAGTTTCAGTTTCCTGATTAAATGCGTCATCTTTCTTTGTTAACTATGTTTTGTATTCTCTGCTCCTGACTCAAAATGTGTCTTGTGATTAGGGTGCTGAGATCCGAGGAAGGAAAAATGGTCAGAGTGCTTCAGCGAGAAAAAGAAGAGATCAAGCAGATATGTTAGATGATGATCTGGATGGGTCGTCGATTAGCTCTTCAAGAGATGTACAAAAGGACAGGGATGAGTTGGTTCGGTTACTGCAAGAGGTGAATGACCTGCAGAAAAGACTGTTAGAGAAGGAGGAGGCCCTCAAATCTACAGAGGAGTTGCTTAGTCAGCTGACTACAGCTTGTGCATCACTTGAAGATTTGAGGTGCCAGGTTGCTGAGAAGGATTCATTGCTGAAATCTGCAAATATGGAATTATATAATACCAAGGTATGGAACCATGAATTCTGATTTCTTGTTTCAGTTTTTGTATGTGATGAACATACTGAAATTTGATTTAGTATTGAGATTTTGCAGGTTATATCATAGATAATACTGAATGCATGTATAAACATCTTAACTAGAGTTAGAATTCCAACCTAGTAGTTGTGCAACAGATTTCTGGTTTTTGTAGTGTCCATGAGAACCTAAAATATTGGTAATGTATGCTAAGAATGGTCGATTGACAAAGGACTTCCGTTTTGCTGTAAGTCAGAATATGTCCAATGTCCAGAGTGAATGAATCATACATGTGTCTTATGCTCTTGATGGTATATATGGTGGCACTTATGTATTTTAAATAAGTGTCTATGGCAATGCAGACAGTCTGGGACCATCATTTGCATATCCAAAGCCATTACACGGGAAACAAGTACTTGGTTGTGTAACTGGTGTGCTGATTGTCCTATTTTGTTGAAAATTTCTGCATATTATTAAAAGACCAAGGCTGTCCATTCGGAAGTAATGCATTGCTTCATTCTGCAGATTACGCTTGCAGACAAGCAAGCAGCTCTGGAGAAAGTAGCCTGGGAGACGAAGATGTCAAATAGGAAACTTGAAGAACTTGAGGGCAATCTGGTCTCTAAGGACTTCGAGGTTAATGCGCTCATGCAGATGTTTGAAGAACTATGTAAAAATGATTCAGCTACATATCCGGATTATAACATTACTTATTATGACAGTGATGATCAATATCTTCTCACAGTAAGTTACTTCTTTTCTTCTTTCTTAATTTTAAGATCTGAAACTTTTTTTGCGTTGGTTTAATTTTTTTTCCTTGTTCTTACTGAGATCCACTGCAGTAGCTTAGGCATGAGTTACTTAATGAAACTAAAATAAGCAAAAAGTAAGTCCTGAATCATGCTAGTAGCAAACTAATGATGTCTCCATCTTTTATAGTGAAAAACTATTTTTTTAGCCTGGTACAAAAATATGGACAAGTTGATAAAACCGTGGCTCCATTGCAAATATTTGATAATTTATAGAATTTTAGTTGCTAAAACTGAAAATTGTGTGTCATCAGAATTGAGCTTTGTTTAGTTGGACAACATAAATTGTAATTTCTGACTGTGAATTCATGCTATCCTGAGCTTGCTTGTTGGATGTGAAACTTGAAGAAAACTTTGCCCATGATTGAACACAGACTGCAAAATACAACCTATTAGTGAATATTCTGTAGCACATGATTCATGGACTCAGAGCAATTTGCTTTCACTCATGTTTCAGGCAATCAAATCAAGGTTTTTACATTAGTTTGTATAGAACTTTCACTGGTGTTGATGTCAAGGTAGCAGTGTTACTGAACTACATAAAATGGAAGACCACTTTAGTTAGTTGAAGATTAAAATTTCTCACCCTCAGATGAGTATTCAAGCTTTTGAAAGAACTTAATTTCCCCCAGACTCTGATCTGATTGCAATCTCATATTCATTAAGAAGCTTTCTTAAAGGTGTATAGCCACTGTTTTGTTAGTTTTGGTAAAGAGCTGATTGGTGATCTCTAATGAGTCTAAAAATGAAGAGGAAAAAAGCAAACCTAAAAATGCAAATGTAGAGGGGTTTGGTTAACTTTTTGGTATTATCATGCATGGACAATTACATAGGGAAAAGCTTTGAGTCAGTATATCAGAGACTTGTCTTGATACCTAGTTGAAGGTCTTGTAGGCTTTGAATTTGAAAATATCACAAAGAATCAGGTTTTGTGGACAAACCTGCTATGTTGTATCATACTTATTGGGTTCTTTCTTTGCTCCCATCTTTTTTTTCAGTACTGATTGCCTCATGCAATAAATGACAACTGGAAATTCTTTGAAAGAAATGAAGCAACATACAATGTGTTTTAGATTTATCCAGCATATCGTTCAAACTAAACCTTAGACTATTTTCATCATTATTTAATGTTAAATATTGGATTCATATAGAAATATCCAAGAGCTTTCAAACTGAATTGGAACAGGACAATGACGAAGAAATTGATGCAGTGAAGATGGAAGAGGCGAGAACAGCCTACATAGAAGCAGTTGCTGTTGCGAGGATGAACCCTAGTGAGGAGTCATTGGCTGCCGCTGCCGAAGCGAGGCTCAGGCTTCAAGCTTTTGTACTTTGATCCAACAATGTTAACTGTTGTTACGTAGGTGTTATAATTCCTTATCTCAAACATAAATGTTATAATTCCTTTAAACAATATTTTTTGATCAAAATGGTCAGCTGAGCTTTGCTGCTTTTGGTGTGCAAAATTGTTAGATAACAAAATTACAAATGGAAATTTATGCGCTGGTTCTGCTAGAGTGAATTTTGGACAGGGTGATTGCTTTTTTTACTGGTTTGAATTTATTAATATACGTAAAATGCCTTTAGAAAGGTCCTAATGTTTTGCTATTCTTTGTTACGGAGAAATCTGTCTAAGAGGTGAAGGCTGACCCAGTATCTGTACATAAAACAGGTAAAAAATAGCCCCAAGTCTTGGGGAGGCATCTTATAATTAAAACACAAAATGTGTCTCTTCCAAAACAACCAAAATACCCACCATAACACAATCACGACAAAGCCCTGCAACAACGCAAAGGTCCAGCACACCAACACACAAAAGAAAATGATTAAATCCAACCAATAATAAAAAAAAAAAAACAGGACCACCTAATGGCCGCTAGTAATGTTCCGTATGGACACCGGATTGTTCATCTCCGGCTTCCAGCACTTCTCACCAGGCAAAACATGTACCCAATGATTCCAGCGGCAGATGTAGGAAAAAATTCTTATTTGAGCCATTTATATTTTTGAATTAATTAAATAAATAAAACTTCATAGATAGAATGCAGAGTTAGAAATATCTAAGAAATTTTCTCATAATAGTTTTTAGCCTTTTGAGTTTAAAATAACAAAAAATTTCAAGAGAAATATAAAGCTTAATTAACACAATTAAAAATATGATATGATATCTTTGACATATAAAACTTATTATGTGTTATTTTAATCCAACTTTTTAATTTTAGTAGAGTGGAAACTTTTTTGCGTGGGACCAACAAAAATAAATTAAAATCACTTAGATACATTAGAGGTTTTTCAAAAAAAAGGTGGAGGCAACTACCCTCACTTACTCCACTCACTAATATATACATCTGTCCTTAATAATTCAAAAGCCATAAATACAAGGAAACATGGTCAAGAAAGTAATATTTACAAGCCCAATAATGTTAGTTGTATGTCATTTGCATCTCATACTCTCAATTCATCTCAGTCTCATATTATCCCCACAACACCCATATCCCATGCTATAATGTCAGGTGTGATAAATTAATTTTACATCGAATATTGAATAGATAGAATTCAATATATATAGTGAAAAAAGCCCATATCCCATAAGGTTAAGTTTTTGGGATGGTTTGGAGTCCGACTTACTATATAGATATTGTTTGACATTCTTGTGCCTCCTCAACAAGTAGTATCAGAGCTTCAAGTTCGAAATTGTGCAAACTCTTAAGACCGAAATTACCGTGATGATGCGACTGGATTGAGTTGCATGTTAGTCTCATGGCAAAGACCGACGTGAAGGCTTGGGCGCAGGTGCGAGCCAGAGGGCTAGGGTGTTGGTGCGAGGTCTGCGTAATGTTGGAGAGAAGGGCGCGGGTGCGAGTGCCTGGCTGACGAACGTGCTGGTGCGGGTACCAAAAGGCTGGCGCGAGGGCATGAGCGTGAAGCCGACAAAGGCGCGGGCACTAGAGGCCGATGTGAGAGCATGAGTCATACGGTGGAAGTGGTTGAGTAAAAGAGTTTTTAATTAAGAGTGTTAAAATTAATGCGATCAAATCATACCTGAAGGGAGAGATTGTTATAGTGTCAGGTGTGATGAATTTGTCTAACATCAGACATTGATATTTTGCGTTACAAGTGGTACCAGAGCTTAGTTCAACATGTCTACTACGAAGTTCGATATAGAGAAATTCAATGAAAAGTAAGAATTTCCTATTTGATAAGTAAGAGTTCATGCAATTCTTACTCAATAAAGGTTGAGAAACACATTGGAGGACGTCAAGTATGAAGATATCACCGAAAGTATTTAGGAAAACCAGAAGGCTAGTGCACATAACACAATCATCCTCAGTCTCACCGATGAGGTACTTTATCTGTTTCTTGATGAAACATCACCTTCAGAGTTATGGAAAAAGCCAGAAAAATAATATATGAGTAAGCCTATCTCAAATCGCGTTTACTTAAAGCAGAAACTTTTCAATTTTCGAATGAAAGAAGGTACGAATATAGTTGATCATCTTAATACTTTCAATAAACTTGTCTCTCAATTGTTAAGCATTGATGTTAAAATTGAAGATGAAAACAAGGCAATTATTTTATTATCATATTTACCTTCTTCTCTTAAGAATCTAAAAACTACTTTCATGTATGGGAAGGATTTGAAATTTGACGATATTTCTACTGTCCTTCTATCTAATGAATATTTGAAAAAGATTGGAGGAGATGTGTCACACTCAGAAGCATTAATTGTCAGAGGTCGTACTAAAAAAATATTAAAGATAGGTCGTTCTAGATTCAAATCCAAAGAAATAAACTGCAGGTATTGTAAGAAGATGGGATATGTAATTAAAGAGTGTTGGAAGCTCAAAGTAAAGAAAAAAGAGAATCTCAATTTAAAGAGCAAGTCAAAGAACAAGTATCAGTTATTGAAGGAAATTCTGATGATGATTTTGGTAATGTTCTTTCTATTAGTTCTAATTTTGATCATTACCATGATATTTGAATTCTTGATTCTGATTGTTCTTATCACATGTGTCCTAATAAGGATTGATTTAAAGACTACAAGTCTTATAATGGTGGTTTAGTTTTGATGGGTAATAATAATCCATGCAAAACTGTTGGAATTGGAACAATCAAAATTAAGATATTTGATAATATTATTAGAACTCTTACTAATATTAGACATGTTTCTGATTTGAAAAAGAATTTTATTTCTTTAGGTGCTTTGGATTCTGCTGGTTATAAGTATTCTATTGAAAGTAGAGTTCTTAAAGTTGCTAAAGGCTTATTGATAGTGTTGAAGGGCCTAAAACATGAAAATTTGTATGAGTTAGTAGGAAAAATCGTTGAAGGTGAAGCAATAATTTCTTAGGCTTCTTCTTCTGATATGACCCACTTATGACATATGCGTCTCGGTCATATGAGTGAATAAGGTTTAAGTGAGCTCAACAAAAGAAAATTACTGAAATGCCTCAACTCATGCAAATTAGATTTCTGCAAGCATTGTTTTTATGGTAAACAGTCCAAGGTAAAGTTTAATACCAGTACTCATTGCACTAAAGACTTAATTGATTATATTCATTCTGATGTGTGGTGCTCTCCTATTCCATCAAAATTTGGTGCTCGTTATTTTGTCAGTTTTATTGATAATTTTTCCAGAAAAGTGTGGATTTATTTTTTGCATCACAAAGCCGAAGTATTTTCTGTTTTCAAACGATGAAAAACTTCAGTTGAAAAAGGACTGACAGAAAAATCAAATACCTCAGAAGTGATAATGACGGAGAGTACAAATCAACAGAGTTTCTCAAATTCTGTGAAGATGAAGGCATCAAACGCCACTTTACCATTCCAGGAAAATCTCAACAAAATGGTGTGACTGAAAGGATGAATAGAACATTATTGGAGAAAGCATGTAATATACTCAGTACAGCTAATCTTGATAAAGATTTTTGGGTAGAAGTAGTCAATACAACATGCTTCATTGTGAATCACTCTCCTCAAATAGTCATTAATTAAAAGACTCCTGAAGAGGTATGGCCTGGTCAACCTGTAAATTATTCTTTTTTAAAGATTTGTGGTTGCCCTGCTTATGTGCATGTTGTCAAGGATAAGTTAGATGCACGTTCCAAAAAGTGTATTTTCTTGGGTTATGCCAAAGCTGTCAAAGGCTATCGTTTGTGGGATTCTACTATTTCAAATGTAATTATTGAGAGAGACATAGTATTTGATAAAAGTGTTATGTTAAAATCTCTCAAGAAAGGTCCCAATGATATAATGCAAGTGGAGGTGGAGTGTGTAGTTTCTTCAGAAGAAGATATTCAGGGTATGCTCAACTCTCAAGAAAATTCTAAGAATTAAATTTCTGAGAAGACTCCACTTCGAAGATCTCAAAAAAAAATAAAGTCACCTGAAAGGTATGATTTTAAAGATATAGTAGCTTTTGCTTTAACTAGTGACAATGGTGATCCTTCTTCCTATAAAGAAGCAGTGTAGGATAAGAATTCTTCTTAGTGGCAAGTTGCTATGAATGAAGAGATGGATTCCTTTCAAAAGAACCATACTTGGGATCTGGTGAAATTACCAGAAGGTAAAAAAGCAATTGATTGCAAGTGGGTATTTCAAAAGAAAAAGGATTTCTCTAAGATAGATGGCGTTAAATTCAAGGCTCGTTTAGTTGCAAAAAGGTATTCACAATAGGAGAGTGTTGACTTTAATGAAATTTTCTCTCCTATGGTTAAACATACATCTATTCGTTTTCTACTTGCTTTAGTTATTTTTCATAATCTTGAGTTAGAATAACTTGATGTCAAAACTGCCTTTCTGTATGGAGAATTAAAAGAACAAATTTTTATGCAACAACCTAAAGGGTTCATCCAAGAAGGCAAGCAAAATTTTATCTGTAAGTTAAACAAATCATTTTATGATTTGAAACAGTCTCTAAGGCAATGGTATAAAAGATTTGACAGTTTTATACTGGGATAAGATTTCATCCACTGCAAACATGATTGTTGTGTCTATT
This sequence comes from Trichopus zeylanicus subsp. travancoricus, assembly GCA_005019695.1. Classification (NCBI taxonomy): domain Eukaryota; kingdom Viridiplantae; phylum Streptophyta; class Magnoliopsida; order Dioscoreales; family Dioscoreaceae; genus Trichopus; species Trichopus zeylanicus. The sequence goes on along the minus strand of RXID01014860.1, from coordinate 67,969 downwards.
TTAAGATGCATGCCAATAATTCATTTATTATATTGCTTCTTTATGTTGATGATATGTTTATCGCTACTCAAGACATATCTCTACTGAATGGTTTAAAGTTTAAAATAAAAAAGGAATTTGATATGAAAGATTTAGATGCTGCAAGGAAGATTCTCGATATGAAGATTGATCGAGATCGAAAGTATGACAAACTATGGCTCAAACAAAGCAAGTATCTTGAGAAGATTATTTCTAGTTTTCATATGCAGAATTCAAAATCAGTCAGTACTCCTTTGACATCTCACTTCAAGCTTTCAGCTCAACTATATCTTTCTACAGATGAGGAGTATGTATACATGGAGAACATCTCATTTTCAAGTGTTGTTGGAAGTCTAATATATGTTATGGTATGCACAAGACGTGATATTACACAAGCAGTCAGTATCGTTAGTTGTTACATGACAAATCTGGGAAAAGAGCATTGGCAGACTGTGAAATGGCTATTAAGATATATCAAAGGTACTCTTAATATTTGTTTATGTTTTGATAGGAATATAGTTCAAGAGGCCAAAATTATTGGCTACGTCGATTCAAATTATGTTGGAGACATTGATCGACGATGATCCCTCACTAATTATCTTTTCACTCTTTGTGAAGGACCTATTAGTTGGAGGTGTATCTTACAGTCAACTGTGACATTATCTACAATAGAGTCTGAGTATATGGCAGCTATAGAAGTCATCAAAGAAGCTCTATGGTTAAAAGGATTGACAAGTAAAGTTGATTTTTTTCAAAATATTCTTCCTATTTTTTGTGACAGTCAGAGCGTCATACACCTTGCAAAAAACCAAATGTACCACGTCAAATCAAAGCATATAGATGTCCGATTTCATTTTATTCAGGACATTATTGAAGACGACGAGATTTCTTTATAAAAGATTCATAATTCAATAAATCCTGCAGATATGTTGACAAAAGTGATTCTGATTGACAAGTTCAAGCTCAATTTGAACTTGATCAATATTCAAGGTCATTGATCTTGCCCCATGAGATAATGACAAAGACATCTATTGAAGATTCAAATTCAGAGAATAAGATGATTCGAGCCAAGGTGGAGATTGTTGGCTTAATTGTGTCTCGAATCCGGATTTTTCGGAGAATCTTAATTATCTTAAAAAGTAATTTAGTGGGCCTAATCCTTATCTGAATTTATCTTCTAGTAGAAGACTTAAATTAGTAGAAGTCTTATTTGAGTCAGTCTTCTACTTTGACTCAAACACAGTTAGGCCACATATATAAATACTCCGTTGATTAAAGGTTTCAATACAGAGTGAGAGAGATATATATAAATCAATACTCTCAATACATCTTGTGACGGTTATGCTACTTAGTCTTTTGTGAGAGTTGGTGATATTGGAGTTTCGTTTTCATCGTTATAATCTTCTCTTCCTCTTCTCATCAATACAATATCCTCTGAATCATCTTCGCCATATAAATCTCTTGTGTGCTATCTTTTCTTCTTTTCTGTTCTTCTTCTACATCGTGAATTGTGGTGGATATTGATATTTTGCGCTACACAATATATATAATAAAAAAGGTCCATATCCCATGAGCTTAAGCTTTTGGAATGATTTGGTGTCCAGCTTATTATATGGATTTGGTTTGATACTCTTACGAATCCCCAACAATTCCATGCATCATATATCCAAACTTTTGTATTCCTGAGTGATCATTATCCAAGTTAGCAAAAATAGGATAAGCTCATGGATCAATATCAGCCTCACAAGATAGGAGCTTGTAATTGTGGTAAAATACTTAGCTATATTAGAGAAAGAGAAGGGAACAAGAAGTATTCACAATAATAAATAAATATTTTATATGGATTGAGTAACTATAACAATATTTACAATAGTAAATGAATATTTTATGTTGGTTCATTAAAGGATTGGGTAACTATACCAAAAGAAGTGTGAGACTAGAAGAAAAGTTGACCTAGTGGGTATCCAAGAAACCAAAAAATAGGGCATGAAAAAGAATATGTTAAAATTCTTGGGAGAAGGGAAAATAAAAGAGTGGCTCCTTCTCCCATTAGTAGGAGCATCAAGGGGATTGTCATGAGGTGGAACAACTCCATCATTATTGGAATTGATAAATACATCGATAATTTTTCTTTATCCTGCCTTAGAAAAAAAAAAGAGAATTTTTGAGAGAAATATGTACTATCATAGAAATATATACAAGATTTGTGAAAGACATGAAGATAAATACGGTAATTTAGTTGATAAAGATGAATTCAATGCCATGACTATCAGGTTGGAGCTCATGGAGATGCCTCTATCTGAAAGAAGATTCACATGGTCCAATAATATGTAGGAGGACTCTAATTTTGTTAAACTAGACAAATTATGGTGTTAGCATACCGAAAAAGTAAATACATTCTCTCAATAGTAAAGACCATGCTCAATATCATCTCAAATCATGTATCTATACACCTACACATAGAGTATCATAGGAGGAAAAACAATGCTTTCTATGTGAGAAGATGTGGCTATAGGAACTTGTGTTTAAATAATGCTTTCATATGTATTGCAAATTAATCACCCCTCCTACTGCATATTGACTTTCCAACCTCATGATCCAACCTTTCCGCTTCCTCTTCACTAACAATCTATTAAGAACATTAACCAAAAAGAGAAAAAAAAAAACAAAGATAAGGAGTTTCCCTGTCTTAATTTTTTTTATAAAAAAATCACTTATCCCTTTGATCCCTTCTCCCTTTACCCACTATTAACCAAAATAATCGAACAAACCGATGATAATAAACAAAAGATTCAACTATCCACTTCTCACCAAAACCCCAAGCCTATAATGAGATCTTGAGCTTGATTTTTGTCATGATTTTTAAAATTTTAGGTTAATGGTGGATGAATTTAGAAAATTGGAGAAATAGTGTATAAATTTAGGAAATTAGAGTAATAAACCCTTAGTATATATTTTGATAGTTTATTTTGGACTTAGATTTGAATTGTTTAGTTCGTTTAAATTGTACTTGAGGGTTATCATTTGTTTGTGTTATTTATGAGCCAATTTATGCAATATTTGAAAGTTGTTACCATTAATTAATTTTAATTCTGAAGTTGAAGTTGATAGAAGTTAATTAATTATTTTATTTTGCAGGTGTAAATCATTGAAGGAAGTTGTAATTAAGTCCTTGTGTTAGGTTACAATTTTGTATTATCTTGGAGTTTGAGCTATAATTTTGTATAATTTTTTCTTTAAAGTTATTTGGATTGTAATATGTAAATAAGATTATATTTTTTAGATTTGAATTGATGAAAACTAGATTTTTTGTGTTAGAATCAATTTCGGTATATTAAGATTTGTTTAAAATTTTCAAATTATAATTTAAGAATCATATTTTAATTTTTATATGCTAAATTTGCCGAACTTTTCCATTCGGATAATTGAACTTTGAGTTGGGTCGTATAAACCTCAGTAATTACTGGCCATCACAAGAAGTGCCAAAATAGACTTTTGACAATGCTAATACATTGACAGTACTTTTTGGACCATTTCAAGTGTAGCCAATGCCAATTTCTTGTAGTGATTTATCCTCTCTATGATTTTATCATGGGTGTCTTCAAGCTTGGAATTTGAAATTGACATTAACAATCTATTATCTTCAACCCACATGAAAAAGATCATAGTCAAACTTGCCCTTACTTTGTAATTAAATGAAAAAAATAATATTCTTATATAAACCCTAATATCATACATTTCAAAGCATTACGTTGAAATTGAGGCATCAAAAAAACGAAGATGATCCAACTTTATAGTATTTGATCGCCTAAAAAGAAACGAAGATGATCCAATCTTTAACATGGGCTTAGAAGCTTTGGGATTGGATAGGAGGAGAGCAATCATCATCATTGTCATCTAGGTCAAACGAGAACAATTGTTCAAAATGAAGGGCTTCATCGTTTGAGTCGATAAGAAGACAAGTTATCTTAAATTGAAAAGAATGAGATGAGAGTAGTTTTGATAGTAAAAATTCATAATTCAGATTAATGACAAATCATCAAATATTCATTTGATCCAATGTTAAATTAACTAGAAAGAGGTACTAGTAAATAAAAAAAAATTTATGGAGGAATTTATAATTTTAAAAATTATAGAAAAGTATATGTAATTTAAGAATATTTTAGGGAGGTATTCATAAGAAATCCTTATTTTTTTAATAAATTATTATAAGAATGTTGCATATTTCATTAAGAATGGGTTGTGAATATTTACTAACCCTTCCTCATTTTTTTTTTGTTTGGTGAGAACCTGCCCCTCTATCAAGTGTGCCTATATTCACATAAGTCAATTCCCAGCTAAAGGTTAACCTTGTTTAAATTTATCACCAAAGTTTTGTCAAATTTAAATAGGAAATAACATAAAAAATATAATTATGATAAAAATTAGAAAAAAAATCTCCTACCATTCACTTCAATTTGATAAGCCATTTTGATGTTTGATGAATGGTCCAAATAGGATATTAATCTAACTTAAATTTCGTGGGCGTTAGTTGAGTTTGAATTGGGACCATCTTACTCGATTCCAACTCGAAAACTCGGCTCAATTTTATATTATTTTACTTCAACATATAATATTTTATTTAATTAGAATTTTAGGTAAATTATTTTGATATTAATCCATCACATTAGTCTTAAGTTTTTTTAAAATTAATTAAATAAAAATAGTTATTATAAATTTGAAATTTAAGTTTTAGCTTTGCTCGTTTAAGATTATAAGCTGAATCGAATCGGGCAACACTTATTTGGGCTCATGAGTTGAACCAAGCCAAATTCCAACTTGAGCTTGAGTTAAATTAAGCTCCAACTCTACTAGTTTTGTGGTCAAGCCGAATGTAAGTTGGGATGAGCTTGCCCAAATTCAGCTTGTTTACATCCCGACGTCCAAACTTGTCATTACGTATGGATGTGAGTGAAACTTAGTTTTAGTTTAGCTTAGTACAAGTTGGAACAATTAAAATATTTCGATTTTTGTTTAGATTTAAAAATATATTAGCCTAAAATATTTGAGGCAAGCTCAAGTCAATAGTTTTATGGTCGAGCTGAATTCAAAACTCAGGAGTTGGATTCCTTTGCAGCTCTAGATCCATACACGTCATTACATAATTTGGTTTCTTGAAAATGTATTAACCTAAAATGTGTTGACATCAGGGCTTACCAAATCCATTTGTCTCCGATCAGCTGTTTATTATTTTATTTTTTACGCGAAACATTTGCATCAGCCATTAAATCACTGCAACATTTCCAAAATAGGTTTATTCCGAGCTTTCTTGTCTGTGCTCGGCAGCTGATCACGTACGACGCAATGGGGAGCCGGCCACGTGCAGTTCTGCTGACGTAGGAGACACGTCACGCAAAAGTCCACGCTTTCAGATCCTTCCGGAACTGACACCAAACAACCAGCCCACGTGTCCTTTTACTCTCATTGTACACGTGGCGGTACATGAATAAGCCTTCAAGCTATTTTCCTGAAATTCATCGTGCAGGGGATCGCTGGACGTTCCGTTGCTAGAAGCCCTAGTCTCACTGCTGATTTCTTCCCCAATCCAAATCGCGAACTATAAATTAAAAAAAGAGGGAAATTTGTTTATATTGGAGAATTTATTTGTGGAATTTGTTTGTATTCCTCGGAAGCTTGACGAAGAAAATCTGAAAAAGGTTGTGATTATTCCTTGCTTTCTGCTCTGAAATTCCGCATCTTGTTCGATTTCTATTGCTTTCGAGGAGTTTAGTACACTAAATTCAGGTAGTTCATCGTGATGGATTCCAGCTCATTTTTGCAGTAAATAACCGGACATCATCAAGGTACCGAACCTTATTTATGGCAATTTTCTCGATTTATTTCTCCAATTTCAGCTCGAATATCGAAATTTTCAAGCTTTTATTTTTTCATAGTTTTTTTATATTTTTCTGCAACTAAATTTGAGTTTTTTTTTGCTGAATATTTCAGATTTTCATCGTAAATTTCCAAACTTCTCGCGTTTTTCTACTCTCATCCAGTTTTTTTTCCTGGAGAAATTCCATTTTTTAATGATTTTTTTTGCTGAAGATCTCGATTTTGATCTCGTTCTCCAGCTTAATCGGGATCCGATTCTCCTCTTTAAAATTCGAAATTTCGCCTTTTTTTTCCTAAAAAGTTACTAGTTTTAACTTTTTTGAGCAAATTTCTGGCGTAAAATTCCCATTTTGCCGACTCCCCAAACTCCGGCGCGGACGCGGGATCTTGTTCTCCAATTCAATCATCCCCAAATCGAAGAAAGGGACGCACCGAAATGGAATTAATCAATCTCATTCTCTCCCGACAAATCCCTAACTCGTCAATTCAATCAAAGGAGGCATTTTGATGGTTTTGTGTGGCATCCGAATCCCGCCTCGGAGAATCCCGGGTGGGAGCCGGGACCGGACCGGACCACAAGCTCGGCCGCGGCAATCAATGTCGCTCATTTAATGCCCCCCGACGACAACCTCCTGCTCCTTTTCTTTTTTCCTTAAATAATTGCACTCCTCCCCATTTGAGTTCATTTCTCTGACGGCAACTCCTTCGCATTTTCGCTGCATTTATTCGCAGATTGATCCCCCTCCGCCTCCTAGCCCTAGCGCATCACCAAATCCGCGGCCTTTTCAAGGGATCCGAGATCTCGATTCCGGGTAGGCCAATCCTTCTTTTGTTATTTTAAATTTTTTTTTAATTCTTATCTTTATTTTTTAATGTTTTACTTTGTGCCGTTGTCGGGTTTGCTGTTACTTTTTTAAAGGATTTTTTTGGATATTTTTTAGTTGAGAGGAGCTGGGATTTCATTCTTTGATCTGATTTGAAGAACAAATTTTTTACTGAGTTGTGATAAAAGACCTGGCTTTGGTTGTCGACTGGAATGTGAAAAGGAGTAGTTTTTTTCCCTCTGAAAGTCAATGTTCGTCGGGTTGTTCTTGGTGTTCGTAGTGAGCCAAATGTTTGAACAGATGGAGGGGTGAGCTGTCTTGGTTATCCTTTTGGTTAGCTGCAAAATTTGGGAGTGGTGTTTTGTTGTGATTTTTTATTTTGGTTGATATGTCTTTGTGTCGCTGAGTTTGATTGAATTGAGTTCTACCTCCTGTTTTGGCTTTTGGTTTGGTTGACGGTTGGTAGGAATGTGATGGTTTCCATTTATTTTCAGGATTGAATCCAAATATGATCATCCAGGAAGCGCGGCTTGGTGTTTTTGACATATTTTTTGCAGCTTTCTGTTTTTTGATTCAAAGTCTTTTTGTTCATTGTTGTTTATTTTGGTTTTCACAGGTCCGACTGTTCTCTTGCTTAATTTTCTTCTTATCTAGAGTCATTTCATAACAAGATTTTAAGAAATTACATATTAAACTTACTTCTATTGGTGTATTCGGTTATAAGAACTCCCGAATGGCTTTTTTTGTCAAGCCATTGTTGTAATTCTTGCATCATTGTTTGCCACCTGTGGCTTGGATCTTTTCCACGGATGGGTCTAAAACAAAATCCTCTGCTTTCTGTGGATGTGTATTTTGAATGAGACCAATCACTATATTTCATGTTAATCATAATTTTAGTCTATTTTGCATGTTTTTCATAAGGACACAATATTTATGGAAGATTCATCTTGCAGGAACAATGCCTGGGCATTAGATCGCTGAAGGTTGGGATTTATAGATGACTATATTTTAGGAAGCGAAGATCCAATGAAACTTGGTATGAATGTCCTCCCTCGGACATTGGCTATTAATTGCCTTTCTTGTTATTCTTTCACTGATGGCATTTAGTTTGTAGAAGTTTTGTAGACTACTGATCCCAGGATATAAGTGAACAAGTGATAAACAAGCCCTTTGGATGTCTATGAACATTTCATCAGGATCAGTGTTGAATGACCATTGCCAACCACTCATTGCTGTCAGCTCTCTCTGATGCAGGCTGATTTGCACCATATTTTTCTGCTAATGCAGCATTGCTAGATTGCACTTTGCTTATATATGGGGTCAATGCACCGGCCAGTTTAGCTCATTCTGCCCTAGTAGTTAATACCTTGCAATGCCTAGTGATGTTTGTTTGCATTACATGATGTTATGTGGTCTTGAATTCATTTTTATCCAAGTGTTGGTTGCACAAGTTGAAGGACTATTGATTTTGTATTTCCACAATAATTGTACCTGAGTAATTGATAATGCAGATGCAAATTTGTCTCTCTAGTTCAATTTTCTGGTACATAAACTTGATGAACAATTGTTCAACTGTGTACTAGATCAACTCTCCATCATTGGCATATATGTGACATTTACTTTTTGAACATATGACAACCTACTTGTTGCAGGTAAAGAATGAAAAACCTTCATTATCAAGAGAAATATGTCACAATTTTGCGAATAAATAGGCCACTTACACAGATGCAAGCTGTATAGAGTAATTGAGCTGATAAAGAAGCTTAGCTTCACATCATCAAACTTCTGAAGTCCTGAAAGCTTTGTTAGCTCTTTATGGTTGTGTAGATAGCCCACTTAGTGTCTCTTATTTGCCAGCAGTTGCAATTATTCATGAGTACTTCACCAGGACAATCAATTTGAGGTTGTACTATGTCATCAATGAAGAGTATGCTTCTTAGAGTATGATTGACATTCCAAATCTTTCTCTTTTAGTCTTGGTCCTTGAGTTGAGTGTGTAGGTCAAATATCTGGGCTGCATGCCTTTGTCCTTGAAGAAAGCCTTCTTTGACAGTAGCATCATCATAAGTTTTGACCATCTTCAGTTCTGTGGCTTGTTATCGCTAGTGTTGTTATTTCTGGAGGCACATGAGTTATATGACTCCTCTCTGCTAACTCCTACTTCAGGAATTCTAGAGAAGCAAAATGTGTCTGAGGTATACTAGCTATGTTGAACGTTTTGTTATATTTCAAGCATCTGGAGTTGGAACAAGGTGCATTTAAAAGAAGGTTTATGAAAAACTGGCTCCTGATTACTTCAACTATTGTAATTGGAACTTCTGTAGTTTATGTTTCTGATATTGCAATGTACTTTTGGATTCATATTTATCAATTCAAAATAATCACCATTTTAGTTGAAGTTGTTCCTGCTTTGGTCACAACAGTTCTACTGTTCGATATTCTTGCCATGTTTTTTTGCTCCTTTTAATTGGATTCTTGTGCAATTTACTGATCTTTTATTGTTTTTTCCTGCCTTCAAACTATGTGGCGTGGCTTGTGCACAAGAATCTCTACTGTTAATTCCAGAAAGTACGTATTCTTGGTAGCTAATGCAAACAGAATGAACATTCAAATGCTAAAAGCGTCTAGCTTTAACATTTTATGTTCATAGTTCTGGTAACTTTTTTTCAAGTTAGCCTATCCTTGTAGCTCAAAAGCCTTTCACTTATCATTTTTCACAATTGTGGTTATTGCAGCAGGTGAACCGCCAGATATCCAGCATGATGACAAGCTTCCCTCAGATATTAGTGCAGATTGTGCCAACCCTTTTTTGGTTGATAAGTCAGAACTGAATAGCAAGATTTTAGCTGAAAGACAGCATGTTTTTTTGTCATCAACAGAAACAAAAAACTTTGAGGAAAGAAAAAGTTGTGGAGAGGATGATCCATCTCAGCATAGCTTCTGCCTTGGACAAGATAGTAATGCAGGCAATCAAGACATAAAGGGTGAGCAGAATGAAAACAAGCACGAGGAAGTTCCTTATTCCATTCCCATTGCTGAAGTTGATACAGAAGTTCCATATGCTGGTGCATATTACAACCCTTTTCTGGTTGACATGTTCCAAACGGATAATAAGAATGCATATTCAGGAAAATGTGGTCTTGCATCACCTATGGACGGCAAAAACTTTGATGAAGAAAGGAGTTCTATGGGGATAGATCCATCGCAAAATTGCTACACTCTAGAACCAGAGAGACTTGTAAACAGTAAGGATAGTATTAATGTGGATACGGATTTGGAAGTTGCATCATGTTCTACCCCTGCTGAAGGTCATACTGACTTTTATACTGATAAGATAGTCAACAATTCTGAGTTGGAAATTTGCAAAGGAACCACTTCTGTGAAGGACATATGTGTCGATGAAGGGTTGCATTCACTTGAGAAAATCGTGATTGAAAACAAACCACGGGACGAGAACATTCCTTCTGACCTCTGCTATTCTACAACTGATAGGGATCATTCTGTGACCAAAGAAACTACCGACACTGTCTTTGATAATGATGTCGTGAAAGAATCATTTTCTGGGAGTTCTGTTGAACCCAGGGATGAGTTAGGAGCACGTTACCAGGTTGTAGAGGATTCCCTGCCAGAGAAGACAAGCTCAAAACAGCTGTTTCTCATGGATAAATTTGATCCATTGCAAGCAAAATCATCCAGTTCTGAGTGGGCCAAGGATTTGGACCAGTCTTGTGACCAGGAGAAAATCAGTCAGGTATTAGAAAAACATTTTATTATCTATCCTTAGGATATTAAGTAGAAAACCTAAAATGAACTTTTTGTGTAACAAAGATCACTTCAGCTGATGTTTGGTGGTAAAATCAATAATATCTCATTTTGGTTAGACATAAGAAGACAACCTAAAACAGTGATTTTCTATTATTCTAGGTAACGTTAGACTACTGGCTTTTCCTTTCACTGGTTTCCGGCTAGGATACTGTTGCTTCTTTGAATTAGGATGTCTGGCACGATCTCTTTGTGAATCTGAATTCCTATGCTCATTATTTTTCTTGCTTCTACTAAAAAAATGTCTGGGGTTGTCTATTATCAAAGAGTAAAAATTTTCTCATCGGTTTACAGTTTGAGAAACAAAGAAAGATTATTTATTTTAATCCTTCATCTCTGGCTGACGTGATGACAATAGGAGGCATATAATTCCACAGAAATGCTTTCATGATACAGGATGAAAAGGGGAGCTCTACAGTAATAATTGTGCATTCTGCTGCCAAAGCATTCAAAACAAGCAATGAAGCGAGAGTAACTCCTGCTGAGGTAGAAAGCGGAGTCATTACTTTCGATTTTGACTCTGCTGAAATGATAAGTGGGAGAATAGATAACAAAGAGGAAAAAGCTAGTCAACCACTTATTCGTGCTTTACAGACTCAGGGAATTGATGATAATGCCTCTGATGGAGCAAATGCTTCTGCTCGAATTTCATTTTTTCATCATAGCCGAGGAGATTCAGGTGTCTCTGGAGCTAACTTTTTGTCTGGCCCAATAGTTTCCTCAGGCCGTATGCCAATCTCTGGTAACATTTCTCATCGTTCAGATAGTAGTACAACCAGTGCCCGTTCGTTTGCATTTCCCATGTAAGTACATGCTCTTATATCATGTTGTTTACTTTTATTTCATTTAATTCGTCCCATAGAAAACACTGTTAATTGCCTCTTCCTTTTGAATTTAATTTGTTTATGGCATGATTTTTTAAAGTTTGAGAATATTATTCTTTTATTTATCTCTCGTGGGTATGAGTGGAGCTTCGATGAAAGCTAGAAGTCTATGAAGTTAAGCATGTTGCTAGACAACACAAGGAAAATTTTTTGTTTCTAAATTCATGCAACTACTTTAATTTCTGGATGTATGGGCCGGAGATTTTAACTGAAAAAATTACTCTAGTGCAACCCTGCTAGCTGATGTACGAATAAGGCATCCCAGCATAGAGTTGGTGCCTTAGATTCAGATCTCTGCTGCACATCTTTCAGATGTACTTTTCTTGATTCCTCTTGATTTGTTTGCCAATGGAAATTGACCCAGGTGTTTATCCCTATTCCTTTATTTCTGTTTCCAGTTAGTTTATTCACTGTACTGTTCTAATTTAATAGGCATCTGTTTGGAATAAAACAGAATAGACAGTCTGATTTTTCTTTTTGTTGCCAAGCACACTCAATTGGAAAAAGGTCATGTTGCACTTACAGCAGTTCCATGCCACAAGTGGTCTGTCTTGGATGTCTATGATAAACATCACACATGCCACCTCCTTGAAGTTCTCCCTTGAATCTTTGGCCACTTCTGCTTTATCTGAGAAGATGGAAGTTTAATGAGATCAGTCATGTTGTTCAGCATCTCGGCTTTTAGCTTTTTGGAAATAGGGATCAATTAAAGGTTTCTAAGAAATAGAGTTGGCTTGTTGAAATGGTCAGTGCTGAAGAGCTCATGGGATGGGAGACATGCTTCTTTTTCGCCTGAGTTTTTGTAGCACATCTCATTCTCATTTACCTTGATTTCTTCCATTTCCTCTATCAGTTACCTATCTTTGAACATCTGAAACAGGTAGATAAATGTGTAACAGTTTAAGTCAACTAATACCTATACTTTGTTGTTGGAAGCTATACTACCTTATTTTTCATTAATTATATGAAGGGATACTATAAAACGATAAATTGTGATTGTCTGTGCAAGTCCCATAGGTTTTGCATTGTTCCAAGAATTCCTGCATGGTGTATGTTAAAGGGATTATCTGTTCTAATGTATGAGTTTTTTGCAATATATTTTGAATCACGTTAAGCGTCTTTTTGTAATACCACTTTTAATTTGCTGCATTTCTTTGGTAGAAAATCTTGTTTTATTTATTTCATCACAAACTTACCTTAAGTAATGCATTTTTTCTTTATTTTGGTGTGCAGCTTGCAAGCAGAGTGGAATAGCAGCCCAGTTAAAATGGCGAAAGCAGATCGTAGGCAGTTGAGAAAAGAGAGGTGTTGGGGAATGGGGTTTTTGTGCTGTAGATTCTGAAGTACATTTCTTGAATCGCTTGTCGACTTTATTTCGGTATACAGCATCAAAAAAATTTACATGTTTGTGAGTTGTACTGTGGAAGTGAAGATTGTATTGGTTTTTTTTTTTTTTTGGGCCTGCTTTCATGTTTATTACGGAGCAGATTCAAAGATCATATATCTTGGAGCCATGTAATTAGCAGAATTGAAGCAACTCTTGTCTTTGCAGTTTGCAGCAAAACTTTGCCCTGGTTAGTAAAAGGCGAAGTCTTTCAGACGAACCCTCGTTTCGTTTGCAGTAATCTTATTAGAAAAATAAGTTTTTAATAAGAAATTATTTGTGTTATGTTTAATTTGTCAAAAATTACCTTTATTTTTATTATTAGCAGATAATTTTGTTATGGATATAATTTATAGAAAATCATTTATCCAAATTTGCAGGTCATTTGAAGGAATATTTTAAAATTATTTGCTTGTATCATGTTTTAACTGGTTTAGTGAGTAAAGGATCAATCTTAAAGTGTATTTGTTTAGAGGCCGTATGTGGAAAAATAAACAAATTTTTTTTCGTACTCAAATTACACTTTAAATCCATATCATAATAATAATAATATATATCTGGTTAATTTCCGGTTCTACATTTTAAAATAATAGATATACATAATTAATATTGATCTGATAATTATATTTATTTTTTAGATATAAAATATTAGGAAGAAAAGTTGAATTTAAGGATTTGTATTTCATTATGATATTTTATAGGAGGCTACATGCATAATTTCGCACATCCATCAAGGGAGCAGGTGACTCGGGATCTGTTTTTGGAACCCACAGCGGCGATCGCAGATCTCAGTCCACGACCGTACGGTGGAACTTGGACGGACGTGAAAGGCACGTGACATCTTGCTCAGTAACAAGATCTGACAAGCACAAAAATCCGGAAGATTTGACACGTCACACACTGTCAGAGGATCAGATCTCCGTACACGTGTAACGGACCGTTGGCGGTTCGATTCGGACGCTAATTGTTTGGATTTTTCATATTGCCACATGAGATTTACTGAAATTAGAACGCAAACGTCAGTTCAGAACCAATCTAACAATGGTTATGATTTGGGGTGTTAATTTGGTTATAACTCGCGAGCTATTCAAACTTGGCTCAAACATGCCTTAAACTCGACTCAGACACACTAAAAAAAGAATGGAGTTCAAGTTGAATGAGTTGACTCAATTACAAAATAAATCGAGCTTGAGTTGATATCAACTCGCTCGATTCCAGCTTGAGACCTGATTCTAGTTCGGTTGAGTAACTACTATTACTGAGTTGACTCAGTTCTTCCCCTCTCATTCTCAAGTGGCGTAATCCACTCCTAATTTTTAAACTCTAGCCTACATCGATTTCCACCGACGACCGTCCTGATGTCCTTCGGCGATGGCGATCGTAGCTTCGCGCCTCGAATCCAAAGCTCCTCTGCTGATCGAAGCTCCGCGTCCTGATCTCTTACCTTGTGGACCCTTTCCGTCTTCCATGAATCCACGTGGCGTATCCTGATCTCCCTCGATGCGGGCTTCGACGGCTGCTACTCCGCCTCCATGCCTCGATCTCCTCCGCTGACCGCACGCAGACGGCCTTTTTAGTCGACCGGCATTTTTGCGCCCCAATTTCCTTTGCCAACCACACGCTGATCTCATCTGTGTGACTGCGCCCCGATCTCTTTAGTGTGGCTGTGCGTTGATCTCCTCCGCACGGACTATGCCCCTTTCAGCCTCGTCTTCGTCAGAGCTTGTGAGCTTGATTGAGCCGAGCTTAAGCAGCTTGAATCAAGCTCAAGCCAACTTTTCTATGGCCGAGCTGAGCCGTTCATTTTCGTCTCTAATTATGATATAGTTATTTTCAACGAACTTGCAAGGTGGTACATGTACCTGTTATTGAACTGACAAAATATCGAAATATGACGGACAAATTTGAAATTAGCTTTGGAATTGTGAATTTTGAAATCTCTTCAATTTGATGACTGTAAATTATATCTATAATTTTAAATTCAAAAAATTTAATATACATCTAAATAATCAGACCTTTAATTGAAAAATTATTGGGATGTGTTATATTGAGTTATTAGAGTTTTACAATATACTAAAAAATGTTGATATTTTATTTCTCTAAATTTCATTATTAATGAAATTTCTGCTCGGCTTTTTAAACAGGGAGAAAGCAATTGCTTGGTTTTTCGCTTGTGAATATAGGCAATTAACGAGATTGGAAGAACTTTTTTATAATTTTTGTATTTTATTGGGTTTTTATGCAAATGTTTGCCAAGGGGTTTTGTCCGTGGCGCCGGAGAAATTGAGGAGTTAAATGCAAATATCACGAGGTGCAGGAGTAGTTCATAATTCCACAAGTTTGCAAGGAGTTATGTTCAAATAAACGAAAAGTAAAAAAGGAATAATTCGGGGCGAGAGAAACACGTGATGGTCGGCGGCTCCCTCGTTGTCCGTTTATTTTTAACTCTTTCGACCACAAAATCCGTTACCTCCTTTTAAGTGCTTAACTGCCGATTATAATTTTGCATATAATATCCTTTTGAAGTATTTGATTTAAAATAATCTCATTTTTCTAATGAGACTAATCCATCTTAATTTAAATTGAAAATATTATTTTAAAACAAAATTATTTTATGTTTTAGTCTCAAATCAAAAGGATTTGATTTCCTTCTCAATATACGCTCCCATCCTTTGATTAGTATTTTTTAGAATTATTTCTTTTATTTTATACAATTAATATTATTTATTTTATATCATTATTAAATTAAATTATTATAAAAAATTAAATAATTTTTAAAATTTTAAATTATTATAGGGTTAAATTTAATAAAAAATATTAGTTTATAAAAATGATTCATTAAATTTAATTTTAATAGTAATCCTGATCTCGAACTAAACCAGATCCCAAAAAAACGTGTGGAATGTACAATATGAAATTTAGCTGGATGGTTCATGATTCCGTGTTTGTTAAACCAACTTCCTCTTGAACAGTTCAACCTCCGATAGCTCTAGCTGTGCAATGACCTCATTGAATTCTATTACGATCCCTGCCATTCTCCCTAGTCCCTTGTCAATCTTCCTCATACTTAGTTGTCCAATCGAACCAAACCGAATTAATTAGTTAAAATTAAACCTAATCGATTAGCCCTCAAAGTTGAGACTGAATTTTTTTAATTCGATTTAATTTTAATTGAAAACCGAACATTCGGAGCAAAATTTTGGTCTCCTAATGTGCATACTTCTGTTAGAGCTTAATTTGAACAGACTTCCACTTTACAGTTTCATCGTATTTATTTACATATATTATATACTTATATATATATATATATTGATTTAGTTTGATTTTAACGATTTCTAAAATCTCAAACCAAAATTATAATCGAAATTTTTTTTATTTTTAAAATTGAAATTGAATCAAAAAATCGGATAACTCAAATCGAATCGACTATTCAATTTTGGTTCGGTCAATTTATTTAGTACGAACTAAATACTACACAACCCTATATACGGATAAGAAACTAACAAATTTTTGTCTCTCGAGCTCCTATAATATCGCTGAGTTCTACTAGGTTTTTGTGCCGCATGCGACTGCGTTGTTGAATAGAGAGTTTTCATAGTATCCATGCCATTCCTACTTTTAAAGGTGTACTAGTCAACATCGTCATTTACCAAAAACCATTCAATTTAATCATATTCCTTTATGAGTTAAATTCCAAGCTTTTTTTTTTAAAAAAAAAAAGTCCCAAAATTTGATTTTCTATATTAAAAAAATAATTTTCAATCCATTCCCCTGTTTTTTTAATACTTTTTATTTATGAATTTTGTTTAATATAACATAGTTCCCTTACCTTCGAATTATGGTTTCGGGCCCGCCTTAAACAATGACTTAATTTCCTACCAAACAAATCATGCAACCAATTCTATAACGCTGATTGGCCAAAGAATCTCTAACGATGCAATTATGCCCAAATGCTATAGAATGATTGCACCTCTTAACTCTAATTTTTTTTTATATATATATATAAACGGACACAAACCATTCTTTGTACCCCTAAAAAAAAATCAATTACATATAATTACTTAAATTTTTATTCAATTATACATTTTTTCTCCGATTTTAAAAAATTATATATAACTTCTTGAAATTTTATCAAATTATATATTTATTCTTAAAATTTGAAAAATTACATATAACTCTTTAACAAAATTTTCAAATCGCATATTTCTCTTTCAAACTTGAAAATTATAATATTTTCTTAGTTACTCGATATATTTAAAAAAATTTCGGATATAAATTTTTCATTAAAATAAATAATATTTATAAAATATATATCATTTTGACATCATTTAGATTCAAGTTAAAAAAAAAATATTTTCGATCGGGTGTAAATTAACGTAATAAAGAACATGAGTAAAAAATAACTCTAGATTTGATTTATATCAGGCTTGGGATATGACCTAAATTGAATCTTAATTCTCGTTAAAATCAGGCTGAAATGAATTTAAATAAGGTCATGACAAAATTACCATTGTACATCTTAAGTTCACATTTAATCAAAATCGGATTGAAACAAATTTAAATTAAACTAAGAAATAAATTATTTATTTTACATATTGGGTCAAAATTTAATATGAGATAAACTCTTCAACTGGATAAAAGAGAGTTTTTTTACAATAATGACCTAATTATCAAAGTCTTCTCCAATTAAGTCAGAAGTGTTTTCATATTTTCACTTCAGTCTCAATGACATTAAACAATATATCTTTTTCAAATCTTTATAATAATAATAATAAATATATACCCGATAAAATTTTTATAACATAATCAGTAATACAAAAAATAATTAGTTTTAAAATTTAGAGGAGAAATATGAAATTTGGTAAAATTTTAAGCTTAAAAAAGAAATATATAACTTAATAAGATTTTGAGGAGTTAAATTTATGTATATAGCTTAAACCGTAAGCGCAATATTTAAATTTATGTACTAATTTTTTTCCGATCCAACTCAGGTTACAGGTGAAACTTATTCATTTTTTATAAATTTTTTAGTCTGAATGTAAAATTTTGGATTGGGTCGGGCTGGGCTTTAGGGCCCTGGAGCCCATTGACAGCAGTAGCATGTATCCCGCAATCCTAATTTATGACACTCTGGCGTCCGTGCACATACTTGGCAAACGAACCCACCGACACTGACAAGCTGCTCTATTATTTCCTCCATTAACACAAAAAGGTTGTGCATATATTTTTTACAATGGACAAGCTCAAACGTGTTCTCGTCACTTGAGAGTTATTTGATTAGTAAAAAATAAAGAGGTAAGGAGTTGAAAATGAGGTAACTTTTATTTATTTTTGGCACTTAATTATTCAGAATTATTTTTTAAAAAAATAGTATATTTATAATTATTTTTATCTAAAAGTGAAAAATAAATTATTTTTTTATATTTTTAGTCCAAAACAACTTCTAAAAATTGAATCTAATGCTATTTTGAATTATAATAACTTTAATAATTTTATATACATTTTTGAACTACTATTTTATATATTAATAATTATATTTTTCAAATAAACTTTCGTCTAATTAAGTATTAAAATAAATTATTTTTAAAATTAAATTTAAAATAAAGAAAAATAAGTATTACACACTTCAGCGGTCTTTTAATGACTGTAAGGTATCGTTTGATTCGAAATCAGAATTAAAATCAGAATCAAGACTAGTGAACTACTTTTGTAAACTAATATCTTTTTTATTAAAATTAACGTTTCAATAATTTAAAATTTTAAAAACTATTTAATTTTTTATAATAATTTAACTTAATAATTATGTAAAATAAGTAATATTAATTAAAAAAATTTAAAATGAGTTGATACTGATCCTAATCCAAAAATAAACGGAACCTAAGTGTACGAGCAGAACATACATCACATGCAGCACACATATCATATGCTCTTCCCACATTTTTTTGTCATACGAAAATCCTCCAGCACTTTTAACAATCTCATCAGCAAAATGGCGTCGCATCAATTAACAAAGATTGTGTAGCTTGGAAAAGGGGTGATTATTAGGGAAAGTACATTATAATCTAACATCAAATTGAAGCTCAACTCTAAATTTGGAAATGTATATTATAATCCAGACCAATTGGATAGTGTACATTTTTCGTATACAGCTTAGTATTCAACACAAATTTTAATATTAGGCTATAAGTTATGCTATATTAATAAGAAGAAAAAAAAAAAGAAGAAGTAGCAGCAGCATAATACCTGTAGAAAATACTCAAATTATACCTATACTTTTGTAAATTCAATTTATCTAGATAAATATTCCTAATTAGCTTCTATTAGTGCTCATTTAGATTAACACGAAATCAATGTGACAGAAAGATGTTATCTCATAATGAATGATTCTAAGAAAGATTAGTAAAAAAATAATTCAAATAAATACTAACAAAAATTAATGTTAGAAGTATTTATTTGTATAAATTAAATTTTTAGGGGCATAAAAGTACTCATCATTTTTTAGAGGTTATAGGTGCAATTTGAGTGTTTTATAGGGGCCATATAACCAAAAATCTCTTACACAAAAGATTATGATAAAAAATAAAACACAAAACATCAGAGGAAGATAACCGTCTTAGTAGGAACAAGTATTTATGTATAGATTCAGTAATAAAACATAGTATGAAATTATCCTAAAGTTTAGGGGCCTATATGAAATTGTGTAAATTTGAGTTTCAAGAGAAACTATGGAAAATATTCCAAAGAATACACATATATAAATACAAGGAATTTTTGCATATGCAGCCCTAAATATTTGTAATAAGTCGCGATTTAATTGCAATAATGTAACCAAAAATTAATTTATAGAATTGCCCTTTCGATTGATCTGACAATGAACCGTAAAAAAAGAGCTCCACAATTTAAATATTTCACAGGGGTATAAAAACAAAAGGCACTTTTTTTCCCTAAAACGAATCCCCTCGTCCCCCAGCTCCGTCTTCTCCGACTGCTGCTCCTTCCCCATCACTACCACCACCACAATGCAGCACCTCCTCGTCCTCCTCCTCCTGGCCTCCAGCATTATCTCCGGCGAATCCGCCACAGCCGTGGCCCCTGCACCGTCCCCCTCCAACCTAACCGCCCTCCTCCTCTCCTCCCGCACCTGCTCCCCCTTTGCCCGCCTCCTCCTCTCCACCCCCTCGGCCTCCGACACCTTCCAATCCTCGGCTTCCGGTGGTCTCACCGTCTTCTGCCCTTCCCCGTCCGCCCTCTCCTCCTTCGCCCCCACCTTCAAGAACCTCTCCGCCGATGACAAGCTCTCCCTCCTCCTCTTCCACGCCCTCCCTGTCTTCTACTCCCTCTCTGCCCTCAAGTCCGGCAACGGCGTCGTCAACACCCTCGCCACCGACGGCGGTGGCAACAACAACTACAACCTCACAGTCCAGAACGACGGCGAGGTGGTCACGCTCCAGACCGGAATCGACGTCGCCAGGATTGTAGGCAAGGTCTTCGACGAAAACCCCGTTGAAGTTTTCGAGGTCGATAAAGTGCTCCAAGCCCGGGAGCTGTTCAAGCCCGCTCCGGAGCCGGCGCCAGCACCAGCGCCGGAGAAGCCGGAGAAGAAGCCTGGACACGCGTCGCCACCTGCGCCGCCCGGGCCGGAGGCGACGCCGGGGCCAGCGAAGGAGGAGCATAAGGTGGCAGACGAGCATTCCGGCGCGCCAAGGATGGGCTTCGCCGCGGCGGCGGCGGCGAGTGTGCTGGTTTGGATTTAGGTTTTGTTTAGGGGTTTTCTGAAAAGTTTGATGTTTTTTTAGTTTGTTTTTTGCCGTTTGATTTGGGCGAAAATAAGTGAGGGCCTGAGATTGTGCGAGGAGTGCTTTGAGATTCGTATCAGGGAAGGGGTTTTGTGATCGTGTGATAGTGTTTGTTTGGGTGGTGTTTGTTTTAGCATATTTATTTTCCATTTTACTGAATACAAGTTTCTTATTATTATTTTTAAACTCATGCGTTTATTTATTATTGTGCAAAAATCGCTTCTCTTCTGAATTCTTACAGAAAAGGTTTGTTTTTATGCAAAACTCCCTAAAAAATGGCATATTTTCAGATAATCCCCCTGAGATATAATTAATGGAGATGGAGGGCCATTTGAGTGGGTGGACAAGTCTAACACTGTCGGTGGTAAAATAATTTTGAGCATTTATCTCGTGGCAGTAAATTTTGTTTCTTCTCGTTTGCTACAGGCCTCAATGTCTATTACCGATCAACCAACTTGGAACCCATTTGCGGTCAACTTGTTCGTTTTCAGTTTCAATTGTAGGTTGCAAAAAATATAAATTTTTTTGTCAATTTTAGATATAACAATGATAATTTTTTGCTAATAATTTTTTAAAAAAAGAATACACAAATTCGACAAAACTCTGCTGATTTCTTAAAAACTCTAATTTTTTTTTTTGTAAAAACAAACCCCAATAATTACTTTATTATGAAAACTTTTTACACATTTGAATAATCCTATATCAAATATAATATTTTGAACAATTTGGCACCCTAAAACATGGTTTATGAGGTAAATAATGATCCACCACAGAAAATCACTTTTATCAATTGATGTGGGCCACAGAGAGCTCAAACACTTCTTCCAATGCAGATAGAAAAATGCTGTGCAATGTCCAAACACATGGGACCTTCTCACAGATCTGGGTGCCTGCCTCCTCTTTTAACTCTTGAGGAGGAAGGCATCACTGCTGCAATTATGAACACAGAGCTTGAATGCATTGTGGTTCCCCATGTCTGATCCTATTTTATCCAATGAGTTGTATCATTGAAGCATGCACGAAAAAAAAAAAAAAAAAAGCCTGCCCCAGTCATGCTGCTGCTTTTCCCTGTTGTTGACCAGTCAAACAAAAAAAATAGATTTGAGTACTAGGTTTAAGATTCAGTTTCAAGATCATCTATCCTTGGGACTTGAAAATATTGGATCCATTAAATACATATTAATTATATTTATCAATTGATGTATTCTATATTCTAGACTTGTATGAAATTAACCCTAAAATTATCCTCCTAAAAAACCCTAAAAATATGAAAAATCGAGTTCTTGACTAGATCAAATTGACAATAACACCCAAT
The DNA here is from genome assembly GCA_005019695.1 of Trichopus zeylanicus subsp. travancoricus. Lineage (NCBI taxonomy): Eukaryota > Viridiplantae > Streptophyta > Magnoliopsida > Dioscoreales > Dioscoreaceae > Trichopus > Trichopus zeylanicus. Next base: position 46,052 of record RXID01014860.1, on the reverse strand, counting down.
TAATGAGAATATAAGTGAATAACCATTAAAAAAAAATAACAAAAGCAAGTTGCATCAAAAATTGTCATGCAAACCATCATTCAAAGTAAGGGCCGACATGGCCCTAAACCGTTTGTACTCAACACAGTCTGAAACAGTAACGGATCGTGCCTGCCACGATCCATGAGATTTTTTAAGCGCTAGACAAGGCTCAAGGCTTACGGACCATGATGTGCCAAGACCTAGTCTTTTTCAAAATATATAAATAAAAATACATAAATTATAAAAAAATTACTAATAAATTATAACTTAATTGATTAAGTTTTTTTTATTTTTTTTATTCAAGAGACATGGATTCAAATCTCGATAAAAGAAAATTTTTTTAAAAAAATTTTATAAAGACCTAAAAAATCTAAAAAAATAAAAAAATAAAAAATAACAAAGCAAAGCTTTTGATTTTTTAAAAAAATTCACAGAACAAGCCATGCTGGCCTACGTGCCGTATCCGCGCCGGTTTTGACATCCCTAGTTCATGGAGTCGGCTACGGGCTACCGCTATTGAAATTCTGTATAGCAACTAAAGCCAGTTCACCTGTTCCGCTTCAGAACCATAAGTTGTAGAAAATCCAAACGCTAAATCTTGATTTCAATGTGTACAACTGCCAAATGAACATGTTTGCCCACCTGTATGTACTTGATTCTCAAAGACTACAAAAGTACAAATATTGAAACTGCATTGCAAGAATGTCAATATATAAGATTTTCTACAAAATATCTGCAGACAGACAGAGGCTACAGAATAGTAGTGGTATCAGAGTAAAACAAAGAAAATAACATCCATGCAGATCTTACACAAGAAAGTTCACTTCACATATTAAGCACATACCAGGTAGACATACAAATCACCGCCATAAAACAGAAACATTTATTATGGACATCGATGATTCCACTTATCGCAGATCCTGGATAGAACCACCATACTCAAATAGTTCAAATAATACCATAACAAAAGAGGAGCAAGAAGAAGATCCTGCAACAAAGAGAGGTGAAGGATCGAGCAATGTTAGAGGGAGGCGATGCTGAGTAATTATAATAAGGCACGTAAGTAGCCGGGGGTGTAGTGACATTTCCGTAAGTAGCTGGGGATGTGGTGACATTTCCACAACACGGGGCTCCAGTTGCAGGTGGGCAGTAAGTCTGAGATGGCGCTGGTGGGGGAGGTGCCATATATGTCGTATAATCTGGTGGAGAATTGCACGCACTTCCACAGAGGGAGCAGTTGACACATGGTGACTGTGGAGAAATTTTGTTAACTGGATCATCACCAACCACCACAGTGGTGATGATGTTGGAAAACAATAGGCATTCAACCAGAAGATGGCATGACCATGACAGGGACATCTTACTCCTCTTATCTCATAAAACAATAGGGTTGCAAAAGGAACAGGGCAGAGGAAGGGAGATGGATTGTGCCTGTATATAAGAGGATTAACATTGAAAGTACAAAATGCCGCTGCAATAAGTGCAAGTTGAGGTCATTGTCTCTACCTGCACTTGACCTATCTACCTCTACATGTGCTAGCTATGCTGCAGCATGCTCATGCATGCTGCCACATGGAACGCCACGCGCCAATGCAGTTGTCTATCCTTGCAATTTGTCACTAGCTAAAAGGAGCAGTCTTTCTCAATTCCTTGTTCCTAAGGGAGATTTATGACTGACAACTACATCTTAAGCCCTAGCGAAGTATTCCCAAATATGGCCAACGAAGATCAGCAATAATCTTGTCACATTTTGTTCTACATGTGATTCATTTCTTTATCTGATCACAATCCTTTTTAGATTTTCTGTCATAAACCACATGTTGCTGTGAATAGAAGAGAAGCACATTTGTTTTTGAAATATTTGAGATCTTCTTATGATATGTATGGTAATATTAGTAAACATATGTAGGGAAGCTGCATTTGAACAGTACAAAGTGAAATAAACATATATGTCAAACTAATTATGCTTTCATGCTTGTTGATTCTAATTGCAGAATGAGAGAAAAAAATAAATAAACCCACAGTTGGCATACTTGCCTTCTGATACCTTCCAGATAAGCAGCGATTTCATCTTCCTGAAAATAGTTTGCAAACCTGGCTGTTTTAGTTGGACGAAGCAAAGTACAATTATTGCAAGTACCCCCATTAAATGATAGATTGGCATAGTTGTAGCATAAGAAGTTGTTATAGCTTTCAAATCTGTATTGATATTTTCTTCTCTTTTTTTTTGGTAACAAATCTGCATTGGTCATGTTGGCCTCACTTGGCATCTAGACTCGAAGCATATTAAATTTCCAAATCACCATGTGGTCATAGTCATTAAATTAAAATTTAGTGATAGTGAAGTAAACCACACTTGCAACAGGTGATCCATCTATTTAAATTTCCTGAGCTTGCCAGAATTATATTCAGTAGTTGAAAACGGTAATGAGGATGAGATGCAGTATATTCAGAGGTTGAATGGGTTACCATGTCAAGATGACTGATTCACGTCCCTCTTGTTCAAATAAAAATAGCTCATCCTATCAGTGAAGGCTGATTTTATCTGAACTGGTGAAAATCCAGTATAACCCTTACCAATCCTTGCCAGGCCAACACTGATGATATGCTTCAAAAGCTCATGTTTATGGACAAAAGGCTGTGCTGCAAATTCCTCAATTGGCATCCACTACATTAGAAGAGAGACAAAATTATTACCATCTTCAAACATGGCAAGCAGTTTCTCTTTTGTAAAAATACTTGAAGAACTTATCGTGCAAGTTGCTCAATCTTGCAAATTCCTCAATCCAAACTTCAATATCATAAAAAAGAAACAATTTGACATAACTATTTATAGATTAAACTTATCAGTGTACTTTATATTAATTTTTAAATGAAACAAGAACTGATCATTCCACCTCAAGTAAATAGTGGAAAAAACAAATCTGAAAGCTCAGTTCTATAATTTATTCTATGAGTAGCTTCCCGTCTACTATAACAGAAAGAGAAAAGAGCAGCCACACCCTCAATTCTTCTAATCAATGTTTCAAGGACATGATTATAACACCAAACAATTACCTGAAAAAATGATCATCAGGTGGAACTTTATGTCTAACTATGCTGATTGTACCAAAAGTCTTAAAATTCTTTGGAGCTAATTTATTAGGGTTGAATCACTTGATCACCTTGATGGAATATTTTGATCAGATTGCTGCTCTACATATGTTTAAATCAAGGTTTTAAATCTCGGTTTCGATTGCGGTTTCGACACCCAGCGAAACCAATACGTTTCGGTCGTTTCGATTTCAGTTTCAGCTGTTTCGGTTTCGGCCGAAAGATTTTTTTTAATTATTAATTGTGTGTTAACCAGAGTTTAACTATATTTTGATTGTACTTTAACTTTAAATTAAAAATATGATAAAATTTTGAAAATTTTTTTATAAAAATTAAAAATTATGAAAGAATTTATAATTAATTTTATCACAATATTAAATATTATTTTAATTAATTAAAATTAATTTTGATAGTTAACCATTGATATAGTCTATTTTTTTATATATTACTATAAAAAAAATATATGAGAAATAAAATGAATATGATTAAAAACTAAAAATTAACATAACAAAATTTAACTTATTATTAAAATATATTTGACACATACATAATTTATTAATTATAACGTAATACAACTAATCATCATCATCATTATAATCACCATCAGTTGAGTTTAGAGTATCTAAATGTAAAATAATGAATGCAGTACCTGGACGATTCAGATAAACATTTATAAATATACGAGACAGAATAACTAGTTCTGCATGATCTTGTATCAGCGATTCACATGGGGGTAAGACCAACACATTTTTTTTTGACTTTGCTTTCGGCGAAACAGTCATGCATGCATACACGTGAACAGAAAAATCAACGCGTTTCAATCAAAATCATTTTCATTTCAGTTTCAATTAAAATATTTTTTTTATTAATTATATTTTGACCAAAGTTTAATTTTATTTTAATTATTTTCAATTATAATATGTTTAAAATTTTTTGAAATAATAAACAGTCACGTGAACAGTTTTATGCACGTGACAGTATCTAGTAGAGACTAGCGAGGCGCGAGTGCGTTGGCGCGAGGGTCAAGCCAGCATGGGCATTGGAGCCGGGCTGGCGACGACATTGGTGCGGGTGCGAGGCCGATGCCAGCTCGCAGGAGCAAGGGCCAGGCCGGCGAGGGCGTGAGCCAGGTGAGGGAGTGGCAACAGGTTGGCAAGCAAGCGAGGGCGTGAGCCAGGCGAGGGAGCGGCAACAGGTTGGCAAGCAAGCGAGGGCACGAGGCCGGTGAGAGAGCAGGCGCGGGGGCCAGTCCAGTGAGGGCGCAGGCACAAGACCGGCAACGGTGCAGGCGCCAGGCTAGCGAGCCCACTCGCACAAGCACGCAGGTGCGGGCATCATAGGCCGGCTCGAGGGCGCGGGCTCGGGCACGAAGCTAGCACAAGGGTGCTGGTAGGGAAACGGCGCGAGTCTCTCCCTGCGAGCTCCCCTCGCAATCTCCTGGCCCGCTGCGCTTGCCCCGCGCGCGGTGCACGATCTTCCGCTCGCTCTGCGCTCACCCCGCCCACTTTGTGCTCGCGAAAACCCTAAACCGAAACTATTTCGACCGATCAGTTACGGCACCGGCCAAAACCGAATCGTTTCGGCCGAGATTTAAAACCTTAGTTTAAATATTCCAAAACCTTAACAGTTACTACTGTATAGTTCCTACATCTACATGTTTCTTCCCAATGAAAATGTTAACTCTTTATTTAGTTTGCAAAACTATTTTATAACATATTCATTTGACATTTTATAGGTTTCTTGAATAGTTCTCTATTTTAAATAACATAAACTAATTTGACCCCATAATGACACATTATGAACTAGATCATGACAATTCTATACCACTGCAGTTACGTGCAAAAGTTCTACATCAAGTTTGTGGACAAAGCCATGGACCTAGATCCCCTCACATTCTTAAATGAAACATACTCATATTTCTCATTTACTTGAACAGAATTACCTTTGCTGCTGCAATTTCTGATTCTTGCTTTTGGATGTCCAATGAAAGTGGACGTAGCATGCATATGAAGAACAAATCTGATTTGTCAAAGAATGACTTGTGGCTCTGCCTGTAGAGAATTATTAGATTAAAACAGGGCAGGACCACAGACAAGATGTACAATTATCTAAAGCAGCTGCAGATGCTCTTGGTGATTGTACATGTTTGTGTCCACCCAATTAAACCAATATCCTAATGGATCCTTGCATTTGACCAACTCATACCATCAGAATCAGAAGAGAGGAAAATTGATGGTGACCACCAATCTTAAAAAAAAAATAATGAGGAAGCAGAAAACGGTTAGGATAAAAAAAGGCTCAAAATATAAAGACGAATTCAGAAATACAATAATTCTGAAACTTAAGACTAAAATAATGAGGAATTATTTTAGGAAGCAAATGAATGAAAAAAAATAACTCTATAGTCAAGGTCAAATAGATATATATGCAAGAAGTGCCCATTATGACTAAGTTGTCAACATTCTGGTTTGTTATATAATGAAAGTTAATTCTTTTATCTTTGTAAAAGGGGAAAAAGACCACGCCCCAAAATATTCCGGGGTATGCAGAAAAAACAATGAAGATCCTCTGATTTAGAAACATCAATTTGCCAATGAGAAATAGGGTTATTTTTAACTTCATACAAGCATGGACAAGAAAAACGTATAACTTAATGCAGTACATTATCATAAACACACTATACCTGAATGCAAGTATTTCGACGAATTCGGTGTCAATCTGCACAATCGTAAAAGCAGTTGCTCAGTATCTAGATAGAACTGCATAAACATGGACAAGAAAAAATTATTTTTTGTATGAATTCCACACATACTCCTGCCTCTTCTTTGACTTCCCTTACTGCTCCAGCAAATAGATCTTCACCCTGCGCGAATATGAAGTGCTAAGCAAGTATTGTCAAGTAGTTATCCCAACTCAAATGTAAAATTGTATACAACTTCCAGGATATACTTGATCAACAACTCCTGTAGGGAATTTCCATACACCAGATCCCTGGAACTTGCCACTCTTTTCCTGCACTGCCAAAACCTAAGACAAGATGCACATGAAACATCAAGTTAATCCTAATCTTGAAATCCTGGAACCTACCATATTCTATTCATATTTCTGCAGATAACCCCCTACACTATAGAGAATATGCAGGGAACCACTTACATCATGACCATCATTTGAAAAGCATAAATTTCGCAATCACATTGCAAAGTAGTTAGTTGCAAAATCTGCAAAATGCAGTGTTTTTTTGCAAACAGATTTTGAAATAAACTTATGTCCATCAAATCCTCAGCATACTCCCAATGAAAAGCTTCAATTAAAATAAGTTCAGATTTAATTGTTTAACTCAATCAGAAATAGATGTCAGGTTTGGATGTGATATCTTATGGCCTTAAATTCTGAAGCAATCAAACTTTCAAGATACATGAGTTGTACTAACAATGAAAAATATAGATATCTATTGCATTTGTTATTAGGCATAGAATATTTGTGAATTCTTTATGCATCTCACTGATCAGAATCAGGTTGATCTTCCATAGGCCTCTTGAGCTTGAAAATTTTCAGCTCTGCGAACTATTCAATCTGTCATTGTTGTTGATATTGTAAGAGCAACTTTCATAGGAGATTTAGAAACAACACTAAGGATTTGCAGGTAACCCTTAATGCTAGGGCTACTTTGCAAATAACACTCTGTAGTATGAAACTCCATTGCAAATACTTCAGTATGATGAATTGTTTATGATCTGTTACTCAGAGGGGGTATTCCTAGACAAACTACATGACATAATAGTCATAGTTTAGGGATTTTCTGCAAATTCCCCATAAAAAGGGGGTTTATTTTTCAAGAATAACTTTTTCCATATGGTGCAGATGAACACTAAAAATTATCTCCTTTTACCAACTCAGAAAAAATAACACTGTCAGAAAGGTATCTGCAAATCTAATTATTATTCAGAGGTAAAGCAGTGAAATGTTTGAGAAATAAAATATTCCAGCAAGGAGTTACCTCTCGCTTGTCATTCATCACAAAAGCACCAACACCCACCCTATGTGTTGCATTTATAGGTAAGGTGTTTTTGGTGGCTGGGATCCAGTACACAAGCATCAAATAACTTGGCTCTGCATGATGGAACCCAAACCCTTCCTGTATCATGACTAACAATAAATGAAGCAATAAAACTATTATCCTTGCAACATTTTGTTGTTTTATCACCATTACAAAATTGTCATATTTATGCTTCCATCATTCTACAGCCATAGCATAGCACCACTGGATGTATAATTGAGGAAATTGCAGTCAGTAACATTCTGAGTGTAAGGATAAGGGCATGGTCCACAATAGAAAACAAGATCTATGGTCAGGTTTTGCATGATCATGTAATGTCCATGTGAAAGGCAAAATGTACTAGCAAGTCAAAAAGATGATAAAACAACAAAACTCTTGAAAGTAACAGTAAGATATAAGATTCCTAGATGCATCCTTCATTGGAATGGATTTAAAATCATTATACTTCTTCACACTCTGAAACAAGTGAGGCCACATAGACACTTCAACAAAGACTTAAGGATTTACTGAAAGGATAAAAGTTCTAAGTAGGTGGACTAGGATTGAACAATAAGGTTTTGGGGCCCAATCTTCAACTGAATAGAAAGTGTTTCACACATTTGCTGGTCATCTCAAGGAACAAATTACCAGTAGGCTTAATAGCTTAGACAAACAATAAACACGAGGTTGTTAAACTCCAAGATGGAAAGTATTTGCTAAAGAAAACTATATAAAGGATCTGTCTCTTCCTCTTCCCAAAATCAAAAGAAAACATAATAACTTCAAAACAAGCTTGATAGATAAGAGTAGAGACAAGTTCAGGAATGCATCCAGCCTAATTATGTAAAAAAGTACTGGTCATGACCTCTATCTCACTCTTCAGCATTACTTTGGTCCTGTTCTTCTAATTATCAAAATTAGAGTGTGTCAATAAGAATCCTGGTAACATGCCATGTATATGCACTCATAGCTCACAGTAGGAGACATATTCTGCATTCAAGCCTGACAGCTTTCTCTACTGATAAAGCCTATGTTGCAAACATCACCATTTGCAATTCATAAGTGTGGCCATGTCAAATTTTGAAGATTGCATTGAAACATCTTAAACAAATGCATCAATTCCAAGAAGAAAGCAATGCAGCCTATACAGGTACTATAATATCACTAAACCAGGTAAAAATAAGTTTCAGAAATAATTGAGATTCCTATCCAAACATAGAATTGAAAGATCTCACTACATATTACCAGCAAAAAGCCCCTAGTCCAAATTGATTAAGGTTTCTCATCTGATTTCCTTGTAAAACTTCAGTCTGCTAAAAAAACTTAAAAGTTTACAAGGACTGCAACCAGCCTACTTCATTCTGCACACATGTATGGTCATCAAGAACGTGTACTTTGAAGTGCATTAGCCTCACACTGATAACATAGTTCCTTAACAGAAGGAAAACCAAGAATCTATCCGCATAGAATTCTCATAAAAATGATAGCTTTCTAAAGATGAGAAACGAACATGATAACTACTAGCTACCTCAACAGCAGGATGAACAAGATTAGCGCATTCAATGGGCAATTTCATCCAAATACCCCTTTTTCCCTGAGAAGATTAATATGATCAGGTTTAGCAAAGATGAACAAAGAAGCATCCTCAGAATAAGAAACATATAATGCTGATAACTGGACATGTTAAATGACAACAAAATTCAGCAGATAAGATGTGATTGGAGTTTTAAACAGAAAAAGCTACATCAAAACAAAAGGAAAATAGCATGAAAACCAAGATATAAGATGAAAATAGAAGACATTTAAAGCTTTACTTGTTAAGTACACAAACAAGCTCATACGAGATGCCCATGTCAAATAGGCTGACAAACACAAGACAGCATATCAGATAAATTGAATATCTAGTTACTTACCATTAGCCTCCTTAACTTGATAAATGTAAAACATCTTGTCATCAGTGGAAAAACACAATAAGTTTTAAGTTCCTAGAATCCCACTTTCCTTGGTTTATTCATCAAATGAATTGCAGTAAACTTTCTTCATTAAAAATAATCTAGCAGTAGGACGACAGAGTTTAGAGTCCAGCTCCCTAGAAAGCAATCGTCAGCCTCTTTCTTTGGAAGTAGATAAGCAAGAGCAGTAAAATTCCTCGCATGCAACTTTGTTTGTTCCCTTCCAAAAACAAATGATTGGCCATCCAAAATGATGATCCACATTCATTTACCATGGCGTGCAAATGTCAATGCCCAAGAGAGGTTTCAATTCAGTGAAATGAAATCTTCAAGTGGAAATTTTAAACCATAAAACAGAGTATCTATTCAAGTTATAACAAAATGAAAATGGAAATTTGGCCTGTGCATGCACAATTCATACACTAGATGAAGGGCATGATTCAGTAATTTCAATGGCCCACCAAGTACCAATGCAAATTAGAGCACATTTAGGTCTTATCCTTGCTTGAAATAAAGCTTTCCTAGGAAATTCTCACTCAAAAATATAGAGACGAATAGAAAAAAAGATTCACCTGCTGTCTCCAATTTGCTAAAGATGCTCTTAAGGAAGAAACGAAGGCCCCAGCATCCATAGGAGTCTTGATCTCGACAATTAAACCGCCATGGTTATCATTCACTGCAGGCAGCAATTCGGTTCCCTCTCCTTGACCAGTAAAAGAAGATGACACAGCTGATGACAGATTCCTTGATACAGAGTTGAATTTATTGTTCATCTGACTTCTAGCTTGCTGCATGAACCCTGCCAGAACTCAAAAATACCTATAATAATCGACCTAAAACATAGCTCTAGTGCACATCCTAATGTAAAAGACCAATGGGCAAAATCGAATTCTTGATTTAAAAGCATCAATGCATGGATAACATCGACATCTTCACAGAATAAAGTACTAACGAAATGATTAGAATTTAAAATAATGAATGAAATACATAATATTTTCCTAAGAAATTGCATTGTTGATGCAAAATCATCAGAATCATGAAACACATGCAATTTTCATAAAATGTCCAAATTCTCCGAATTTATCATCAAGCTCAAAAGACCCAATATTCCTCATCCCAAGTGAGGTATTGCAGTTAAAAACTTCAAAGTTGATACCTTTTGACAGCGGAGTAGGCGACGAGGACCGAAGGGGTTCAAAAATGGGATCTTTCCGAGGGCCATGAAATCCAGATGAGGATCCGAAGAAGTTTGGGGCCACTGTAAAGCAGGCATTTCTGGGCTCAAAGCAAAGAATTGGAACCAGAAAACGAAGCATCTAGCGCTGGATTAGAGCCAAACCAAACCCTAATCCCCAAAGCGTAGCTTCTGGTCTCAGCTTGTGCGGTGAATTCAACAGTAATACTCCGAATTTCCCTTGTTTTTCGTTTTTTTTTTTTTGGTGGGGGCGGACGTTGGAATCTGAACTTCTAGTTGCCTCGCGAAGTATTGTATCGTAGGGATTTTTGTATCTATACCCCTGAGAAGCATGAAATTGATTACATAAACTGCAAAAGTTGAACTGGCCGACAAAAGATATTTCATACTTGTTAGAATTTTTTCAAATTCCTACATAAACTATTTCATATTGCAAATTTGACCATGTATTTTTTCATGCTTACTTATGTCAATCTAACTTCTTTTATTATAATTAAAAATCCAACATTGACTCGATGAATCCATTTTCTATGTTAAAGAACATGAGTTTAAAATTTTGATATATTTAATTCAGATTTATGAGCATTGCATATAAACAACAATGATCAATTAATATCACCGAGAAGATGAAGTCTAAGCTAGCTTCTCCCAAAAAGGTCCATATATGAATCTTGAATCTATATATATGAAGCAAAGGTTGGCACAATCATGACCAACTAATTGAACAGAAAAATACTTATTAACAATATACTTAGATTCCAAACCTTTGGAATCTAAGATCTATATCCAAATCATAAGAAGGATTATTTATAGGAAATGGAAATTATTGATTCAATAATGATAATTAATATGATGTGTTATAATAAAATCTCATAAAAAAATAGTTATAATGATTTATGGAAGATGATTTGGCTTACATGAAAATATGCCACATATTTATGTTTTATGGCATGATCGAATTGGTAATTACCCATATATTAGGTTATAGGATATGATTGTATTTATTTAATTACATGTCTAATATTATTGTTCGTCATCAGATTTAATATGATACCAAAACCACAATTCTAGAATTCCTATAAAATTTATCAATTTTTTGTGGAGTTCTCATCAATTTCATTCATTTGGTTCTCATTATCGGTGTTCACAAGATTTTCATCGGTGTTTTGTTTAGCAAATTCTCTTTTTTGCTATCTCATTGAATTTTCATCAACGGCATTCATAGAATTCTTAGTTCTTGTCATCAACATTGAGATATTTTTTATTTTCATCATCAAACTTGCTAGATCTCGGCTCTCATGTACTCTATTAAATTTCATCCTTATTAATTATAAAAAAAGTATATTCTTTGTAAATTATATCTACAATTTTTGGCCTTGGTTGATCTACTCCATGGTGAAAAACAATTATAAGTTTTGACAAATATTTAAAAATAGAATATATGTTGATGCTTTTATTGAGCATTACAAAGCTTGTTTGGTGGCAAAGGACTTCTTTTGGAAACATGGGATTGACTATGAAGAGCCCTTTACTTCAGTATTGATGTTGCAAAACATCGATGCTCTTTTAAGTGGATATGAAAAATGAGTTTTTCAATAGTGATATCCAGAAATAATTTTGTTTAAAACTATTATTTAAATACAATTATCCACCTAATAAAATATGCAAGTTTCGATTAGCCTTATGTGATTTTAAATAAACTTTATTTTCGATTTGTATAACATTTATTATTAATTATTTTTCTTTATTCATTACTTGGTTAAACTATTTATCATTCATTGGATGAATAACAACAAATCAAAATTCCATTATGCAAAATTTGTAAATTAAGACAACCACTTCTTTCTTAAAAAAAACACCTAAAAAACAACTAAATAGAGAATCTCTGACCAAATGACATATAATTATTTATATATAAATATAATATCATTATAGTACATATATTGTAATGGCTTCTTGACTCATGTGAATAACGAGGATATGACAAAAGATGCTACATCATAATTTATTATCTATGATTTTTTATCATAATTCACTCCACTAGTTAATTTACACAATCAATTCCAAATTGTGTTGAAAATGATTTGAATTTAATGATCCAGACTACTTGAACAATCATTATTATGATTTGTAAGGTATATTTTGTAGCATAGTCTTATGCAAAATTTTAAGTTGATATATTTCAGTCAAAATGCTAGTGAAATAATTTTAAATACTATTTCAAAAATTAAGTATTTTAATACCGTAAAATGTAACAAATTATTAAAATTGTCGGAATGCTAAAAATAAAATAACTGAAAAATATCGATTTTAATGGGTATTGAAACTGATTATAAAACCAAAAAATAAAATTTTAATTCTATTTTACCCATCTTGTGGTTTCTTATTGAGCTAAAAGCAACCCAATACTAGATTTTTTTAAAAAAAAGAAATGATATATATGGAGGAAAAATTGACCCGATTGAATTTCGTTCACAAATTTTACTTAATTTTGAAGAAAAATATGAAAAATAGCTCAATTTTACATGAAAGTTGGATGAATAAAGTTTATTTTTTTTTGCTAGAAGTACTTTTGGTCTGCTTTTTTTGGCTAGAAGTTGGATGACAAGAGCTAAGTGAGTAGGGGCACATTGGAAGAACAAAAGGTTGTTTGGGGTATTTTTGGAACAAAAAAATGTCCTTTTTGTCCTTCAAATTCTCAGTAATCTCGCTTTTATCCTCCTTTCTCGCTCGCTTCACAGACGTTCCTCCTTAGAAAACGATGGCGGAAGGAGACCCACCGGATCGCCGTCCACCACTCCTGGGATATGGTGGTTCCAGCGAAGAATCTGGACCGCTCGTCCTGCAGGGTGACTCCAGCGGAGCCAATCCCTGGGGAAACGCCATTCCGTGGGGAAACGAGTGGGTTGAGCCGGATCGCAATGGGGGCTCGGGGAAGTCCATCTTGGAACTCTTAAGATGGTATAATTCTAATAATTTGTTCTTTTTTTTTTTTCAATTTGATTGCAATTTTCTCTGTAAAATCAGAGGGCAAATGATAATCAGCATGCTATAAATTAGAGGAATTTAATTGCAATTTTCTGTATAAATTGGCGAAAGATTTGAAATTCGACAGTGGATTGAAAGAGGATTAGTTTAAAGCAAAGTTTTAATTGAAAAAAAGTAATTAGGAGATAATTGTTTATAACAAAACTTTGTTATGTCTTGAAGCCTCAAGTTGCTGCTGTTTTGCCAATGAAACATGCAATAATTATACGGAGCACTTAGTTAAATGCAGTGATTCATTGACATTTTGCTATTTTCTGCTGGCTTTTCTCTTATTTTTCTGAATTCCATCAATGTTTAATGCCTGTTCAGTGTACAACTAATTCATAATAAATTTAGAACAAAGTAAACAGAAAAAATGTGTTTTGTGGATTTGTTTAACTGCTCTTTTAGTTGCCATTTGCTTGTGTTGTTAGTCTAGAATTTATCTCCTCGATAGTTTGCATGATTTTGCATATACATTTTCTGAGATAATCTTCACTGACATGTTCTAATCCATTTTATTCAGGGAGCTTGAAGAAAAATCAGAAAACTGTCTTTTCAACAAGAACAAGGAAGTAGATTGAGAAGGTGAAGACACAAGAGCACAAGAGATGTACTATGAGATGGAAGAAGCTCTGTTTGGAAGATGTTGGGGGAGCCGAAAGAGTATCGAACCGAAATAATATAGTGAGCCGGACATCAAACCATCCCAAAAACTTAAGCTCATAGGATATGGGCCTTTTTCACTATATATATTGGATCCTATCTATCCAATATCCGATGTGGGACTAATTTATCACACCTGATATTATAACAATCTCCCCCTTCAGGTGTGATTTGACCACATCAATTTTAACACTCTTAATCAAGAACTCTTTTACTCAACCAGTTTCACCGTGTAACCCACACCAACGGGTTTTTGTCTCATTCTTTTTTATTTTTTTAAGAGAAACTAACATGCGACTTAATTCAGTCGCACCATCACAGTAATTTTTGGTCTTAAGAGTTTGCACAGTTTCGAACCTGAAGCTCTGGTACCATTTGTTGGGGGAGCCGAAAGAGTGTCGAACCGAAATAATATAGTGAGCCGGACATCCTAAAAGAGTGTCGAGAAGATTATTTCTCGTTTTCACATGCAGAATTCAAAATCCGTCAGTACTCCTTTGGCATCTCACTTCAAGCTTTCAGCTCAACAATGTCCTTCTACAGATGAAGAGCATGCATACATGGAGAACATCCCATTTTCAAGTGCTGTTGGAAGTCTAATGTATGCTATGGTATGCACAATACCTGATATTGCACAAGCAGTCAGCGTTATTAGTCGTTACATGGCAAATCCAGGAAAAGAGTATTGGCAGGCCATGAAATTGCTATTAAGATATATTAAAGGTACTCTTAATATTGGTTTATGTTTCGACAGAAACACAGTGCAAGAGGCCAAAATTATTGGCTATGTCGATTCAGACTATGCTGGAGACATTGATCGACGCCGATCCCTCACTGGTTATCTTTTCACTCTTTGTGGAGGACCTATTAGTTGGAGGTGTACCTTACAGTCAACTGTAGCATTATCTACAACAGAGTCTGAGTATATGGCAGCTACAGAAGCCGTCAAAAAAGCCCTATGGCTAAAAGGTTTGGTAAGTGAAATTGGTTTTTCTCAACATGTTTTTCCTATTTTTTGCGACAGTCAGAACGCCATACACCTTGCGAAGAACCAAATGTATCATGCCAGATCAAAGCATATAGATGTCCGATTTCATTTTATTCGGGATATTATTGAAGACGGCGAGATTTCTTTACAAAAGATTCATACTTCAAGAAATCCTACAGATATGTTGATGAAGGTGATTCCGATTGATAAGTTCAACCTCTGTTTGGACTTGATCAATATTCAAGGTCGTTGATCCTATCCCAGGAGGTAATAGTAAAGACATCTATTGAAGATTCAAATTCAGAGAATAAGATGATTCGAGCCAAGGTGGAGATTGTTGGCTTTATGGTGTCTCGAATCCGGATTTTCCGGATAGTCTTAATTATATTAATGGGTCTAATCCTTATCTAGATTTATCTTCTAGAAGTCTTAAATTAGTAGAAGTCTTATTTGAGTCAGTCGTCTATTTTGACTCAAACATCATTAGGCCACATCTATAAATACACCATTGATGTAAGGGTCTCAAGAAATAGAAAATAGAGAGTGAGAGTTGGTGATATTGGAGTTTCGTCTTCGTCGTTGTAATCTTCTATTTTCTCTTCCTCATTAATACAATATTCTCTGGATCGTCTTCCCACATATATCTCTTGCGTGCTATCTTTTCCTCTTTTATGTTCTTCCTCTATATTGTGAATTGTGGTGGACATCGATATTTTCCGCAACAAATGGTATCAGAGCTTCAGGTTCGAAACTATACAAACTCTTAATACCGAAATTATTGTGATAGTGCGACTGAATAGAGTCGCGTGTTAGTTTCTCTTAAAAAATAAAAAAGAATGAGACAAAAACTCGTTAGTATGGGTCACACGGTGGAACTGGTCGAGTAAAAAGAGTTCTTGATCAAGAGTGTTAAAATTGATATGGCCAAATCATACCTGAAGGGGGAGATTGTTATAATATCAGGTGTGATAAATTAGTCCCATATCGGATATTGGATAGATAGGGTCCAATATATATAGTGAAAAAAACCCATATCCCATGGGCTCGAGCTTTTGGGATGGTTTGGTGTCCGGCTCGCTATATGGATTTGGTTTGACGCTTTTGTGGTTCCCCAACAAATGGTATCAGAGTTTCAGGTTCGAAACTGTGCAAACTCTTAAGACCGAAATTACTGTGATGGTGCGACTGAATTGAGTCGCATATTAATTTCTCTTAGAAAATCAAAAAGAATGAGACAAAAAACACATTGGTGTGACTTAAACTGGTCGAGTAAAAGAGTTCTTAATTAAGAGTGTTAAAATTGACGTGTGATAAATTAGTCCCACATCTGATATTGGATAAATAGGGTCTAATATATATAGTAAAAAAGGCCTATATCCCATAAGCTTAAGCTTTTGGGATGATTTGGTGTCCGATTTACTATATTATTTCGATTCGACACTCTTTCGGCTCCCCCAACAGGAACGCACACTGAAAAAATTCAAGCAGCAAATGTTTCAAATTCTTCGATGGCAGCTTGCAATTTCCCTCCAAAGAGAAAAATCAAGATTCAAAAGAATGAGAAGAATTTTAATTTGGACAATCACATGAAGCAACTGATGAAGAGTGAAGAGGCAATGCACAACAAGCTGATGAAAGTGATAAGCATGCAGAAGCAACTAATGGAAGCAGTGGAGAGGATGGAGAGGAAGAAGTTCAGAAGAGAGGCAGGATTACTGCTGAAAAAGAATGAGAATCCTGGAGACCGAGATCTAACTCAAAGCGAGAAAGAAGTCCCAAATGTAGTTGAAAAACGGCGCTGGACAAGAGATGAAGTTGAGTATCTGATCAAGCTCCGAACTGCGTTGGAAAGCAGGTTTCAGAGTTCAGGCCAGGCAAATCATTTGTGGCGCGAAATATCAGAGAAAATGAGCTTTCAGGGCTATGCTCGGAGCGCAAAGTGTCAGGCGAAGTGGTTCAATATGACCAAGTACTACAAGCAAGTCGCCGAGAGCAAGAAGAAGAAGGGAGGGAAAGATTCAACAAGATGTGCCTATCTTCGTGATCTCAATATGCTTTATGGTCAGGATCCTGAAGATGAAGGCCCAGGTAATACTGCTGATTCTTCTGAAGGCTCTGCTTCTTTTGATGGCTCTTGTAATCCTTAGAAGAATAGATATTGAAGAGATATTTGTGTGTTGATGATCAAAATTATATGACCTGAACTCGATGCTTATTTACTAAAGCTCTAGTTAATTGTATGTATGATTAGATAGCTATTCCATTCCTTGAATTCCGAGACCCAACTGTGTTGGAGACCTAGTGAAACACAAGTTGGGGCGAAGAACTTAAAAGCTTTTTTGAATGCATGAATGCAAGTGTGGTAGCAGAGTACTGCTTGCAAATAAAAAAACCTTCTTTTCTATGGAAATTGGGGGTCTTGAGGACCCCATGCATTGATCGAAAGAGACAATTAGTACGGAAAAGCATAACAATCAGCTGTCAATAGTTTACAGGAAAAGCTACAACTAACAGCTCCAAGTGTGTCAAGGATAATCCCTGATTAAGGTGACTAGAGAAAGAGGCCTAGCACATGAGCAAAGTACATCAAAATATAACTGAACTACAATATTACATCAACAAATGGGATTCTAACAGTTTGGCTTAGTAAGAAGTTAAGGGTTGAAGCTCCTCACAAATCTTGTCGGACACCACATGATGATGCGCCTAGTTGTTTAGGGAGTATTTGATCCGAAATAATTTCATTTTTTTGTCGAACTATTTAAATTAGAATTAGACTATTTTAAAACGAGATGATCTTATTTTTTTAGTCCTAAATGGTTCCTCAAATGTTTACAAATAGCTTCAACAAAAGTCGTCGCATATCTATCGTGATCCTTAAAACTATTTTATTATGTTCAGATGAAAGACTCCATCATGAGTATAAAACAATCATCTTTTACATAGTAGAGCCACTCCAAAATATTTTCAGATTAGTGAACAATCATCAAACTACTTAACCATTTTTATAAATTAATATTTTTTTATCAAAATTAATTTTATAATAATTTAAAATTTTAAAAAATATTTAATTTTTTATAATACTTTTATTTAATAGCTGTGTAAAATAAGTAATATTAATTTTATAAAAGAAATAATTTTGAAAAATACTAATCTAATCATGATTCCAAATCAAACGGTGGCTAAGTATTTGTATATCTAAATTTCACAAATAATATGTGAAGGGTCATTGTTAAATTCATCAATCAGAATTGATTAATTCATAGATAGGACAATTATGAAACCAAACACTTTGTTAAGCTGACCAAATAATTTTTTTTCTAATTTTTTAAAAATACTCTCTGACTTTTCAGATTCTTGATATAATTAAGAAATTTTAAATTTAATAAAAAACTTAATTGATGGGTACCATCTCACATGGTTCTTGTATTTTTGTACTGTTTTTTAACTTATAGTACTTATAGTATTACGATTTTATATTTAAGTAAATTATGGTTAAAATTAAATAAATATGATTAGAATTAAAAAATTATGATCAAAATTTATTTAATTTTAATTATATATGTTTGATTTTGATTATATATGTAAAATTTATGATGCTATAATTATAAGAATATGTGTTATACATATAGTGACATATTAAAATATAAAAATATGAGTTGATTGAAAGTTTAAAAGTCAGAAGAAAATTGTAGGAAATCGAGAAATCGTTAGGTAAATTTTTCCCAAAAGTAAAAAATGAATTCCTTCCCCGCAACAGGTGAGAGTTTTCTTCTATTCACTACCCGGTAACTGGAGCCACACTATTTTAGTCCCTTCCATTCCCCAAACGAGCTACGCTGAAGGGAAAGACGAGACTTTGTTAGAGAAAAATAAGAGGAGCATGTCTCTAGGTTATGCAGAGAAGCTCTCCTACAGAGAAGATGTGGGAACCGTGGGCATGTCCGAGATTTTTGATCCGCCTCGCGTTTTACAGCAGAAGGTGATGTCTCCAATCCCTAGTTTCCCCCTTTTTTTTATTATTTGTTTTGACTTATTCCTGTATGGTGAATGCATTTGGCGCGAGAAGGTTTGGATTTTTATGCGGAATATTTTGTTTTCACACATCGAAATCGGTTGAGGTTCAGGGATCAATTTTCCTGTTTGATAAAAGAGGTTTTTCTTAAATTTTCAATATGGTGTTTTGAGTTCTTGTTGGTAAAAGCAGAAACAAATTTCTTTTTTCGAGTTCCTGATGAAGATGTGTTTCATTGTTTGACGAGGCTGCCTGAGCCTTCGTAGACATGCAAAGTTTTATGCTGAAATTTATGGCCACAATTTGCAATGCTTGTTGAAAAAACAACTCAATTGCAATGGTATACTTCGGAGATAGGAATTATTGGTGTAGCTACCCTTTTTGTTGCCTCATAGGTCACCTACAATAAGAACCTCAAATTGTTATGAAGATGCAGGGCCTTCATAATGTGCGTGCTTTTATTATTTGCTCAGGATGGCCATAATGTACAAGCAACTGTTATTGGTTGCCAGAGGGGCATACTAATGATGTTAAAGCAACAAAAGAGAAATATCATTAGTGAAATTCATAATATGTAAAAAAAAATAAGGGTAAAGAATGTGCTAATCATTTTGAAAAGCATTCGTAGAAGTCAGTCACATGCAATCATTTCATGGATCCAACCAATTACCACTACAATTTTTGTAGTTTAACCTTAGGTGTTTGTCATTCATTCTCTCTTTCTATTAAAGCTTGAAATCTACAGCCAGACAAAGCCTCGTTGGCTTCCAGAACATTGTGGTTTTGAAGGTGGAGAGATCATGGGTTGCGTTGGTAAAAAAAACTTATTTTTCAACAATTCACAGAGATTGAGCAGGAAGCTTGATGCTTCTGAGAATCTCTATTAGTTGGTTAGATGTGTGATCCATGATTTGCAAAAGATCCTTGTGTTTCAGCTTCTCTAGGCATATGAAGAAGATGGGTTTAACTTCTGCAGGCATTGGAGTTATCAAGTTTCTGAATGAAAAGCTTTTAAGCAGATTAAAACCAATTTGGAAACTGCAGTTTTAGGTTCTGGAATAATAGAGACTAATTGTGGATGTCAAATGGCATTGCATCTAAGTGCTGTTTAACTGGTTCAAATCTGAGTGTCTTTTGATTGTTCCTCCTGATACGGTTTTTCCAATTTTTCCAAAATGAGGAAAGGCCATTTTTATATGCATTTATTGGTAATATGTCTTGTCTATGTTGTTTCATATTTGTTCTTCTATTGATTTGAGCTTTTGTTTCTGCCTCCCAAATATGTTTTATATTTATTAACTGATAGAATGGTGTCAACCGTTTCTTCTTTTAAATTCTCTAATTTACTTTTTATTTAGTTGATCACTTGGAATGTGACATTTTTTTTCTTGATTCCTCATTCTAATTAAGTGTTTGTTATTACATGGTTCCTTTCTATTTGTGTTTTTTGACATCTGCTATAATTAAATGTGGATTGCAGATTGAAGAGCTCGCAAAAATGATTCAAAAGGTCAGAAATTTTTGCTGATGTGACCATTTTGGTGTGTTTGATTGGTTATATGATTGTATTTTTGATATTTTTTTTTTGTTGGCAGAGTAAACATCTGGTTGCATTTACAGGAGCGGGTATATCAACTTCTTGTGGTATACCTGACTTTCGGGGACCAAAGGGAATTTGGACACTGCAGGTATTCCCATGAGTGCTATTAATTTTCTAACTTTATTTGTGGGAGGTCATGCTCCCATGGATGAGAGTATAGATGGGAGATGCAAATCTGGTAAGAAAATCCTTAAAAAGATATTTTCTGATGCGGAACCATTGTTCGAGTTATGGCTCTAATATCATATGTGCTGTCTTCCCTTCATGGTTAGCTATCTTGCATCACTTTCTGGTTAGTTTTTTTATTGATATGTCTTATGTGGCAACATAGTTTAGGGTTGTTGTTACTTTTTGAAGTATCAGTAATGTCTTCTTTTTGTGATTGTTGATCTACTAACTTCAGCGTGAAGGGAAAGCCTTGCCTGAAGCATCACTGCCATTTCATCTTGCTGTCCCAAGTTCCACCCATATGGCATTGGTTGAACTAGAGAGGGCTGGCATCCTGAAATTCATCATAAGCCAGGTATGATCAATTTAATTAGACCATACAAATCAAGGAAATCTTGTTCTTGGTTTTTTGACATTCTTACTCGAATAATGGTGGCTAACAATGTGAATAACATTCTCATGTGCAATATTAACAAAGGTTGCTTATTGCTTTCTTCTTGTAATAAGGTTTTGTTTGTCAAAGTTCATGTCTTAGTATGATCTGCTTTTGCAAACAGTATAAAACAATGAATATTTTATGTTTCATTGTGTATGCAGCCTTTCAATTAGAGAAACATGTTTCACTGCTGAAGTGCCTGTGATTGATGCTAGATGCTCTTATTCAAATGTTTCAAACTTTTATGAACTTTATACTAGCATTATGGTATATATTCATGCAATTGTTTAGTGTATTCTTATATGTTTATGGCGTTACATTTGTCAGAATGTGGATAGTCTTCATCTTAGATCTGGAATACCAAGAGAGAAACTTGCAGAGCTGCATGGGAACTCTTTCAGAGAAATTTGCCCTTCTTGTGAATCAGAGTATGTATTTTGGAATACCCATAGCTTTAGAAACAATCATGCTTATGGTTAATGGATAAGCCCTTTTTTTTTGTTGCTTCTTGATATTGAACTCTGTACAGTTCAGTATTGCAACTATCTGTTCTAAGAGC
Source organism: Trichopus zeylanicus subsp. travancoricus (assembly GCA_005019695.1). Lineage (NCBI taxonomy): Eukaryota > Viridiplantae > Streptophyta > Magnoliopsida > Dioscoreales > Dioscoreaceae > Trichopus > Trichopus zeylanicus. The sequence goes on along the minus strand of RXID01014860.1, from coordinate 24,296 downwards.
TACTGAAATATATATTTCTTGAGTGTGATTAAAGAGTCATCTACTGAATTTTCACTATCTCTAATTCACTGATTTTGATATATTTTCATGTAGATACATTCGAGATTTTGAGATTGAGACAATTGGTATGAAAGAGACATCAAGACGTTGTTCTAATTCAAGCTGTGGAGAAAAACTTAGGGACACAGTTCTTGATTGGGAGGTAACTTCAATTCTAAATGGTATCAATGTCTTTCTGTAGCTTATATTCTTACCATCTCATCTATCTAATGTTCTAAAATGTCTCATGCAAATGTGGGCAGTCAAATGACTGCATAGCGCATATGTTGTAGGCAGCCGCATAAAGTTGTTTCAAATTTTAAAACATGTATAAAGCATCTCAGTGTAAGAAATTATGTAAGTTTATACAATAACTAAGAAAAAAAACCTTATGAACGAGAAAATTTTAATAAACAATAATTAGTTATTTGAAGGCCTTATGTAAGTCTTAATAATATGTTTGCTAGTACAATGACTGAGTTCATATGCACTGTAATTCCAGCAAATCATCAAAAGAGATGTTTTTAACGATGTACAATGCAACAGATGTTATAAATTCGCCTATCCTTGTTATGGAACCTTTGATGCTACAATGATAAGATTTTGGTTTTACTAACATAAGACTAAGCTTTTTAATCAATATTTCTAGGTTGCAAAATTTAAGAGACTATGCAAACTGAGAATTGGCATAATTTTCTTTCAATCAGGATGCTCAAAACTGTCTAGTTGCCATCTTGGATGCTGAAAAAAAGTGTTATTTATGAAATTTTTTGCATATCTTGCAGGATGCTTTGCCACCTAAGGAGATGGACCTCGCAGAGCAGCATTGTAGAGCAGCTGACATTGTGTTATGCTTAGGGACTAGGTAATCATAGTGTTTTTCTTAAAACACCATTTGTAGTTACAATTGTTGTTGCAGATAATCTAATATTTACTGATTTAAAGGCTTGGAATTGGCCTTGATTCAAACCGAATAAAGTGAATAGAGCAAGATAGTTTGCATATCTTATGGAGCTTAATTAGAACCATTTACTATTTCTTCTTGAGTTTCTCTAGCATCAAAATCAGGCATAATGGTATTGTGGCATATTTTATGTGGTGCATTTTCATATTATATCATTCCTATAGAGTGATGTGTTCATTATGACATAAAGATAATGCAGTATTGCAACACAAGCATAAAAACAAACTTAAGATAAAGCAAGATAGAATGCACTAATAAGGGAGTCTGTGTTCTCTCAATAGAATTGGAAACTCATTCATAAACCGAGCAATTACAAACAGATAGATGGAGTAAAACCTAATTGCCAACCAACAAAATAAATATTTTGTTGGGCTGAAAATTCTAAATATAGTTTAGCTGCATAAACAGGAGCTACAAGAGATGTGATTTAGTTGATGATCAGCTTCCAACTTATTCTTTACTTTTCACAAAAAAGTAGCATTCGTTTTTGCAATTGGATATGACATTTTTGAGGGTTTTTTTGATCCAATAGTTGAAAAGAGTGTCTATATATTATCTGAATTACTTCTTGTAAAGGATATTGATTATACTTGCTTCTAGACCTAAGGAAGCATAGAAAACTGATATTATGGCAATGGCATTATTCTTGATTCTTATTGTATGATTTGAAATATTTTGCATCATGTGTACTATGTTTGGAAGTGTATCTTTAGCTGAAAAGCAGTAAAGTTGGTTCTGTAGGCTAGAGACTTTAGGGAGCCCCTTTACAATTTGTTGGAAGGATGAAGCTTCTTAGAAGACCATTGAAATGCAACAACTTGGTCTCCAAGTCTCGAATAATTGACCATCAAACAATTTACTATCTTGTTTACTATTTTTCTGTTAAAGATCAGGTGCTACACAAACTCCATGGTCTAATAAATGAGATAATCATCTCAATGAGTGCATGGAGCTTACCTTGCATTTGGTCCTAGTCCTACTTTGCAATGAAGTAGGTGATTCTGCATGTTTGAACTTGGAAATGAGTTTCATTTAAAATATGAGTTAATTGCTTCAACCCACCATGTGCAGTTTGCAGATAACTCCAGCGTGCAACTTGCCTCTGAAATCACTTCGGGGTGGGGGAAAAATTGTGATAGTAAATCTTCAGGTTATTTCTTGCTAAATTTTTTGTGTACATCTAAAGGAATGGACTGTATTTTATGTTTTGGAATTTAATTTGTTTTGGTATGCTTAGTTTGCTAAGACCCTTGAGTATTATGGTGAACTTATTCTGGAATCAGAGCTTGTATTCTATTTTGCTTCTGTGATAGCTATTTCTTTCCCAATATCTTGTTAAGGGGAAGTTGTCTGATCTTATGTTTAAGTTTTTTTTATTTTATTTGCAAATCTTATCAATTTTCAAAATGAGTAGCTATATCATGATTTTTAATTTTTTTTTTCTGGAACAATTAAGATTGTCATCACCTAAATGCTGTGCTTAGATACGATACTAATCAATATCGCCACTGGTTCAGTCAAATGCTATAATATAGATACAAGTCATACAACACTTGCCCAAGTCCAAAATTTTTAATATGTTTGTTATTATCTATGACTCATGAATGTAAGAAGTGGGTATTTCTCTCATCAATAAATTCAAGCTTGAATACCTTAAGATCTGCATTATGTAACCATTTGAATTGATTTCCACCATTTAAAGTGCAACTTAATGATCAACTCCATTGGTTTAACCTTTTTGAAGAGTAAGAAGATATCTTTTGGATAATTGTTGATGCTGAGTTCATGCTAGTTCTGATAACATAGCGGAATTCTATGTTTTTGCTAATCTGGGTGTTCTTCATTCTTCTCCCACTCTATTCTTATGCAGCTTGTCTAGTTTGTTGGCAACTTGCAATTTATAAGCTCCATCCCAGTCTAATTATATATCATAGGGCTTTACTGTAATATTGATTTTCTTTATGATCTAATTTTAGCCTTCCAAATTTCAGGTCCAATGGTTCATTCATTCTTCTATTGCACATTCTTTATCATCTGACTTATTTTCCCATTTCTGGCAGCAAACTCCAAAAGACAAAAAGGCTAGTCTGGTGATACATGGCTTAGTAGACAAGGTACCCACATTTATACCATGTTGCACATAATCTGGTTCTTACTTTTATTGGATCCTTGATATTGTATAAATGTGGAGCAAAATGTTCTAGCATAGATATTTACGCCTTCGGTTATAATTTTTTGGTTATGCCTTTGGTTTGTTATGTTTTCTGTCTCTGTCCCAATGCTTATGGAGTCTGCACAGGTCATTGCTGGGGTTATGCAGTTACTTAATCTCCAGATTCCTCCATTTATTCGCATTGACTTTATTAAGCTGAGTCTTTCTCATTCATCGAAGAGTAAGGACCTCTACCTGGTTTTATGATTGTTCTCATAGCAGTGAACAATTTCTTCTATTTTGGCTATACCATGTGAACATCTACCACTTTTTTCTTTGTCAAAAACTTGCAAATTTGTTCATCAATTTTCTTCTCAATAAGTAGCATATTGAATTTTTTTTAGAAAATTGAAATGAGTCTCATTATAATTAGAAGTGATGCCTCCTGTTTGGTTGTCTGTGGTTAGTTGCTAAAATCAAATAATAAATTTCACTTAACTTGGAGAATAACTACTTTCACAAGAAGATTCTATTTGCTTTTTCAATTCCGCATGTTTTTGTTTTCCAGATCAAGGTTAGTAAAAGGGTTTTCTAGATCTTTTTCATTATTCATATTGGAATATGTTCACTCCAAGTACATCATTTATTATTGCAGAGAAGTTGGTTTTAATTGAATGCAACACTATCATGTTATTTCATGTTGCATCTTTTAATTTTGACAATGCAGAGAAAATGTACATTCAATGGACTTTAAGGGTTACAAGTATACATGGACAGAAAGCTCCATTGCCATTTATCAACTCAGTAGAGGTAAACATGATAGTGTTGCATTTATTTATTATCGAGGAACACATTATACATTTTGGCTTCATTGTTGAAATGGATAGTATTACTTCTTGTCAATGTATTTTCTTAATTTCTCTGAATCCTTTGCCTCATCTGTATTGAGGTTGTTTTTATTTTTTTGATGATTACAACAAAGTGCTATATTGGATATTCTTCCCTAATTGCTTTGCTCTCAAGTGCCTAACTAAATCTATAGACTTGATGGGTTTGCACTATAGCTGTTTTGAAGGTACAGCATTGTTTACCCGAGTCTTGAGGTTGCTTATAGTTGGTATTATTGAAGCATTGTACTGCATGGAAGCTTGCCATCCAATATGGCAAATTTATTGGAAGCAATAAAAAAACCTTTTTGGGTATTTAAAGAACTTAGTTTGAACAAATTTAGAGTTAAAACAAAATATCGAGTGTTTAAAGTTATGATAATCTATATTTTTAGTTATGGAATGCAATGAACTAAGAGGGGGACTGTTGATACTTATATAAAAAGGGTATGTTGTGATTGCAAAAGTACAGCTTCTCTTATGAAAGCTCCTGTGGTCACCAATTAGAAGACATTCTAAAACATGTTCATAAACTTGAGTTTATTTTGTTGTTTTTATTGGAAATTTCTATTCCCATGCTACTGCCTTCTGTTTGCTAAATATAAGGGATGAAATTTATCATAATCCAAAGTTGATTCTGTGATGCATGAATACCAAGGAACTTGTTGGCTTCAGGAGCAAGAAAAAAAAAGTGCATTTTCCAAAACATTGAGGTGATAAAATTGCATCAGTTTCAGTGGTTGTTTCCATTCAAAGCAAAATTCTGCATGTATGTTGAAAGCAACTGAACTATGAGTCAGTGTCTTTCAACTAAATAGCTTGGAAGATGTCATGCAACTAACCTGATATTTAGCAACAGGCGAGGTAATGTATGCTATTCATACATGAATATGAAGCCAGTTATTTTCTTTTAAGACATATTGTCTTGTAATAGTAGGATCTAGTCATTTGTTTTCTGATTCTTTTTTGTTATATATGTTTAGTGGAATAATAGTGTCATTACTGCATTATCTTCACTGAGAATGCCAGACATCTACTGTTTTAACTGACTTAACATAATATTATGAGATAGGTTTTATTTCCAGAGAGACCAGACTTGAAGCCTGCTGTCCTCCCAAAGCAGCCATTTTGTTTAAAAAGGTGAGGGTGGATTAAAATATACATCCAATTTTATTGTTAACTTTTGGTCCTCATGCTGCAAAAATCATAGGGAAACAGCAAGAAGAAAGCCGCTTAAAATGGTGTTGAAGTTCAATTTAAGTGAAGGTTGTGGTTGCAGATGCACAACCATTGAGTGGCAAGTTGATTTCCTGGTGAGGAAAGAATTGATCTGGTCTTTGCATAGTAAACCTTTTGTTTTCATAGTTTACACCTTTTGGTAGTATTTCCTCTATTGCACCGCTAGTATAAACCAAAATGAATTTGTTCAAATAGAAATGTTGATGCCTAAGCATGCCTTCATGTGGTCAGGCCAAGAAAAACAGCTTTGTTGATGATAAGAACAAGGTGCTTCAGGAGCTGAGGGATGCAGCACGTGAAGAATCTCACTGTGGACAGCATGCTACAGTTGAAAAAAGTGCTAGTACCAAGTCTGAAATCACTGTTAATGCCGTTGTAACAAATCTCATCCAGTATAACAATTCAGACAACAGCAAGGCTGGTGAGATAATGCCACCTACAAGACATACTGATGTTCTGAATAGATGCTGCGAGGATACTAATGGTGTCCAAGCTTCTACAGTTGGAAGAAGTGCTGGTACCAAGGCTGAAGTTACTGTTGATGCTATTGTGATGAACCTCATCGAGTATGACAATCCAGACAATGGCAAGGCTGATGAGGGAGCAACACATATGACCAATGCTGATGATGTTCCCAAAAGATGCAGCGACGAGATGAACAGCAAGCAAAATTCTCCGAAAAAATCCAAGTGTGCTTAAGAACTAACGTTAACCTGCTGATTTTGTTTTGTTTTTTGGATTATGTATATATTTAGCAGTAAATGTTATGCGTCAAACTGATGTTAAGAAACTAGTTGGATCTCATCATGGCTTGATAGGCTGGGTGAATTTTGTTTGCCACACACCCAGCCACGAGTGGATAGGAGTAGAAGAGCTCTAAGTTGTTGACACTGATCATAAATGCTTTCTGGGTGAAAGATTGATTTTGTTGTTTGTTCATTTACAGGTTAAATGAAAGAAAGAAAGCACTTTTGTCACTCCTGGTTTGCTGAAGTTGTTTGTACACTTGTATTAGAAGATAATTAGCTGGTTTAATTTGTTAGTGGATTTGATCATTTGGTTTGGATTATTGGCTTGATTTGGTGATGATGTGATTTTGGTTATGGTTTGGATTGGGTATTGAATTTGATTTGGATTTGGGCTTTAGTAAGTTGGATGTGGTGAATCTTGTCTCAAAGTACTCATAATGAATTAGTGTGGAAAATTTGTGGTTTTGTTGGGAGTTTATTTGTAAACTTTGAATTGAAAATCTTGTAGATTGACTCATAAATTCAGTCTTGTTGGTGACCCGTGCAAAATTATTAATTGAATAGAGGAATGGATAATTTAATTAATTTGGGGATTGAAGTGTAGAAATTCGTTTTAGGTTCTTTATATTAGGGAATTGAATTGCGATGTAGAATGCTTCACAGGGTTTTTGTTAAATCATCATTTAATTAATTTGCTGATTGGATGATATAAAATCAAATAAAGTATAATTTTATTTATTTTAGGAGCTAGATTGTAAATTTATATTGTCTCTCACAATTTTTTTATTGGATCATCTAGGAGTTTTTGGACTTTATTTTTTTATGCTGAATCTACTGATGGTCTCAAAATTTTCTTGATGTTATTTTTAGTTAATTTAGCTTGATTTGTTAGTCGAGTCATTTTTTTCATTAGTTGATAATTTTGACTCGACATCTATTGTACTTTTGTTTTTTGATGCATTGGGGATGCAATAGGATTTTTAAGTTGATAAAAAATTAGTAAAATGTTAGAAAATGTGATTTGTCGTGTGACTAAATCCCTCTATTAGCAATTAGGAGTGTAGTATGGTCTAACTTTGTTTGACAGAGAGTATGACATATTTATTGATTTATTTTATTATTTTTCTTCATCGACATTTAGTAACTGAATGGTGTTTGCAGCGGATGTGACTGTTCATGTGAGTACTTGTGCGAGAAGTATCTATTTATCTAAATTATGTTTATTTCTCTTGAGGAGCTGTAGTGAATTAATCATGTAATAAGTATTACATTAAATTTTTTAATTTCAAATTTATAAGTTTTTTTGGATTATTTTTTTATTAGTAATTTTTAAATCTATTTGTTTTGTAAATATTATTTTTTAATATTATTCACTTAATGTTATGATCTAATATTAGATGTGATTGGGTGTTATAGAAATAACCTATTAAGTTAAAGTTTTTTTTTTTTTTTTTGTTTTTTTGGAAGAATGAGAGCAATTAGGTCATCAAGTCAAGAACCAAGAGGAGAATGCCCCGTTAACAAGTAGAAGGAAAGGATTGGTTCAGAAGAATGTCACATTGACAAGCAGAAGAAGCAGCGCATATCGTTCACGAGCTTGGCAGCCTGCATCCATATAAAAGTGGGCCGGCTACATTGATTAATTCGTTAATCAAAATCCCGTCCATAAACAAAATGGCAAGGTATGAGCATGCAATCCACGTACCCCGAGTGTCGGAAGCGCCATTGACGAGCGGTTCCAGGCCCTGCTCCCGTCGCGTCCCATGGTGGTGGTACAATTAGCAGAGTCCCTGATCGCCTCTGGAAGGGCATGGAGGACTACAAACCCCAGCTTCTCCCCATCGGCCCTTTCCACCCCGGCGAGTCACGCTTCAAAGACATGGAAGGCACCAAGAGGCAGCAGAGTCTCCCAAGTTAGAGAAATCATAGCAGCGGAGGCTCGCTCGGGTATGCCCATCTCTTTTCAACTTCTTGCCATCTACTACTTCACAGATGCAGACACAGTATTGGAGCAGATTTCATTCTCGGTGTACCACCTGCTGCATTTGCTACACCTAAAGCTACGGCCGCGATCCGACTCGCATGATCGCCCAGTGCCCGAAGCCCCGCCACTTTCAATCTTTAGATTTCTATACACAATATTCTATACGTATTTTTGAAGCAGATTGCCTGCCCCCGACGCTTTAAAAGGACCGAGATACCCAGCGCGACGGAATTTGAGGTATTTGGGGGGTGATAATCGATTATCATGTTGATATTCTTTGGCGGAAAATTCGTTGATTGTCCGCCCTGCATATGTTACTCATTGTGACTGAGTTTATATTGCAGCCGCAGATTGGATGGCAAACGAGAGTTCGAAAATTGGAGCGAGTTATTGGTGGTCTGAAGGCTTTTGGAGCAGCTTACGACTGCTTTTTTAAGGAATTAATGGTAGAAGATTTATTCATTTCGAGTAACACACATCACTGCACATTACTACGAGTAAGAGAAGAATTAAATGAATCTCTTAAAAAACTGATTCATTTTCATACTTAAAAAAGCCCAGGAATGTGTGTGTCCATGAAGAAGTGATTCCAGTCAATGCATTTGGGATCTGCCATTTTGAATTGCAAAATTAGCATTAGAATTTCATTGTCTTTTGAAAAGTGGTGCTCTGTTGTCCTGATATTGATGGCCCGCTGAGCAATTCTAACCTTACTTTCAGGGAGGTATATGGGCTGCGTGCCTTGCTCATACATGTTCTTGAGACTCCGGGAACAAGATAAAAAAGCCACCAACATTAAAACCCGCAAACAGACATATATATAAAGATATGAACCTGAAGAGGTAACTTGTAGCGGAGAAACATGTAGATTGAGAAGAGAAGCATCGGTATGCAGTAAAACTTCCTCTGCAGCTTGATGAGCTTGCAATCTTTCGTTGCAACACAATGTTCTTTGAAATACTTGTATCCAATATCAATGATGGATCTATGATATGTTGCATTGCAACATGATAAACAGGAAATGGCTGTAGATGGGATTTGATGGTCATGGTTGCTAGCATAGCATTCGCCACCACGTCTCCCGGGATCTGCACTGTTTCAGAAACATATTTGGCCCTTCTTTTTTGTTATAATTCTATTGTTTTGTATTTTTAACCAAAAAAAATTTAGTATTGACAAATGGTAAATTATCCCTAAAATTTACGTATTGCATATCATAACTTCCTTAAATTTGTCCAAATTACATATTCCTTATTTACTTTTTGATATCTTTAGACTCTAAAACTGGTTAAATTTTAAAATTATAGGCTAGAATTCAGTATGTGAGATTAGGTGTTGAAATTTGTATTTAAATAAAATATAAAACTTATAATTTTAAATTTTACAAGTTTAATAAATCAAATTGATATTTTAATCGTCTAAGTTAAGTAAAATCTATGATATAAATACAGTTAAATAGTATATTTTAAAAGTTTAAAATTGAATTTTAAAATATTATGTTCTCGGTTGAAACTTAAAGTCTTACTAAATATCTTAAAATTTTACTACGGAACAAACATTGAAGTGGATATTAACACAAATTATTTAGGGATAATTACCTATAAGTCTCTGTAATTAACGTTAATTACCCACAAACTTCCATAATTTCCGGAATTACCTACGTCCCCTCATTTTCGAAAATATTTACCCACACCTCTTATTGTTATTTAATCAAAATTTTCCAAAAACTTTCGATTTTACCCCATTATTTTTACGATTAAACCCTTAAAATTTTTTTTTAATATTTAAGGCCCCGAAATTCGGATTTTTGCAAATAACACCTCGAAATTATTTCGATTTACAGAAAAGTCCCCGAAATTCGACGACAGCCAGGTGGCGGCGAGCGGGCGGCGACGCCGGAGCTGGCGGCGGGAGCGGAGGCCGAGGTCGGCGCGTCGGCACGAGGGCGCGGACGGCCTCGACACGCGGGACGGACGCCGAGGCCGGCGCGCCGGCAGCGGATGCGGACGGCCTCGGCCTCGGCCTCCGTCCCCGACACGCGGGGGCCTCCGTCCCCGACCTCTGTCCCCGGCCAAGGCCCTCGGCCTCCGTCCGCGCCCGCGTGCCGGGGACGGAGACCGAGGCCTTGGACGGAGACGGAGGTCGGGGACGGAGGCCCCCGCATGCCGGGGACGGAGGCCGAGGCCGAGGCCGTCCGCCCGCTGTCGGTGCGCCGGCCTTGGCGTCCGTCCCGCGTGTCGAGGCCGTCCGCGCCCTCGTGCCAGCCCGCTGGCCTCGACCTCCGTCCCCGGCACGCGGGCGCGGACGGCCTCGGCCTTGGCTGAACACGCCCTTGTGCCGATGCGCTGGCGCGCCGGCCTCCACCTCCGCTCCTGCCGCTGGCTCCGGCGTCGCCGCCCGCTCGCCGCCACCTGGCCGCCGTCGAATTTCGGGGACTTTTTTGTAAATCGAAATAATTTCGGAGTGTTATTTGCAAAAATTCGAACTTCGATGTCGAAGTAATTTCGGAGTGTTATTTGCAAAAATCAAATTTCGGGGCCTTAAATATAAAAAAAATAAGTTTTTAAGGGTTTAATCGTAAAAATAATGGGGTAAAATCGAAATTTTTTGAGAAAAATTTAATTAAATAATAATCAGGGTGGTGTGGGTAAATATTTTCGAAAATGAGAGGGAGTGAGTAATTCCGGAAATTACGGCGGTTTGTGAGTAATTAACGCTAATTATAGGGACTATTATCCCAATTATTTATCTTCTAATTATTATTTAAATTAGAGAGAAGGAATGTACTAAATGTATTATTTATTATGATCTAAAAGATAGTAAAGAACAATATTTTCTTAATACCTGTTGAGACATGGAGAAAAGTCTTTCACATTTTTTCGCAAATGTTGAAGTATTCTTCAGTCCTAATGTGTTGATTTTGAGACCACACTACACTACACCTGCATTTGTTTACCAGCATAATGAATGTTTTCATAGATACCCCTAAGAAATTGAAAATGGCGTGGAAAACCAAAAAGAGGATTTGTATGTATATCCCTATAAACAAGTAAAATTTGCAAGCAGACCCCTGAATTCTCTTTTGCCTTTAATGTTGTTAAAATGACAATATAATCGGCATACATGCAAATTTCAAGTATATACCCCTCATTTTCATCTATATAATTTAGATTTGAGAGGGATATAAATGCAAATTCAATGGATTTCTGAAGGCATGCATATAAATTAGATTTTTCAAGGGTTATGCACTCAATTTTACAACTTTTAGTGGTACATGTGCAAAGATCCCTAACAGTAATTATTATTACAACAATAATTATGGCTTCAATCAGCATTTTAATTAACAATTAGTTTTTGACCTCACTAAGCCCTTCCACCATGAAACTATAAAAGATAATGAACCCAAGAATCATTACTCTCAACATTTTGTGAGGCCCGGTGGTTGATGGACTAGTGGGTAGATAATGAAATTTGTGATTAATAATAGTTATCTTTAATTTTATATCGATAAAATATAAAAATTGGGAATAAATTAAATACGATGAATTTGAAATATCCAATAACGAAGTTTTTTTTCGAAGAATCCGAAAAAAATAAAATTCTAGGATCAAGTAGGTCATAAACGACAGGCGCCCAAAAATAATATCGTGTTAAATAAGGAACATCATATAATGATATCAAAGCTAGGTTCGCACTTTTTAATTGATGTGGGTTAACTCAGCGAAAATGCAGAGTTCTTTAAAAAAGGAGATTGTGAGACTTAGTGGACTTATGGATAAGTGGACAGGTAGTGAAGCCTGTAATTGACGCCAGTTATCTTTATATTATGTTGGATCGGAAGCGTCATCTAGTGATATCAGAGTCAGCTTACAATCCGTTAAAGTATCTCATCCTAACGATCTAATAATTTAATTTTTATTCTAACCTTTTGATTACCCTATTCCAATGCGAAAATAACTCAATATTACATCCATTGTGAGGCCCGATGTATCAATGGATATACAATAAGACCTATAATTGACAATAATTATCTTTAATTTCATATCGATAAAGTGTAGGAGTTAAAACTGGGTAAAATATGATGATTACCATAAACCCAATAGCGAAGTCTTTTCTGGAGAAATCAATCTAACATGTGTATTGGGATAAGATAATCAGAAGTTTAGGATAAAGATTAGATTATTAGATGGTTAGGATGCAAGATTTGGTTATACGGATGAATTTGTTAATTAATATTCTTTGCTTTTGACTTACCTACATAAATTAATGATGAAATTTTATGGTGAAATACCAGCATGAGTATATATGACAATTTCACCGAAACTTTAGGATAGATGCTTGTTGATTTTTAAAATTTAGATCCTTACATTGGGAGAGGACTTTATTATAATGATATTTGTATCAAAAGGATTTATTTGTGATAAAAATTGATATAGAAAGGACATCATTGAGATAGAAATTTGAAATTGGGGACTTGGATGTAAAATCCAATTTGAGGAGCGCTTATATGCAAATAGGCCATCTCCTTCCCCCTTTCCCCTGCATCCCAATGGAGGAGGAAGAAGGACTTGGCTGCTCGGGGTGGCCGTTGGGCCAGGCGACGGCAGCAACCGGGGCGGCACACGGTGCGGGCGCAGGGTGCGGGGCAGACGGCGACGACGCGGTAGGCTTGAGAACAACAGCGGTGACATGAGCAGCGGTAGAGGCGGCGGCTGAGGCGGCGGCATGTAGTGGTGGCCGCAGCGGCGACGGCGTGCGGGTTAGGGTTAGGGTTTTGCGGGGGGAGATAGGATGGTTTTGGTTTTGTATTGGTTTTGGTTTTATTTTGGGTTCTAATTTTGGATATGGGTTGAGTTAAGTTTACCGTTTAGAACAGGTCAAGGTCCAGGTCAAGGTCAAGGTCAAAGTTAAAGGAAGGGATAAAGTGTAAAATACTAATGCGGTTAAATAAATCTTGTTTGGTTACTGATTTGGTTAGCAGATGGTTAAAATTTTTTGTAGATAAAAATACCTTCCGGTGAGTACTGTTCACATACTACTGTTCATCTTCTTCACGAGACCTACGACGTTGCTGGCCGAGCTAGAGTACGGAGCTCGCCGGTCAAGCTCGCGCGGGCAGCTCGGGCGCCAAGCTCGCATGCGGAGTTCGCCGACCGAGCTCGAGCGCGGAGCTCGCCGGCCGAGCTCGCATGCAGAGCACGCTGGCCAAGCTCGCGCGGGTAGCTCGGGCGCCGAGCTCGCGTGCGGAGTCTTATGCGTCGGCGGCGACTTGGGATGGTGGGGGGGGGGGGGGGGGGAGGGGGAGATTATATAGTTAGGGTTTCGGCTGAGGCGATCTGAGCCATTGGATTGAGATCCGACGGTTCAGATGAACCAAGGGCATTTTAGTCAAATCATTATTATAATTTAAATGAATTAAATAATATTAGTGCAGTCAAATTTTTGGTGTTTGAAAGATAGTTTGGTCAGGGCGAGGTCACCCTAGTCCTGACCCCGTTCCAAATGACCCCTAATTTTGTTTTGGGTTGAATGAGTTGATTTTGATTTCAGTTTTGGGTTTGGTTTAATCTAGTGCTAGTACGGAATTGTCACTCAATCAGTTGGGTTACGTCTGAATTTGGGGGTGCGGTGAGTTGATTGAACCAAATTCTAAACTTGATTAAATTGATTTAATTAGATACTGAATGTAACTATTTGTAGATATTAATATCATAAGAGGTTTTCTATAAAATATCAAACTAAGATATTTTTATGTAACTATTATCGATATTATAGTTAATTATATGTTGAGGTAAGTTGCCAATTTAGAGTGCAACTAACTTACTGTTAACTTTTAATTAACTATAATTCAGAGAGGGGCCTATTTGTAATTTGTGTTTTTAAAGGTTGGCATAACTTTTTCATATGAATTTCAAATTCAGTGATTTAAGATGTGTTAGTTGTTCTTCTTGAGTATAATTCATTGTGAGTTTGACATATTTAATATCAACATTCTATTATTTTAGTTTTAGTTAAATAATTTTTTTAGATGTTGTAGTTTTTATTTATCAGTTCATTTTAGTTGACCACAGTTACAAAGGGAGTTGATTTAGGAAGATTTATATTGAATCACCTTATCCCTAGAAATAGACAAGTCAATATTGATGGGTGTAATTTCCTTATAGAATTAATTGGGTCATCATACGTGGTGACCATTAGTCTCCGAGAGTGTAAGAGATGTATTCACTATAGCATATAAGCATCGCTCACCATTTTGTGGAGAGTGTAGGAACACAGCTCTCAGGGGATTTGGAGAGTACGCCCATCTTGGGATGGTGGTAATCTACAAGATGATCCATTATTATATTTTGCTCCAGGATAGTTATTTTTCTCGAAGGGTATATTTCTCTCCGTATACACTATTAGTTGAATGTTAATGGCGGCTATTGGTTGTTGATTCCAATTGCTTCTTGGTGGTTCTTGGCTTCAATTGATGATTGTTGGTTGTTTATGCATTTTGGTGTTATAGATACTCCTCAATGATTAGTTATTGGTTGTTCTTTTTTGATATTGAAACTCCTTGTTGGTTGTTCTAGATTCATTGATATTACGGTTTCTTCTTATTTATTCACTCTTGAACTTATTTTATTCTATTGTTTGGGGGTAAGAGGGTTTATCTACTGAGCGTGTTGACATATTCATAAGGTTAATATTTACCTCTTTCAGGTACCAATGCGGATGATTGACCGACATTAAAGAATGACGTGTTGTATCAGGACGAGAAGAAGTGCTTTGTTGAAAGTGAAATTTTATTTTGTTTAAAGTCATACGGATTATTACAATGGACATGATTTCAATCGGATTTGTTGAAATTTTTATTGAAATTATATTGGATGTTCCTTTGTTTGAATATTCCCTTTATATGGTGTTATGTTTTACAAGATATTGGTTCGTCTCCCGTTGCGGGCTCAGTGGCTGGTGGTAACAGGCCATGACAACCCTTGAAAAAGATGCCATGACGTGGGCCCAGTGGTGGCTGGTAAATAGGATGTAGTCAATATGGTGAATGTGTGTCTCGTAGTGGATGAGCTCAATTAGGAGGTCGTGGGCCAGCTTTTGATCTAGCCCATATCCCTTGTCAGGCAAGAACGAGGACCTCAGTCCAACCAGTGAAGATTCTAGAGGCACAGGAGATACCAAAGGCATCAAGTGAGGTTGTACTTGGTGCTATGGCACAATTGCTCCAACAGATGGGTTTGGCTGGCTAATAGCAAGCTAATGTAGTGTTAGCATCATTTGGAGGTGGACCTGATACCATTACAACTGATAATTGGCTTCATAAGGTAGAAAAAACTTTTCGAGTCATGGGATGTGATGAATATGAGAAGGTCAACTTCATCAACTTTCGATTAGAGGGGGATGCAAACGCATGATGGGATACCAAGAGTTCGTTATGGTGGGACAATATTGTGCTATGATGTTATGATTTATAGAACATTGGTTTGCGTCCCGTTGAGTCTCTTTTTTATTTTTTTTATTTTAATCATTCCTTTCATAGGAGATGGAAGCATTATGGGCCAAAAAACCAATATTTATGGTTTTTTTTAAAAAAAGTTATTTAGTTTTAACAACAATAACAACAACAATTATAACCCATTATTATTTTCAAGCAGAAGATTAAAGAAAGTCATTTGTGCTCGTAGAACTCAAGTAATAGGTATTGTACTTGAGTAAGTAGTTGGGGATTTTAAAAAATGACCTGACTTAAAATTTTAGAGTTTTTAATAAACAATCATTTATTTTATTATAAATTTACCAAAATTTACCTACCTTATTATCATTAGCAAAAAAATACTCATTTTATATTATAGATTTATAAAAAATACCTCAATTAACATATTTTAAAAATATTTTATATTAATTTAATTTTATCAATTAAATTAATATAAAAAATAAATTATCTTTATTTGATTTTGTTTTGAACAATCGGCTCACAATCACCAATAGTCGATTTTGATAAAAATCAGATTTTAAAGTCTCATTTTTATAATATTGAATAACCGGTCTTTCACAAAAATTAATATAAGACAAGTTATTTTTTATATTAATTTAATAATTTTCAAACCAAAATTAAAATAGGATAATTTGATCTTTTTATATTAATTTTAATTGATAAAATTAAATTAAAATAAAAATATTTTTGAATATTATAATTGAGACAATTTTTTGTAAATTTATAATATGAAATGAGTAATTTTTTACTAATAATAATAAGATAGGTGATTTTATGTAAATTCAAAATAAGACAGTTAGTTATTTATTAAAATTTCAAAATTTTATTGTGAAATATTTCTTACTTTTTAAATAAAAAAATTTCCTATATATTTTGAGAAAGTCGTGATATTTCTTCTATATCCTTTTAAACATTGTAATTTGTTGTGTATCCTTGAAATTGAAAATTTATTTCTCAAATGCTCTTTTTATTTTTTTCTATATTTTTAAAAGTTGTTTTTTTCTCAAATATCCACCTTGAAAGGACATTTGAAAAAAAAAAATTCAAATGTATATAAAAAATTATATTTTTTACAAGAGAGTAAAGAAAATAGGTGACTAGGAAGCGTGTATGAGAAATTTTCTCTTACAATAATTACAAAGAGCCATCCGTTGTATTCATTTTTTGTAACAAATCACCTAAAACTTAAATTAATACCAATGGAAGGTTATTGCAAATATTAATTTAATTTGATATTTTTGAATTTTTCTGGACAAATGATAGCTTTAGATTTGAAATTATACAAATTTTTATATATGACATTAAAAATCTATTTAATTCCACAATAATTGTGCAAAATAGGAAATCGGAGGCAAGACTTCAAGAACCGCTTGACAAACAATGTGTTGGTTCTGCGAAGACCAAAACGCGGATACTATCTCATTCCAGAACAACCTCTTAACTTGCAATGCACACGATCAGCACACCATGCATTCGACCCACCTCTTCTGCACTATTTCTCGCCGACCACCAACGCGGAAAGCCATGTTTCACATGTAACCAAATACTCCTTGAGAAAGGGCAGTACATCGTAGGCGTTCAAATGATAGCTTAAGCGCTGCATCGTAAGCGGGTAGACAACTGCCTAATACCAAGTACTATTACTCAATTGCATACAAATACATGTAGTAGAATTGTTTTTCTCACGGACACACATTACTAATACTTTTTACTACATTTAAGAGCATAATTAGATGAATGCCATAAACTTCAGACAGTGATTACTCTCTCCGGATGCCATACTGTAAAAGCCCAGGGATGTGTATGTCCATCAGGAAGTGATTCCAGTCAATGCATTTGGGATCAAAATTGAACATCTCCTTGTCCTTATTGTTCATCCTCTTCCTCACCATCTCCACATTTGCACAATCAAATCTGTCATTTCCAATTGCAAAATTTGCATCAAAATTTTGTTTGAGGTTCTGCCATTGCAATTTTAAAAAGCAGAATCTCTTTTATGAAGGGCAGTGTCCCACCTGACATTCAGAGAGGTATAAGGGCTGTATGTCCTAGTCAAAAGCATGCCATTGTTATACCTCCGCTCAAGTTGCTTGTACTTGTTCTCGAGACTGCGGGAACACAATAAAAAAGCTGCCAGTTGGATGACCTGCAATAGATTTATACAAGTCGTGATACCAATGACTCACTATCTGATGTGAGAATAAAAAATACGAACTTGAAGAGGCAACTTGTAGCGAAGAAACATGTAGATCGAGAAGAGAAACATCGGTGCGCAGGAAAACTTTCTCTGCGGCTTGGCGAGCCTGCCATCTCTTGTCGCAAGGGGATATGCTTTGAAATACTCGTAAGAAACATCACTGATGGTTCCAATTTTCAGAGCATTTCGTGATGAAGATCCAACGTGATAAATAGGAAATGGCTGCTGTGGATGCGAATCCGTGGTCATGGTTGCTAGCATAGCATTCACCACCATGTCTCCAGGGATCTGCATGGTTTCATAAACATATATGAATTGCTTTTAGTTGAATAAGTAGTTCTTTCATGCTAATTTTTTTACTTAAATCTTTCTTAGGTTAATTACAAATAACTTCACTTTTCAAACGCCAACCAATTCAGTGTTAGCACGGTAAAAAGACAACTCTCAATCACCGGATTGGGATCAAAGAATAGAAAGGATGAAAATGAATGATTTGAACTTGACTAGATTATATATTGATAAAGGAAGAAAGAATTACTAACCGTATCCAAAACGTTCTCAACAGTTCCAGGAAGGTATACTGTCTCTCCCTTGGCATAGGAAACAATAAGTTTGTCCACAGTTCTGTATTTCAACCATAAAAAAAAATTAATTAGTACTAATGAATGGGATAATCCTGTGGGTAATTAAAATTAAGTCCCTAATATAGATTCAATTTGCCTGATTCCCTCGATCCAACCAGGAAATGGCTCTTTATAAGTGCCTAAGACGATCGTTGGACGCAAAATAACAAGCGGAAGTTCTCCTCTCAAGTCATTAAGAAGCATTTCTCCCATTGCTTTTGTCATTGAATATGCATTTGGTCTTCCAAAAGAATTAGCCCTGATATTTTAGGCAAAAAAAAAATTAGAAAATATAAAATATTTTAATTTTGGAAAAACCCAACCCTGTCACCACTTGAGGGGTTTGTAAAAAAGAAAAAAAAAAAAAAAAGAGGAAAAATTTGCATATTTCTTGCAAAAAAGCCCTTAAATTTGTCAAACCTGGTCAAACCCAAGTGCCTCATGTGAGTCTTCGTTTTGCTTTCAGAAGCAAGATTATCTCTTAAAATGCTCAAATCTTTTTGGATTATTTCGCGTTCTGCCTCAAATGTTGGTGTCAATGCTTCGTTAAATGAAACTGGCTCTTCAACTGCAGTTCCTCTCCTTTTCTTGGTAACATAAGCTGAAAGAAGTAGAACACACACAAATCTCAAGATTTAATTGAAAAACATGAAAAATTAAAATAGAATTTGATTAGTTTTTATTGTTTGTGGGTTTCTAATTTTAACAGAAATAACTTGTTGGAAATAGGATTTTTGGAAATCAAAATTTTGTTATAAAAATTATTATTTTATACGTATATAATGTAATGATTTAAAAATCAATGGGTGCCGACTTGGCACGACATAACCTAATTTATGGGAAATAAGTTGTTCACTACCAATAAAATTATAATGAGTTTCTCCGGTGCATGATCATATTAGTCGATGCCAACTTCCATCAAAAGGTATTTTTTATTATTATTATGAGAATTTAAAGTTTAGCTTGAGAATAATATTTTTTTACATTATTATTTAATGATTGGACAATTTAATTGTTATTTATATTCCAAACATAACCCAAATTGATGTTTCATATTAGATTGCAAAACTATGAAAGCTACTTCAAAGTTGCTTACTCAACTACAGCGAACTGTTGTGGGCTTGTACACTTTGGAACTGTTTGATTTAGAATAAAAAAATAAATAAATAGATAGTCTCGTTTTAAAATGATAATTTTAATTCAAAACAAAATCAATTACTTTAATTAAAAATGATATTATTTTAAATCAAATGATTACTTTGTCCCTTTTTTCATCTAAAAAAACTTTATAAAACAAAAAAAATCTGGAGTCTTCTTCTGGTCACGAAAAATATTGAAATAAAACAAGATATATGATTACAAGTCATAAAAGGAAAATATTATTTTATTAATTACCTGTCGATACATGCAGAAATGTTTTCAGCCTCCGACATGTTTTTTGCAAACATTATTGTGTTCCTTGGTCCTAAAATGTTGGTATTCAGTGCCACATCGTACCTGCATTTTTTTGTCAAACTGCGTCAGAGAGATGGTCCGTCGAAGGAATTTTTACATATATACCCTAGAGAGATGAAAAATTACATGAATGCCCCCAAAAGTTTACAATTACGCCCTTATAAATCAGTTAAATTCGCATGTGAACCCTTGAAGTATGGCATCAGGCCGGCGTCTGAACGAAAAGGGCACGTACAACTAGCTTTTAAGCCCATGTGGTTGCATGAGAAAACCCTAAACTAATTAGGAAATACTGCAAACAATGCCTCTTTATGCCGAATTTTGGTCGAAAATCTAAATTAAGATTTTTTTATTTAGTGATTACCTCTCTGCGAATCCAGTAGCTGCTGCAGAATGTACAATAAAATCAACTTCTCCGCACAAAATTTCGATGAGTTTGGGATCTTTTATGCCTAAATTCTCCTGGATCACATCACCTGCAACAGCAAAAACCTTACTCCAAAAGAATGACTCGAAGTCTTCTTCGTGCTTGTCTCTTAAAACCCTGAAAACTTATTTCGAAACAACCTAAATATGAAGGGGAAAAAGCACCACGAGATTGCATCACCAGCTCTGATCAGTAGAATGTGTAGAATTAGATTTTATTTTAATATATATACCTCATCTTCAACTCGTTGCTTGGCTGCGGCAGCATCATGAGCTCTCACAAGCAAGTAAAGCTTCTTCACATTGGGTTGGACTCTAAGCACCTTCTCCACAAAAACTTGGACAAAAAAGAGGAAAAAAAAAAAAAATTAGCATGCATGAGTTACTATAAGAAGGACATTAGAGGGAGGATAGAGAGCAAGTTAAGCTATGAACAAGCAACGAAAGCAAGCTTACGTTTTCCTAGAAAACCAGTGGAGCCTGTTACCAAGATACTCTTGTTTTCTAACGACCCTGGGATCACACTCACTTCCGTTGTGCCTTGCATGATATCAGGTAGCAAGAGAGATGATCTGTGATGCAAGTGGCGCGCCAGACCTATTTATATATTAGTCTGCTCAATTTTCTTCGAGCAAACAATAAATGAAAAAAGAAAAGGGACAATTAGTTAGGACCATTTGGTAACGGATTAGGACCAAAGCCAATATTAAAATTAAGACTAAAATACAACAAAAATACGTCTATCAAATTTTAATTTGATTAACGAATTATGTAAAAATATTATAAATTATTTTATTCTCAAATATATTAGTATTGAGACTTTATTCTTAGAGTAGAAGGAGTAAAGGTAAAAATATTATGCTAACTTTATTTTTTTGAAGCAAAAAAATTATAAAATGTTGATATGATTATTTTTTTGATGTTTGAATATTAGTTCGGCTATCAATAGACTAATCTTGATCCAAACTGGTATTTATACGTTTTGTCAATTTCTCAATTTTGATTCCAGTCTTCCTAACGAGTCAAATTTAAAAATCGTCCTCATGATCTGAAATCCACTTCGATTGGTAAGAATCCTATGTTTATTTGCGATAATGGTCAAATTCTTGCTTAATTTGTGCATTTTTGCAGGATCATGTAGAATTTTTATTAACCTCAGTTGTTATATTTAAATGATTATGAATACGGAGTAATGTAAGACCGATCAACGTTGTTTTATAACATATTTTCAGTTGATTGGATGTAGTTTTGATGTAATGTTGGAAGCTATTTAGGTTTCAAATTTTGAAAATATATGCATGTAAAATACCTTAATTTTAAAAGTTGCAAGCGGTTGATGTTGAACTTCTTATTAAAAGAGTGATATTGGTGATATTACTTCGCGATTGAGTGATATTATTATAATAATATTTATATATAACTCATAATATTCACATTTAAGATTATCGGTATATATATATATATATATGCAAAGTAATATTTAAGTATAGATGATTGTGATGAAATTTTGTATAATCCATTAAGTTGGGGTAAGCAAAATCGATTTATTGTATTGGTTTTACATATTTTAGAATCGAAACTAGATTTCGATTATTAAAAAAGCAAAAATCGAAATCGTACCGATTTAAGTTAAGAATCAATTTTTCGATTTTAGTTCTGAATTGATTCTAAATCGATTCTAAAACTGATATACCAGTTTTTAAATTATTTATTTTAAAATATTTTATTTTACATTAAAATCCTATAAAAATTGAATTTTAAATACACTAATACATAATTTACCAAAAAATCTTATTTTATTCATTATAATCTTATAAAGATTTAATTTTAAATATGTTAATATATATAACATAAAAAAAATATATTTTAAAATTTTACATTATATATAATTATATATATTTTTAATAACCGATATGGTTTCGGTATACTGATTTTTCACAAAATATGGAATTGGAACTGGAATTGAATTTTTGATTTTATCAAAATTAAGAACTGAAATCATAATGATTTATTTTGAGGACCGATTTTCTAATATATTTCTCAATTAGTATAATTTGGTATACCAATTTTTTGATTTTTTTACTCTCCCCCCTACCATTAGGTGTTGCATGTTGCTTTTGTAGTGATCATTATAAGTCTTTCCGAATATTTTGATTTTTGATTGTACAACATGGGATTGATTATGCTCAATTTTAATGCCTAATAATGATTAACACGTACATTTTCCAATTTTGAGATTTATATATTGTGAGATCATTTCGTGTAAATAAAAATAAGACAATAATTGATAGAGGACTCACCCACCATCATTTGAGATGAGAAAAATCAATGCTTCTTCTCTAATTTTTTTGTATTTTTTAAAGGTAAAAAATTTATATACAATGATTTTAAGAAGAATTTAAATTAGCAACTTTAATTTAAATGTAAGAAAATAAAAGTAAAAAAAAAAAAAATTGAAACGACGCGAGAAAAAAGGAAGCATATATGTTGACACCTCGTGACCCTAAACCTCATGGAAACACCACGTAAGACACCTCCGGGCTTTATCGAATGCCCCCACTAAAATTTGATCATCCTGCGGGGAGGACATTGGCCTGGGATTTTCAGGGATTTTTCAGTGGGAAATTTGTGACCTTTCAGTGCAGAATTGACGGTGAATTGATGCTGAACACCAAGAAAATGGCGTCCCCGTTCGAGTGGCCAAGCAGGTAATCCCTGCACGCGTGGGGTGTGCTTACACAACGTGGATGCTCTGGTAGGAACGATGAGCAAGAACAAGAGGAGGCAGAGTGAATGGACCAGAGACTGTTGCACTGGTGGTCGGAGCACGCTGAACCGAACCGCAGAACAGCATGACACTCGGGGGCCGCTACTTCTCCCGGAGCGGGATGCAGCTGCAACCATAGTAGATACAACTTGCGTTCACCCGTGCGAACTCAATCGACACTTGAAACAGAACTGAAGGCAATCAAATGGGCGATACTAGAGATGAGCAAAAATATCGGAAAGATTTGTGTTACCGTATCATACTAATTTAGAATTATATCGAAAAACTTATTTTCAAAGTAAATTAGTATGATTTCATTTTTCCTGTACTCAGTGATTTTATGAAATAAGCAACAAAAGAAACCTACAGTTGAGTGGAGACTCCAAAATCTCGCTCACTTGTATGTTTTCTTGGTGAGCTGCAAAGCAAAGAAGAGAGTTGTGATCGAATTGCACTTTGCATGACCTATGCATGCATAGATCTTACCAAACATGCAGTCCACCCAGTTTTTCATGTCGCATCTGATTTGAGATGATATAAAGTCATGAGAAACCATTGAGGTCTAAAGACAGCCACTGTGGTCATCTTGAACAGAACCTCGCGCATGTGTGCCGCTTGACTTCTCAACTAAAATTTGTGCGAGTATTTGATTTGGAATAATTAGTCTTAATTTAAAATACAATTAAACTAACAATATTCTTTTAAAATATTTAAAATAATACTTTTAGTTTAATTATAGTTTAAATTAAGACTAATTAATTCGACTAAAAAAATAAAATTATTCCTTTATTTTTAAAATTTTTAAATTATTTTTAGGGTTCATTTGATAAGAGATGATATAAAATAACTCGATTAGAAGATAATATATCTAGAAAAACAACTTAATTTTTTTTGTGACTTTTAATTGCTAATTAAATTAGTGGGGACCACTGGAAGACTAATTTTTTTTAAAATTAACTCCACAATAATTTAATATTAATAAAACTAATAAATTTTTATAATAACTTAATTTAATAACAAATTAAAATAATTAATTTTAATGTTTTTAGCAAAAAATAATTAAATTTTTGGTCTGATTTTTTTTAGTGTTTAATTATTGGTTGGATTAAAATTAAGTTACTCCTAATACTCGTCTCAGATCAAATAATGGCTAGTCTGTGGGAAATTTAGCTGTGATAATGTTGGTCTCGATAGCTAGACAGTTGGTATAGGCACTTTGGAGGACAAATGCAATTAGGTCTGAACCTAAAGCTTTTAGGTTAAGATTTCGAGTTAGGTCGGCCAGACCAGTCGGTAGACAGCCGTATATCCTTTTCGTTCAT
>RXID01014859.1:189798-204479 GCA_005019695.1 Trichopus zeylanicus subsp. travancoricus | reverse complement strand
AGCACTCTCCTTTCTAAATGAACTGGTAAATGGGGAATAGAAAGGTACTCGTGAGGCTGGACATTACCGTCCCTCTGTTCTAAGAATCTCTCTATGGTACAAGAACAACCATTGCAGTTATGCCAAGAAATTGTATATTCATATTCCAATCTGAAGATGGCTATGAATTGCGGCATTGTCCATTTTGCTTCCTTTCACAATCCTATTGAATATCAACATTGCAAAAAAGATTGTCAATGCTTAGGCTCATGGTATAAAGCAATTTGCTTTCAAGCAGATATTAATGAAGTATTGCTCACTGGATTAGCTAGCTCATTGAATATCAAACAATTTTTGCTGTTTCCAAATGAGATGTTCCTGAGGCTAGAGCCTATCTAAAGCTGCTTGTAAATGTTCAATTTCCAGAATCTATCCCTAGCCACCAATCTAGCCATATTAGCAGCAATAAGACCAGTAGGAACACTTTCATCTCCCTTGTCTGAGTCTGTCACAAGGTATAATTGGTAAATTCTAGTTTGCTGAAAAAGAAAGGCGCAGAAAAGAGATTTGGTTAATCACCAATGACAAATCTAGATTTTTTACACTTGCCTAGCCAATTGATTTTTATGCTGATGGATTTTCTTCATTATTTGTATCCAATTGTTCACCACCTTCATTCCCATTATCAAGGATTGAACCATCTACAGAATCATCAGCATCGATTTCAGTGGTTTCTTGGAATTCCTCTTCTCCATTCTCTTCTGTTACCTGTAAACATATTATAATTGATCAAGAACCAATGCCACAAGCTGGAGTGAGATATAAGGAACATAAAGGAACTGGATTAGATGCAATGGATAATACATCTTCTGCAGGATGTAGTTCAGGATAGCAGAAGGAGATGCCCCAATGAGTATGGATTGCATTTTAAAGTTGAAAAGAAGAGCTTATATGAAGAATTTTTGATGCTTATGGAGTATGGGATGAAAACTAGATTAAGATTCAATCATTCATTCAAGCGCCTGACTTATAAGTTCTTTTAGGCTCCTAACAACATGTGGGTGCTATAACTCACAGAAGATCAACAAAAGTCACTGTTTCCAGCAAAGAGAGGTCAGTCCTAAGGAAGCACGGATCTTATCATGCTTTTCAAAAAACTGTAATGCATAGGTACATCCTGCATCAATTATCACAAAGTTTGCATTTAAAAAAATACCTCATGACTAATATCTCCATTTTCAAGTGGCAAATCATCTTCATCTACTTTCATGCTTTTGAAGGCTTCAACGAGATTTATGTTCAACTTCTCACAATAGCTTGGATACTCCTCAGCGGGTGGGTAACTCCCTCTGATTTTAAGCTAAAACGATCACAACCAAACAAAATGTGCATTTCTTCATGCAAGATATCCACAGAAAACCTAATGCAGAGTTCTTTTATTGCAAGTATCAGAAGCTTAGCAGTCAATGGAGTTCCAATCTCTTAAACCAAAGAAATCAACTACCCCTAAATCACTCAATTTTCACCAACAGAATAAATAAAAGAAATCTAAGAAAGGAAGAGATGAACCTAAAAGTTCGAAAGGAAAAATGTGTAAAGGTTATTCTTTCAACAAAACAACTAATACATAAAGTGAACAATCTGGCACATAGGAAAAATAAAAAAAGATTTGCATATTGTAATTGGTCAAGGAAAACAATCTTCAGAAGCACTATACAGTCTTATCACAATACCATAGAGGAATAAAAAGAAAAATGACCTGTATAAGATGACCTCTTGACAAAACTAAAAGACCAATGGTTGATTAAATTTGATTAAACTGTCTGCATGCATTGACTATTGCGATGAAGTGAACTAGTGGGATTCCTGGTGCATGCAATTATGTTAAAAGCACAATACTAAACATAGAAGGTTGACTGTAGATTATAGCTGTTCGGACAACCGCGTGGTTACTTTTGGACAAACACTATGATGATCTGAAGACATTAAAGGACTGTCAGCTTTTATTTGTTTCTCTTATCATATTGTAAAACAATTAGATTCAATAAGATGAAGTTTTGACTGAACTAAGAAGTGCCACAAAGGGACCTAAGCACCAATTTCCAGAAATGCAGTGGATACCTTTCTGTCTTTTACAAAATTACATACGCAATTGCAAGTAACAGAAAATTGTATTGGCATAGAGTACCTTATGAAGAAGCACAGAATCATATATTAACACTATATTCCTCAATTATCCCATAATGAACAAACTAGGAGATGAACTATATCAAAAGTAAGAATGAATAATACCTTCCCCAAGTAGAACCAATAAATTATTGAAGGATAGATTAGAGGAACCTTTTATGAGAAAGATTGGACTCTACAGCAAGCGCAACCTGCCAATCCTCAAATAAATTGGGATACTCCTCAGGATCAGCCAAAGACTCAGCAGCTTTGGGATTAACCTTTTGTATACAGCCAATTAAAAGCACAAATCAGCTGAGGGAAAAACCTTCTATTCAATAAAAAAGTTCAAAAACAAATCAGTATTAAAAGAAATATGGGCAAAAATTTTTTTAAAAAAAACACAAAATTCCCTAACATTTTCAATGTGCTAGGAAACAATGATGGTAAACAAGTAAATGGATAAGAACCTTCTTGAGATCATTTTTCCAATTTGATACAATCTCCGATACTTTGCTCGGAAGATATGACCTTGCCATCAATGCAGCTTCTGGTATACGATTGCTGCAAAAAAGACCATCATAAATTCATAATGACAACAATGGCAGCGGAATTGTTGCTCAAAAGACAACAATAACCACATCACACCAATAAAATAGAAGTGAAAATAAAAAAAATATGCTGTGTACAGAGAAAACTATGAGGAATTACCACTCCACCAAGAGTTGAAGGCACTCCTCTAATTTACCCAGCAGAAACAGGCAGAGGAACGCAACATTGTTCTTTCCTTGCTCTTTAGCTAGAGATGAAAGTTTTGTGATTCCTTTAGCATCTCCAAGAGCTGAGTAAAGCAACAATAAGCCACTCAGATCCATAGCATGGGATAAACACTCTTCAGCCATTTCCAACTGCAACAAAAACCAAATGTGACTAATCTTGCAGATATTGATCCACAACAGCTGGACTGAAGTACACCAGTCAACACAAAAATGCCCAAAAGAGTCCATAAATCTCTCTATAAATTTGCATAGAAGGCCATAATATTTCATGAAATTCACCTCATGAAGATTATTCCCAAGCTTCATGCTTATAAACCCAATGCAATTTGTCAGAGATGGAAGAGTCACAGTACTTTTAAAATAATCTAGCCTATCTGTAAAACCTCATATCCCAAAACCTTCCAGATATCTGCTCAAACTATTCCCACGTTCTGGGAACTGTTCTTCAGAAAGTTGTTTACCAATTTAGTGAGACAAAACAACTTGATCCACCAGGGCATAGCTATTTACAGAAAATGTAAAGTAATCAACTAGAGAAAAACTCTTTGCATTATCCTCTTTTTCTGCAAAAAACCTCTCTGCATCATCAGTCAGACTAGAAAATATTTTCATCCAATCCACTCAGGCAGCAATCAAGTAATTCTATACAGATATATGCCACTTTGATAATGCAGAAATTTTTCCTAATCAAAGAATTGCCTAAATACTCACACATAACAAAATTGTTAATGTTTATTGCCTTTGATCTATCTTTCACTTACCAGAATCATCCTCAATTTTGATAAGCATTTTGATCATATAGTGGTGAAACGAAGGAAAAGAAAAAGAATGGGTATTCTACAAATAAATTAGAAAGCAATCTGATATAGAATATCTACATCTTTTTTACAGTAAAATTAAATATTCAGTTTAAGTTGAATTTTAACTCCAATTAGAATCCATCAAAATTCGTACAGCTACAATCCAAAAACTATATCTTCTAAAATATTCATCCAAATTTAACAAATAACTATCCGTTGGAAAACTGAAATCGATTCCTACTATTTTCTTATTTATTATTTTGGATAATTCAAATTCTATATTGGTCAAAATTAGCTTTTATTTATCAATCCGAGTCAATAACAATTTTAACCCAATAAGAAATAGAATTTAGATCTTTTTATATGTTAAATAAAATTCTTAATGGAGTCTAAATCCTAATTTTAATCTACATTAATTAGAACTCCAAATTTATTAGATAACTATATATACAACGCAAAATTGTAATAGAAAAAAGGAAAATTTTTCTATCAATAATATTTTCATATTTTGGATTTGTTCCCTTCTATTTTTTCTTTGCATTCAAGGATCTATCATGCTGAGAAAATAATGATCTACTCCGTATCTTTTATATCTTCTCCTACTGTATCAAGAATTATTAAAGCGGCATTATTCCTAAACTCAATTCCATTTATTGTAATTGGTATCGACAACTTCATAAACAGTGATATAGGAAATTATCAAATTAGAGATTTAATCAAACAAAATTTTTTTTTCTTCTATCACTAGAAAATATGAAATTTTAAAATAAATTAAAATTAAGAACCAAGTTCATCAATTGATCGTTGAGAAGACTCACAATTCGACATCTTGGAGATCAACATATGAAGTTATTCAAAAAACCAAAATCTTGGTAAGATGAATATTCCATACTTTCATCGTTATAAGAATTTGTTTATTTGAATGGATAAAATTGAGAAATTCTTTAAACCTATGAAAATTCCTAAAAAAGAAGAGGTGAAAATTGTCAAACATAAGTTTGATAGTCATGCTTCATCTTTGTGGAAGCAAATTCAAATCCAAAAAACAAATAGAAACAAAGCAAAAATCTACTCATGATCAAAAATACTTTGACTATTCAATATGAAATTCTTAAAAGAAAATCAAAATCAAGGAAGACATATATCTTATTTAAGAGCTTCCAAAATTGAAATCAATGGAGACAACCATAAAGTCTTAATTCTAAATCTTAATAATTTTCCTCTACTATTGAATTATCAAGTTGAAAAAGAGATTGTAAATCATGTGAAAAACAAACATACTAGTAAAGAACTTATTGAGGATCCCAAAAATTATTTCTTCAATGAATGAGAAGATCATACAAAAATGACTTTGGATATTACAGAAAATTTTCAAAAAACTATCGATGAGAATTCATATAAATTAATTGACAATCTTAAAGGCTAAAAGAAAGAGTTTTTTACTTGTAAAAATATTAACTGTACTGCTCAAGATTATTCTTTACATTCATAAAAAACCAAGTCTCTTGAATAAGTGAAAAAAATTTCTACAGGAGTTATCATTATTAGTATCTGTCAAAATACGTACAGGTACATTCCAATATCTATATCTCCTAAGATATTCATTCAAATTCAACAAATAATCATCCGTTGGAAAAGTAAAATCGATTTCTACAATTTTCTTATTTACTATTTTGAATAATTTGGATTCTATACTGGTCAACACTAGGATTTATTTATCAGTTCGAGTCAATAACAGTTATAACTCAATAATAAATAGAATTTAGATCTTTTTATAGTTAAGTAAAATTCTTAGTAGAGTCTGAATCTTATTTTTAATTAACATCAATTAGGACTCTAACCTTATTAAAGAAATATATATACAGCTCAAGATTATAATAGAAAAAAAAAATTCTATTAATAATATTTTCTTATTTTGAGTTTGTTCCTTTTCATCATCATTTTGTATTCAAAGATCCATTATGATAAAAAGACAGTGATTTCCTTTCTATCCCTCGTCAACGTCAAGGTCAAGGTCAAAGGAATGGGTAAAATGTAAAACGATAATGCGATCAAGTAAATCTTGTTTGGTTACTGATCTGGCTAGCGGGTGTTTTAAATTTTTTCTGCACAAATTTACGCTCAGTAGCGCCGTCGCCGATTTCGTCTTCTCCGACGAGGTCCGGCGTGCCGGCGAGCTCGCGCGGGGAGCTTGCAGGCTAGCTTGGGCGACGAGCTCGCGCGCGGAGTTCGCCAGTCGAGCCTGAGCGTGGAGCTCGCCGGCCGAGCTCGCGCGGGCAGCTCGGGTGCCGAGCTCGCGCGGAGAGCTCGCCAACCGAGCTCGCCAAGGGAGACGATCTGAGGCAATCTGAGCCGTTGGATCGAGATCCGACGGTTCAGATGAACCGAAAGCATTTTAGTCAAATCCTTATTATAATTTAAATGAATTAAACAATGTTAGTGCGGTCAAATTTTTGGTGTTTGGAAGATAGTCTGGTCAGGATAAGGTGACCCTAGCCCTGACCCCGTTCCAAACGCGCCCTTAGAGCATAAGGGCCCGTTTAGAACGGGGTCAGGGATAAAGTCACTTCGCTCTGACCAGACTATCTTCCAAACACCAAAAATTTGACCAGACTAATATTATTTTATTTAATTTAATTATAAATAAAAAAATGACGAAAATACTCTCGTCTCCCTGCCCGAGCTACCCGCGCAAGCTCAGCCAACAAACTCCGCGTGCGAGCTCGGCGCCCGAGTTGCCCACGCGAGCTAGCCCGGCCAGCTGCCCGCGCAAGCTGGCCGCCAGAGTTGCCCGGCGAGCTCGCCGGCACGCCGGACCTCGTCGGAGAAGACGAAGTCGGCAGCGGCGATAAGGATGGCTACTGAGGGCAAATTTGTCCAGAAAAAATTTAAAACACCCGATAGCCAAATCAGTAATCAAACAAGATTTACTTGACCGCATTATCGTTTTACATTTTATCCCTTCCTTTGACTTTGATCTTGACCTTGACCCTGACCCCATTCCAAACAGGCCTTAACAGACCTCAAAGTCTGCCCCAACTATCTTGATATTCACTGTTTGAATTTCATTATGTTTCGCCCATATGATTTTTCCACTGCTATCCATACTGACAACTGGTTCTTCACGTCCAATTTTTATCATTATTGTCCCTTCATCATACCCTATTGCAACCCTGTCAAAAAAACCATGAATCACAGAAAGGATCTCAATCAAGCTTGGGAACAATGAAGAGCATTATGCACTCCAAAAACAATTAACAAAAATAGATATGTACCTTCTGGACCCTTTGGTATATCCCAATGCCCAAACTCGCTCCAGACCATAATTAAGTGTATTCTCAAGCCTTGCAGAATACCATAAGGAGTTACACATTCACAACTAAAAAGTTAACAGAAAGCTATCATCTTAGGGTTCAGTATAAATAGCCATTAAAAGATTTGAGGGTAAGAAGATGTAGGACTGACCTATAAGTTGTTGCATGCCATATGCGAACAGTTCCATCTTCTGAACCTGTGATTATTATGGGAAGCTCAGGATGGAAACAGACAGCTGAGACATTGTGTGTATGCCCTTCTAGTGTTTGAACACAGCTTTTAGTTTGATAATCCCAAACCTGGTGGCAATCAATTTGTGTACAGTAAATAACTGAAATGGTACCAGAAATTTAAAACAGTGCAGGAATATAGAGTTAAGGGAGAAGACCTTAGCAGTATGATCATCAGATCCAGTAATCAAATAAGGCCTATCACAACCAGTGAAGTAATCTACACAGTTCACTCCCTTTACATGGGCATCCAGTGTGAAATTTGGGTCTGGAGAACCAAGATTCCAAATCTGAAATTTTCGATATAGTAAAAAAATAAATATCATAACACATGATGAAGAAAATGTAAAATCTACTCTCACAATTGGGGAGGAAGAGAAAGTATGAACCTTTATTGTGCGATCAAGGGAGGCACTCACAAAAGTATTGGTGTCTTTAGGATTAAAAGTAACTTGCATCACATAGTGAGAATGTCCCTCAAAAATCTGAGTACACATCCAACCCTTGTCCCAATCCCAAAGCTTTATCGACATATCATCAGATGCTGACAACACATATGGAAGGGTTGGATGCACAGCCACACACCTAATATAATCTGTGTGTGCCTCAAAGACTTTGACCTTGTCCATTGTGTTATAATTATATATACGAATGAACATATCGTCAGCTCCAGCCACAACCCATTGTTTGCGTGCAATAAGTTTGCTGACCGCACTGAAAAATCAACATTCGACATCAGGATGCATGCACAACATTGTAAATGTACAGAAAGATCAGATAGATGAGAAACACACCAGGCAATTCAGTGACCTCAAATGATTTCACCATGGACTGCAGTTTCAAAGCCAAAATTTGTGTTGGTTTAATCATAATGATCCACAAACAAATGTGAAATATACAGCACAGCAATCAACAACTTAAACCTATTAACCCCTGAAGGTAATGTAATGTAAGATAAGCTGGACAGAATTTAAGCAAGCTGCAATACTGAAATTAAACACACTGCCATATATAAGAAAGAAAAATTGTGTGTGTTAACATCCCAGATTACATTGATAGTTGGAAATGATGCATGACCACAAAGAAACACATACACAAAAGATATATCAATAAAAATCAGGGTGTGCATGGGAACTGCAAATGCCATGAGATGCTACAAAATGTATCTGCCAATCGCAAACATCACAGGATACCTCAGAATGAAATTTAAATTAGGCAGTCTCCTTAATAGGTGCCAATAACTGGTGAACTAGGAGAAAATGAAAATTATCGCAGCAGGAAGCACTAGTCTTTCCCTTTTTTTTTTGGTGATGTGGCTGTGAGATCTCTTCACAATTTAACTTGCACAATAGGGGTCAATGTTTCAGTCAAATAAGCCCTTTCAGATCAAACATTTTCCAGTGTGCAACGAAGCCACTTCTGCACCAGGCTCCAAAACTGACTGGAAGAAATAATAAGCTTAAAATAAAATACCTAAATGTTGACTACCTTCATTCTCTATAAACAAAACAATCAGAGGTACTGCATCATGATAAAGTTGATGATCAATGCTCCCAATTAAATGTTCCAGAAAATTGGATAAATCAAGCAATAACACAAACCATCCCTCAATGAAAAACAACTTAACAAACTGTAATAACCAATTTACCCAAATAAACATCATGCAGCATATTCAATAGCTTACTTGCCTGTGTTTGGTAGTTCCAGATGCAAACACTTCCTGAATACAGACTCGCAAGAATCCTGAAGTGAGATTTTGGTGCATGATTAGAGTGGCATAAAAACCACCAATTTATATATCATTAACTACATATAATAGAAAAAATATACGAAAAACATTTTTTCTTTCATGGAAGAAACAGGAGCTTTCGTTCCTTATGATTTCCGTATTGAAAATACAAAATTATCAGAACAAATATAACTGTTCAGTTACCATGGCTCAGTTGGATGCAAATCCAGCGACTTGACTCTTTCTGACCTCTGTGCCAGTTTCCTCTGATTCACACGAGAAGCAGGCACGATAAACATTCCAAATGCAAACACCAAAATGCACTCAAAAAACAAAGGGAAACACAAGATTCAATCAATACAAATCAAAATTCCAAAAGCCACAAGGATCTTTACCTTGATTTCCAGTCTGAGAGGCTGCGCCAATCCACGAACCAATCAGGAAAACAAAAGCAATAAAGAAACATCATCAGTGAATCAACAAAACAGCAGATCTCGAAGTAATTTCAAAATCCACTATCTATAAATCGTTGGAGGAGAATTCACGAGTGATCCGCTCGCAGAAACAACTCCCGGATCACTCGCCTCAAACAGAAGCATAGCGAAGCCACATCTGAGTAAAAGAGAGAAAAAACGCAATACTCACCATTTTTAGAGCAGGAGACGAGAGATAGAGAGGAGAATACGAGATAGAGATCAAGATGGGAGCGGGATGGCGAATGCGAGCAGGAGATCCGGCGAATCACCTCCGGGACGACGACGATGGCGGAAGACGGAGGACACAGGGATTTTGGATTTGCCTGAGAGGGAGGTCTGCTTCGCAGCGAGATGGTCGGCGGATGAGAGAAGGGCCACAGCGTTGGACAAATTTACGGAAGTGCACTCCTATGTTGACTCCACCGGTCCAATTCAAGTTGTGACTTGAAAATGGCTTCGGGTTCGACTTGAAATGCTGCATAAAAAAAAAATTTACGAAACGAGTATTTGCATGCTTCATGAAATATTCAAATGGATTAATTTTATCAGTGGCTTTAATTAATCTTATTAGATTGCAAATATAATGTTTTTGCATGGCATATGATTAAATTTGCCCATGTAAATTGTCCAATGACTTACGTAATATCCTATTTTAGTTTTTCCTATAATTTTTTTCTCTATTTTGGTCGATTAATTCATTTTATCTTGAGAGATAATTGTTATTTTGTTGTCAAACTATATTCAAGATAATTAGTTTTAGTCTCTTTAAATACAATGTTTTTAGGGATAATTACGGGTGACTCCCTAATTAGCCTTAATTACGGTAAACTCACCGTAATTTCCGTAATTACCCCCACCCCCTCAAATTCGCCCATATTTACCCACGGTCCCTGATTGTTATTTAATTAAAATTTTGCCAAAAAATTTCGATTTTACCCCCAATTATTTTACATATACCCCCCTAAAAACTTACTTTTTTATATTTAACCCCCCGAATTTTGGATTTTTGCAAATAACACCCCGAAAGAAATCCGATTTACAACAAAGTCCTGAAAATTCGGATTTTTGCAAATAAACCCCCGGAAATTATTCCGATTTACAGAGAAGTTCTCGAAATTCAGATTTTTGCAAATAACACCCCGAAAGAAATCAGATTTACAAAAAAGTCCTCAAAATTCGAATTTTTGCAAATAAACCCCTGAAATTATTTTGATTTACAGAAAAGTCCCCGAAATTCGAATTTTTGCAAATAACACCCCGTCGCGCGGGCGGGGACGGGGGGAGGCCGGCCGGCGGCGGGAGCGGAGGCGGGGGCTGGCGGCGAGAGCGGAGCCGGAGGCCGGGCGGGGGGAGCGGAGGCGGAGGCGGAGGCCGGGCGCCGGGAAACGCGGGTGCGGACAGCCACGGCCGAGGCCGTTCCGCCCCCGCGTGCCGGGGACGGAGGCCGAGGCCGGCGCACCCGCGTGCCGGGGATGGACGGCCTTGGCCTTGGCCATCCGCGCCCGCGTGCCGGCGCGCCGGCCTCAGCCTCCGTCCCTGGCACGCGGGGGCGGAATGGCCTCGACCTCCGCCTCCGCTCCCGCCGCCGGCTCGCCGGCACCCCGGCCTCCGCCTCCTTCCCCGACGCGCGGGCGCGGATTTTTGCAAATAACGCCCCGAAATTATTCAAATTTACAGAAAAGTCCCCGAAATTTTAATTTTTGCAAATAACACCCCGAAATTATTTCGAATTACAAAAAAATCTAGAACTTTCTTATAAAACCCTCTTCTTCCTGTAGCTCTAAACGCATATGCGCCGCCGCCGCCGCCGCTCTGCTCTGCCGCTGCCGCCGTCGGTCCCTGCGCAGCTGCTGCGGTCGCTGCCCCACCGGCTCGCCGTCGCCGTTCACTCGCTGCCCTGCGCCACCCACGCCGTCGCTGCTCTGCGTTGCGCCCCCCACGACGTGGCCATCGCCATCGCCGTCGCCATCTGCCCTCGCGCCGTTGCTGCCCCGCCGGCGAGAACACCGCCGTCCCGTCGCTGCTGCCCTCCTTCGTCCTCAGTAAGCCACCATCTTGTTCTTCGTTGCTGCCCCGCCTCCACCTCCTCCCCGCTCGACGGCCTCGAACCCATCCACCACTCCCGTCCCTGCCCCTGCCCCAGACGGGCTCCGACACCCCCGCCCCTCCCCCTTTGCCTCACTGGCACCCCTGTCCCCGCCCCGCCCCCGCCCCCCTGCCCCCAGACGGGCCCACCCCCCGCCCCCCCCCAGACGGGCTCCGACACCCGCCCCCATATCCCCACTAGCAACCCCCCGCCCGCACCCCCACCCCCCCCCCCCCCCCACCCTCGCCCCCGCCCCCGTCCCTGCCCCCAGACGGGCTCCGACAGCCGCGCCCAGCACCCACCCCCCCCCCCCCACCCCCGAGATGAGGCATCCTGATAATATTGTGTACATTGCTCAGTGTCCAGATATGTTTTTTCAGAGATGTTTTATGTCACTACATGCTTGTAGGAGAGCTTTTCTTACTGGATGCAGACCTATACTGGGAGTTGATGGATGCTTCTTGAAAGGAAAATATAAAGGCACATTGCTTTCAACTTGTGGAATTGATGGGGAGAATAACATAATTTCAGTTGCATGGGCCATTGCAGAAGCAGAAACATACCAATCTTGGTTATGGTTTCTACATAACTTGCAACGGGTTATTGAAAATTTAAATAACTTGGCTATTATTTCAGATAGGCAGAAGGGTCTTTCTGATGCTGTGAAGAATATTTTTTCATATGCTGAGTATAGAGCTTGTATCAGACATGTGATTGCAAACTTGAAAAGATCGTACCCTGGGAAAAGGTTAGAAAATTTGGTTTTTAATGCTTCAAATACATTTTTGCCTACTGAATTCGTGAAATACATGAAAAGTATTAAGCAGCTATCCATACCAGCTTGGCAGTACATGAAAGAAATAAATGATTTTGCATGAAGTAGAAGTCACTTTAATCATTCAGTGAAATGTCATTATGTGACTAACAATATTTCTGAGTCATTTAACAGTTTTATTTAAGATGGCAGGGAGCTTCCCTTTCTTGAATTACTTGATTTCATCAGACAGAAGATAATGGTGAAATTTGCCACAAGAAAAAATGAAGGATCCCACTGGTCTGGAAAGCTAGTACCAAGAATATAAGCTTTTA
This sequence comes from Trichopus zeylanicus subsp. travancoricus, assembly GCA_005019695.1. Classification (NCBI taxonomy): domain Eukaryota; kingdom Viridiplantae; phylum Streptophyta; class Magnoliopsida; order Dioscoreales; family Dioscoreaceae; genus Trichopus; species Trichopus zeylanicus. The sequence continues at coordinate 191,830 of RXID01014859.1, read as the reverse complement.
TAAGGAAAGTTTCACAGGCACAGGGCGGATACCGTATTTGGAGGTCTTCTGATGATATTTCAGATGTTAGTGATCCTACAGGCCGATGGATTGTGGATATAAGGCAGATGATTTATGATTGTAGGCAATGGCAGCTGACAGGAGTGCCTTGTGTTCACGATATTATTGCTCTCCTTGATATTCGGCTTGATCCTATTGATTTTGTTGATGACTACTATACTCTGGAGACATACAAAAAAGTATATGATGTTCCTATCACTCCATTGCCAAGTAAGCAACTTTGGGTGTCTGTGCCAAATGCTTTGCAAGTACTTCCTCCACGTTCAAGAAGGCAACCTGGTAGGCCTAAGAATAAAAGGATTAAGGATCCAATGGAAACATCAAGTAGAGCAATATATGCTTGCAGTAGATGTGGTCAGCTAGGACACAACAAGAGAGCGTGTAAAGAGCCTCTTGGACTGCAACAACAAATTGATGTTTCTGGATCTAGCAGTACTCAACAATCAGTGGGAAACCAATATGTTGGAGAACGTGGCAGGGGAAGAGGAAGAGGAAGGTCTACCGTAATGACTTCAAATTTTAGTATGCATTTACCATGTGAGTTTTTCTTTAAAAAACTTGACAATTGTTTTTCTTATTTTATGTGATTTTGAAACAATACAATAATAAATGTGACTGTATTTTTTTGCAGGAAGTTCGTCAAATCTCTAGGATCAATTTTCATTGGGTAAACAGTGTTCTCGAAAATGATGATGATGTCATGTTGCTTTGTTATCATAACTATTGGTGCATTTTGTTTGCAGGTACATATTTCTGCTAAATAGACCGGGAAGAGTTAGATGGCAAGGTTTTGGATTAGCGACTCAGGAGGAACTGTCATATCTTTTATTATCCACCTCTCTTTTGTTGAATGAGAAATGAGGAGTGTTATTTATGACACTTGTTTCATTAATGTATTTAAAAATTCTGATTTATAAGGAATAATCGAATGTTTCCTTTTTTTGGTTGAATATTGAAGGTTTGCTTTTGTTGGACAACAGCAGAACTTGTTATATTGTCTTGTATCTTGAACTTTCTAGCTGCTATTGCTATCTGATTACTGATTAGGCTATATTGTTCTAGCAAGCTGTAAGTTTCTATTATTGTTCTGACAGGCTATATGTTATAAAATCTCATGAATGATTATCATTAATTAGGAAGTGGCTTTATTTATCAATAACTCCAAATTTTCTTTATTTTATAAGTAAATTTTATAAATAAATCATCGAAGGTTTCAAAACTTAAAATTTAAAAATACAAATTTCATATTGTACATTTACAAATAGATTCCTTGATTTTTTTAAAATAAATCAATATTTTAATCATTTTTTATCTTAAATTTCACTCAAAATACAGTGAAAGTTTAAAATTTTCAAATTTCAAATTACAAGTTTACTATTTTTTACATTTAAAAATAGACGACCACCTTTAATATTTTTCTTTATAAATACGTCCAAAATTTATTTATTTTATAAATAAATTTTACAAATAAGTCATCGAAAGTTTCAAAGCTTAAATTTTAAAATTACAAGTTTCATGTTGTACATTTACAAATAGACCCCTTCAATATTTTTATTTATAAATAAGTCTATATTTTTAATCATATTTTAAATAAATTTTTACAAAAAAGACATTAGTGTTTTGTTATATTTATAATTACAAATTTAATATTTATAAATTAAAAAATAGACCCTTAAATTTTTTTTAAACTAATTTTTACATCTTTATATTTAAAAATAGACCACCTTTAATATTTTTCTTTATAAATACGTCCAAATTTTATTTATTTTATAAGTAAATTTTACAAATAAGTCATTGAAGGTTTCAAAACTTAAAATTTAAAATTACAAGTTTCATGTTGTACATTTACAAATAGACCAGTTGAATATTTTTATTTATAAATAAGTCTAAATTTTTTATCATGTTTAAATAAAAATTTACAAAAAAGACATTGAAGGTTTTGAAACTTAAAATTTAAAATTATAAATTTAAT